>JANAVB010010798.1:610762-1098262 GCA_029216955.1 Iris pallida
ACACGTCATGTTCTTCTGGTACTCTTGTTCTCTTGTGCTTATTACTTGTATCTGGGGTGGGAAATATACTATCTATGTGACCAATCCCAAGTATCAACTCAGTGTTTTAGCTTAGACCCCGCATCGTGCACTGCGGGTCCTATCACCATTCATGTGCTTTCAGGTGCTTTCAGTTCTTACCCTAGCCGGTCACATATTAGTTATATTTCAAATGCATTAACACATATTCAGGAGATTACCTTGTACTTATTTCCTGCGATATCATGTTCTTTCAGGTACTTACATATCATGTTCTTCATGTTCTTACATTCATGTTCTTTCATGTACTTTACCCTGTTCTTCATGTACTATTCACTTGTATTTTCCTGTACTTTCCATGTTCACTTATACTTTCATTTCATGATGTCTTGTTCATTACCTAGAATTGTACTTGCTCCGCTCCTGACTGGATATGTTATGATAGGTGAGATGGAGGCTTTGGTGCACATATTATGGGCAGGATACTGCTTTCCTTGAGCCAGCTGGAGCTGCTTTGTGACATAGAGGCTGCAGAGGCCTAGGATTTCATTTAGTTCCATTTATCTTTCATGTATTGAGACTAGTAGACTTTTATAGTGGAATTGTAATAATTTCAGATATTGTATCTCTTTCTGGTTGGGACACCTTTTATAGATGCTGTGATTCTCTATCTTTCATGTTTTATCTGGTTAGCTTTCCCTAGTTGATACAGCTTACTTCATTGTGTCTAGCAATGAAGGCTGGGCGTGTCCGACTCGTGTCCGATTATTCGGGAGCGGGTCGTGACATGTTTTTAGTGGTGGCCCATGCAGGTCCATCCTAATGGTACCTAGGACTTAGCGTACTATTGGGGACTTGATTACACTAGGGAAACTTGATCACAGCATAGGAAAATCGGGAAATAAGGGTATATCATATCAGGTGTATCAGGTATTTTAATATTCTATAAACACTTGTTATATGTAGGTAGGTTATTTTAACAGTTTTCTGTTTTGCAGATAGTTCAAAAGCATGCAACACCAGAACTGTCAATTCACCTGCACTTGACGGTTCCGAACTTCCACTACCTTCTATCGCTCTACTATCCCCATGGGTAGTACGTAATTGACGGAGATGTCTGAAGAGTCCCTTGACAACCAGAGGAAGCAGGCCACCCTTTCCAAGTCAGACTTGTGGATACACTCTCCGAGCCAGGAAGGACTTCTGATTTCCAGACGCTCAGACACTTGGACTTTTCCGACACCGAGCGCATATCTTGCACCAGAGAGCCGATCGAGAACCTGAAGCCGCCACTGAAGATCATCTCAGCATGTGAGGATCCGACTTCTATGAAGATTAGAGCCACCAGCCTGGAGATTCAGAATGTAGCGCAGACAATGGAATGAGACGGAAAGCTGACCATGAGGGACATGAAGACTTATGACGAAGGCAATAACTAGCTTGGATCCGCAAAACATCGTAACACTCAGTCGGCGTTTCTTCTCGATCGCACCACCAGTCGCATCATCAGAACAGATCTCAGCAGCCAGCACGCCAGCAGTCATATTCCTACCAGAGCCCTGCACTTCAACCTCAGTGGGAGATCCAGATTCAGATCCAGCCCGATCATTTACAATTACTGCCACCTCTCGGATGCCACTATGAAGAGTGCCGCAAAAGATAGAGTCTATGCTTGTTCTACGGATCGACTGCCCACCAAATCATGGATTGCTGAAGAACGTTGATCACACTGCCCAGGACAAGCACGAGGAGCACCAGGATCACAGAAGGACTCGTTCCTCCAGATTCAGCAATCACGTGGAGCACTACCGCATGGACCAGTTTACGACAGAACAGTTGAAGAAGGTTGAATGGATTTCAGTCCCGGTGGAAATACTGAAGACAGATTGAAGACAGAAGATTTCTTTTGCATGGTTGGGAAAACCATGTATCTTGATTAGCAGCCTAGTTTTTCTTAAATTTCTTTTAGCATCTAGACCATTTCTGGGAACTTCTTGTTTTCTATTTTGGAATCTTGGTTGGTATTCGAAACTTAACTCGAGATATTGTTTCCTATTCGTTGATTGGTACTCCTCCACCATTCTTCGTAACCTTGCTCTTTTCGAGATTCTACTCAGGAATTTTGTTTCCTATTCAGGACTAGTTACAATTTGTAAATTTTGTTTCTTTCCGAAGTTCAGTTTTCTATTTGGGGATAGTTGGAATTTGATTTTTTCAGTACTTGTTTCTATTCACCATTCAAGACATCGTTTGAAAACTTCGGTTTCGACCTGTTCCCTATGTGAGATTCGTTTCCTACGTGGCTTGTTTCTACTTGGAAAATTCTGTTCACAACCTTGCTTCGATCTTGTTCCCTATTTGAAGTATCGTTTGTTTCATGGATATTGTTTTACTCACCCATTGATTCTTTTTCCTATTCATAACTTGATTCCATTCGAAAATTTAAGATCATGTTTCCTATTTCGAGACTTTGTTTTGTTCGTAATTTTGTCTCCCATTCAAGATTTACCGGACTTTGAATTTCAGTTCCTACTCGCGACTCGTTGAGACTGTGTTCCCTATTCCAAATCTTGTCTCCTCATTGAGATTTTCTATTCGAGAATTTGTTCCTTATTCACGACTTTGTTGATACTTGATTTTCTATTTTCCATTGTGTACTTTATTGGAGATTTCGTTTTCTATTCAAGTTTTCATTGTTATTCGAGATTTTATTGAAACTCGTTTCCAGTACGGGATTTTATTTCTTATTTTTGAAACTTGTTTCCTATCTGATACCTTGCTTCAGTTCGTCCTTCGAGACTCTGTTATCCTTTCGAGATAACGTCCCATATGTGGAATCTTGTTACCATTTCCGATATCAGTTGATATTCCGTCATAATTTGAAACTTTGTCCTGTCTGAATTTTAAATCTCCCTGGCTGCCCTTTTGTACTCACTGATTGGATCCCTTGTCATTTTTAGTACCTAATACTCATGTATTCTAACAGTCAGGAATTTCACCATTTCCATGACTTGGACTATTGAAATTCATTTGAATTCCTTGAAACTCTTTTGAAATTCCTAGGGATAAAGTCGAGAGGCTATTCGATGACCTACTGTGGCATGACAGTTGCGCGCTGCAGCCATTAGCTGGATTATGGAGACTGAGGGTTCACTGCAGCCAGTAGCGCACTGGCGAGGCAGGAACTTTAAGTTGAAGTGATTTCAGACATTCATAGGTTTCGGGTATTATGAGACTTTGTCCTAAACTCTTCATATTTAGATCTCTTGAGTTGCTTCGTCGATAATTATTTGAAAATGAATAAAGTTGATATGTTATTTGGTAACATATTGTTATTTAAGTCATGGAACCGAAAATTCACTGCAGCCATACATGCACTGGCGGGGCAGGGATTCTAAGTAAAGTGATTTCAAATATCTATATGTTTCCGGATACCATAGAAACTATATTCCATTTTCATATAATTATTGGTTTTCGAGAATCACCCATCCTTGCATGTTCACCCTGATTTGATACTGTATCTCCTGAGTATTTCGTACGTTCCTCAAATCAACTCTTGCTAATTACCTTTTAGTATTGTACCATTAGATCATTGATTTCCTCAAATTACATTGCCAGATTTTGATGCCATACTTCGCTTGTGTCTTGTCTAAATTTTGATCTTAAATCATGTCTGTCTGACCATGATTTTCCTATCTTGTGCTAGCCCACTTGTGTTAAAACTATCAATTTTTGATCGTACTTAATAGTTGTGTCTTCATGATTTTTCTTCTCTGAATTGTAATTGAAATTCCTTCCACTTCGTGACTATTTGATCCTTGACCTTTGTCAAAGCGTGATATCCCAACTTCTTATGTGTACTTGGACTCAAGGCTCAGAGCGTCATGGATCGACAGAAGCACTAGGCGGACAGCACCAGACGGCCGCTTGAGTTCGAGGTTGGAGACAGAGTGTTCTTGAAGATCTCACCGACCAGAGGCGTCATTCGGTTCGGCAGAGGCGGGAAGCTCAGTCCGAGATTCATTGGACCATTCGACGTGACAGCACGGATTGGCGAGGTGGCGTACCGACTAGCGCTTCCAGCTAGGTTAGAGGGAGTGCACGATGTTTTCCACGTATCTCAGCTTCGACGATACATTCCAGACCCGAGCCATGTGGTGGACTATTCAGAGCTGGAGGTGGGCCCGAGATTGACTTGCGAGGAGCAGCCAGTAGAAATCCTCGACCAGAGGGAGAAGCGACTGCGGAACCAGACCATTCCTCTTGACCGCGTCATGTGGAGACACCACTCTCCGGAGAATCCACATGGGAGGGCGAGGGCGAGATGCGGGAGAGAGATCCCACTTTGTTTGCCTAATTGTATTTTGATAATTGAAACCTTTAAATACAATAAATGGCTTGAGCTTGAATCTTCCTTGTGTTTTTGCCTTGATTGTTTTGTTGTCCTTCGAATTTCGAGGACGAAATTTTTTTGAGGGGGGGATAATTTGTAACTCCACTTTCCAGTTTTCTTAAATAAAAATAAAAATTCATTTTCTATACTTATTATTAATTTGGAAGCATTTTTAATGATTTAAATAGACAATTTTACAATTTGAAGTTGTTGTAACAACTTTTATATTGTTTTTCTTATTTTGAAAACTGTTTTTAAATGAAATAATGCAAAAAGGCAGAGGATTAATTTGTAAATTTTCCTATATAATTTAGATTGCGGGTAAATATGAAAAGGCAGGGGGGTTTTTGCATAATGGCCAGTAGCGGGGGGGCTTTTATGCAAATTTCTATTTTATTTTCGTTATACTGCCGTTCGGTTGGAGAGAGAGAGTGGCCATTATTTTCTTCTCCACTCTTCTCGAGCTCTCCACTCTTCTCGAGACTTCCACCGACTCTTCGAGTTCTCCGCCGACCCTTCGAGAACTCCGCCGTTCTCGAGCGTTCTTCTCCGGCGACTTCCATTCTGATGGCGACTTCGTCCCTGTTGAAGCCGACGACCCCGATGATGATGGCTTTGGCGATGAAGACGATGGCTGGGTCTAGGCGAGCTTTCCTTGACGCCTAGGCGCTGCTCTGACCAAGTCTTCTTCCTTCTTCCTCGACGAGCTTTGGGCTTCGACTTCCAGAGGGTAAACCCTAACCTAACCCTAATCTCTACTGTTGGTCAGATCTATGGCAGATCTATGGCCTAGACTCTGAGATCCTTTGATCGGTGACGAGATCTAGGGTTTGGCTGGTTTGTGTGAGATCGATGATGTTCTCTTCCTTTCGAACAGTTTAACTGTTCAGATCCGATGGATCTAGGGTTTCTGTGGTCCGATCTTGTAGATCGACCCTTGCATGTGGTTATTTTGGTTTGCATGTTAGATCTATGATGTTTCTTTAGTTGATTTCTTGAGATCAAGTTGATCTGTGACTTTTCTGTGGTTGTGATGTTGTTTCTGAGGAGTTTTTACTCCAGATCTGGTAGTGGTTCCAGATCTGTTGAGAATGGGTTTTCGATGGTGTTTTCCTGTGGGGGATCCAGTGGATCTATTCCTTTTGCTTACCTACTGTCGGTTGGCCTAGACCTAACGAATCCAGTGGTGACTCTAAGGTTGCTCGGTTCGTTAGATCTAGAATGGGTTTGTTTTTGAAAAATGTTTCCTTATCCATTTCTGTGTGGATTTTTGGGGAAGATCTGGTGTTCTGAATCCTTTCTTTTTGGGACTGAGATCTTGTGTCTAAACACTCTTGTGTCTGACACTGCATGCATGCCATAATTTTGGATATGATGTTGGTTCCATTTTTGAACTGAGATCTCATAGTCGGATACTCTCGTGTCCGACACTGCATGCATATTTTATGGATTTTAATTGATGACTTCTTCTCTTTTCTGTTATTTGTTGTTGAGGGATTTTCTGGTGTTGGACTTCTGTCCCGACTGAACTGTGGACTGTACCTACCTGTTCGTATCCGATGTTCGTGTCGGATACGAGTGGCGCGAAGTTGTGGCTAGAACATTGCTGGACTTGCTGTGGCCGTGTCCTCTTTCCCGTGTCCGACGTGCGTGTTGGACACCAAGGAGATGATGTGACCTTCTGACCTGACTGACTGGCCTTGGACTTTGGGCCTGACCGGCGGTGGACTTTGGCAGTTTGTGGCTAATTATTTGTTGGGCCGGTTGGTGTTTATTCAGTGGGCTTATCTTTGTATATTCTTTTGTGGGCTGTAGTATGGGCTGGGCCATACTGTATGTGTTGTAATTATTTATTATAGCTGGATGACTGTAATTAATTGTGGGTGGGCTGGTTTGGCTGGGCTGTGTTGGGCCGGGCTTATATGCTGTTGTAGTTATAGTTGGGCTGGTTAGATAGTTGGGTCTGAACTGATCCTTGGTTTGGGTTGGACCGGGTGTCAGATTGTTGGGTTGTGGGCCGGCCTGTGAACTTTGCCTTTGGGCAGGACTGTCTGTAGTTAATTTTGTAAAACCTTTTTCAATAAATAAAAATGTTATTTTCCCAATTGCTGTGAGTTGATGGAAACATCCTCTTAAAACCAATTTTTAACTAAAAACAATTAGTTAACTTTTTCTTAAATTACTGCTGTTTAGTTAACTCTTTACTTAAATAACTTTTAAAACCAAGTTTATAAAACAAACCACTTTTATATAAAGTTGCAAATACCAACTCTATGTATATAATGAGTTTTTGAATTATAAACTTATAGAAACTCTTAGTGTTAACACGTAAAACCAAGGGTTGTGTTTAGCATTTGATTTTTCCAAGAGAACAAGTAGTTAGTAATTAAAACTAGTGTAATGTAACTTGTGAACCTCCAAATAAGACTATCTTATTTGGGCAGAATCAAGATAAAGATTTAGTTATTAACCTAGAAGCAACTAGCATAGTTTATTAACCAACTGTACATCACTATTGTTAACAGAAGAACATCCAGCTAGATTGCCTACCATATTGCTGGAGCCAGGCAAGTACACTCTACGGTTTTGTGCTTTACATTATTTTCCCTGTACTTCCTTGAGTGACACAATTGCAACACGTCATGTTCTTTCTGGTACTCTTGTTCTCTTGTGCTTATTACTTGTATCTGGGGTGGGGAAATACTATCTATGTGACCAATCCCAAGTATCAACTCAGGTGTGTTTTAGCTTAGACCCCGCATCGTGCACGCGGGTCCTAAGTCACCATTCATGTGCTTTCAGGTGCTTTCAGGTTCTTACCCTAGCCGGTCACATATTTAGTTATTTCAAATGCATTTACACACATATTCAGGAGATTACCTTGTACTTATTTCCTGCGATATCATGTTCTTTCAGGTACTTACATATCAGTTCTTTCATGTTCTTACATTCATGTTCTTTCATGTACTTTACCCTGTTCTTCATGTACTTATTCACTTGTATTTTCCTGTACTTTCCATGTTCACTTATACTTTCATTTCATGATGTCTTGTTCATTACCTAGAATTGTACTTGCTCCGCTCCTGACTGGATATGTTATGATAGGTGAGATGGAGGCTTTGTGTGACACATATTATGGGCAGGATACTGCTTTCCTTGAGCCAGCTGGAGCTGCTTGTGACATAGAGGCTGCAGAGGCCTAGGATTTCATTTAGTTCCATTTATCTTTCATGTATTGAGACTAGTAGACTTTTATAGTGGAATTGTAATAATTTCAGATATTGTCTCTTTCTGGTTGGGACACCTTTTATAGATGCTGTGATTCTCTATCTTTCATGTTTATCTGGTTAGCTTTCCCTAGTTGATACAGCTTACTTCATTGTGTCTAGCAATGAAGGCTGGGCGTGTCCGACTCGTGTCCGATTATTCGGGAGCGGGTCGTGACAGTTATTGTACCAAGCATGCCTGCAATTAGGAACTTAAGGTAATTAGACAACATTAGGAATGACGCTTAGAACACCTAGAGGAATGCTAGGATCGCAACATAGGAAAACATCACATGCTTGCTATTATAATTAGATTTTCTTGTCTATGATTGTTTATTTTAACAAGTCCTTATAAGTCCTTTTTACTTTTTATTAGATAGTGCTTACTCGTTCGTCCCAGTATGTTACACCTGAGAATGGTGCACTCCCTATCCAGTCAGCTGACCAGTTGACTGATACTCCCCCACCTCCACCTACCACACTCCCCCCTCCACAGATCCACAGACCCAGATACCTCCACCATCTTCCACATCCCAGTCCCAGCAGGCCCCGATACTTCCACCACCCCCTATCATCATACCTATCCAGGCTTCCGTCATACTCGACGGAAACCAGCTGCTCACTATGATCCAGGGGTTCCTAACAACCCATCAGGAGCAGACTGCCCTACTCCGCCAGAGCATGGAGCGTTCTGAGGAACGTCCCGTGGTCCCACCACCTGTAGAGCCACGACAGAGAGCGGGGACAATTAATGACTTCATGGGTCTGAATCCCAAGGAGTTCTCAGGGACTGAGGGCATTGTAGTAGCAGATGACTGGCTAGATTCGGTAGAGAGGAAGCTCCTAGGAGTCAGGATGCCGGGTGACCTCCAGGTCGAGGCAGCGGGATTTCTGCTGATAGACTTGGCAGGAGTCTGGTTCTGAAATGATCCGTTATTTGCGAGAGGGAGAGCCACTTGGGATCAGTTCAAGACCCAGTTCAAGAAGAAATTCTTTTCGACCACTGCTAGAGTAGCCATGGGGCTACGATTCCAGAACATCCAGCAGGGAAACCATTTTGTTGATGAGTATGCAGCAGAGTTTAGTCGCCTGAGCCATTTCGCTCCTAGTCTGGTTGCAGATCCAGAGGAGTGTTTTCCATAAAGAAATTCTCTTTATTTGTTGTGTTTCTGGGAAAATTACAACTGTGGGAATCCGATCTAGAAGACGATCGCTTTATCCCTTGGACTATGCGAAGAAAAAAAGCTCTCAAATTTTGACAGTAGATATCAGTGTATCTCTACAATGAATGAGAAAAAGAACTCTATTATAGAGTCGAAAATAAAACTGAAAAGATAACTGTCTTCACAGCCTGTGCTTAGTTGAAAATCACGCAGGATTTAACATACGCAAGGTTGTGAGCAGTTACTGGACGTGGCCTGTAACTGTTGGACACATGGCGATCATGCATGAGTCGTGTACAAGTTACAGGACACGCAGGTGAGAGATCAGTGGCATGGCTGCCACGTACTCCAATTTGATAAAATCTACGCAGACTTGTTGAAGACGAAATCCACGCAAACTCGGTGTAGAAAGCTTCAAAATCCACGCAAACTTGGGGCAAGAAGCTTCAGGATCCACGCAGACTCGAGGCAAAAAGCTTCAAAATCCACGCAGACTTGAGGAAGAAAACTTCCAATCCACGCAAACTTGAGGTGAAGAACTCAAAGATACACGCAGACTTGAGATAGGACTGCCAGCTGTCTTGATTTGGCGTGTCTTGACTGACACAAAATCTCTGACAGTGATTGCTTTGTCAGTCGCATTAAATGACAAGAAACCCTTTTTGGTACGCCAACTCGATGAAGGCTGAGTCTTGCTGAAGAAGATTTCGAAAGTCACGCAATAGACGGCGGTGATCTCTCGAGTTCTGTGCATACGTGGCATACGAAGAGACATTCTTCGACCGTCGTGCTGTTAGTCATAATGACTCTCTGACAAATGATGAGCTGTCTCCCAGCGTGATTTATAAAATATTGTCTGGATCAACTGAGCGTGACTTTTGACTCTGTCTTGATCAACTCAGCGTGACTGTCATTTTTAAAGGTCTACAAAACCCCCTTCAAAGTTTTCGAAAAATGATAAATTATTTCGAAATACTTTGAAATAGAGATGATAAAATGGAATCAGTCACGCTGAGATGACTTCAATGAGAGATTTACTCCGAGATGATTGGACTGTTGGGATTCTGTGCTGTTAGGATCCCGTGCAAATCTTCAAATATCGAGGCAATAATAACTTTGTCGTCATTTAGAATTCTTTATGAGCCTATAAATAAGCCATAGATTACTTCTTTCTTTTTTACTTGCGTTTGAAAGAGAGAACCCACAGAAGAGAACTTTATCTTCCCCGACGAACTCCTTCTTCCCCGACTTCTTTTTCTCCTTTCTCAGCCGAAATGGCTCCCAAGAAAGCTGATGCTCAGGCCAAGGGGAAAGCCCCCGCAACTTCTTCGCGTGCCACTACTGACAAACTTCCTCGACATGAAGTCCCACAAGCTCCTATACATCGTAAGTGATGGAGAACATGAACTGTTGAAGACGATGAAGATGACCTCCACATAGAATTTTTTAGGATCTTTAAAACAAATAATGAAGTTTCAGAAATATATCCCTCCCTTTTTAGGGCAAAGGATATTAACAAAGTATGCCCCCTCTTTAGGGTTAGCCATACTTCACATCTTCGTGTTTACGAAGCTCTGTGTTTCACGCAAAAAGGAACATGGCTCTCATGACTCTGCGTGACTTTTCAATTTGGCAGAAAATATCATGTTGAAAAAGTCACGCAGCTTCTATGACGACTCTGCGTGATTTTTTATATTGGCAGAGATGTCATTGTTGAATTATTCACGCAGACTTCTGAGAGTCATCCTCTGGATAGATTAGTCTTGACCTGTCAGTGTTCTTGTCATTTTCACTTAAATGTGATTCTGGCAAATGATGCATGACTTTCATCCTAATCTGTCTGAGCTTTGCGTGAATTAATCGTCTGCGTGAATCACTGAGCATGTCACTGTATATCCATGTGAAGTCTGCGTGACTTTTGAATTTTCCTTCAAAACTGTAAGACACACATAGACATAGATATATCTGATCTTCTGTCATTTCCTGTAGTGAACATCCGAAGCGAAGAAGCAGATTTTGAAGGGTGCTTGAGTATCTCATTTAAGCATGATCTATCTCACATAACATTCCCTCAATTTGATCTTCCTGAAGCAAGACTTTCACTGTTAACCAATCAAGACCACACCTTACTCTGTTTGATGAATGGACAACCTTTCCAGAGTCTGGATCTGGTATCCCACAAGAAACCATTCTTGTTCGGAGATGCTATAGCACAAAAATCTCAGCCAAAGGGCATTAGGAAGAAGGTGTGCTTCTGCTTTGAGGGGGATGTGAAACAACCCATGTATTGGCCAAAGGTTTCCCAGGGCTTGTCAATCATGAGACTTATGCATGCCAGCTATCCGAGAAAGATGTCTTGGTATTTGACAGAATATCAGCAGGCGAAAGCAAGCCGTATTATTTACAGGAAAGAGGGATTTTTCAGTGCCCCGGAGGATCATGTATCAGTGTTTCGGGGTCTGAAGCCTGGATGCATACCACCTGAAGACTCAGCCATATTGATGCCGTTTAGGATGCCCATTTTCATAAACGAATTCATGTCCAACAAATGCATTCTATCCGACCGATTCGATGCCAAGGATGAATGGTCTAATGAATCAGGAGAATATGAGATGGAGGACTTTAGTCCACTGGGCTTTAGAGAATTTTGAAACTGAGCTGAAGAAGATAAATCTCTATGATGCTCGTCAATTCATCCTACGGCTTCAAGCCTAACCCTTTTCTGTTCCTGGCTTTGGTTGAGAGGTACAACCATAGGACGGGGACCTTTATGACCCCAAAAGGGAGATGGGCTTCGCCTTCACGAGATGGAATACATCTCACACCTGCCTTCAGGCTCAATGCCGTATGAGGAGTATGTTCCCACGACAGAAGAGCTGAACTTTCTGTCAGAACAGAACCCAGAGATGGTACATCTGTTTGAAGAGATGATGTGCCATTTTGGCACATGTACTCTATATTATAAGGGTTCCAAAGATGAAGCCGTAACCACATACAGAAGTGGATGTCATACCTTTTCATGAATCGTGAAAAGGATGAGAAGAAAATAAATGAGAAGAGGTGGTACCAGATTAGCAACTTCAAGCCTCTTTCTGAAAGTGAAATCACTTATCTGCTGGAGAAAATATGATTGCAAAGATTTCACTATCACTGAAGACTGGTACGAGTTCAAAGCTGGAACCACTTTCAGCTCTTATGTGAGGCAGAGTAGCAAGAGTCTGTCGAGGAACGGTCATCTGGCCGGATTCCTATCCCTGTGGTTAAGAAGATTCATCGTTCCTGGCTCCAGCTCCTTGGACAGGATACACAGAGGCATTATCTTTGCGGCGGTGCGCCTTGTGTATGGTTATAAGTTGGATTTATTATCGGCGATGACCTATAGACTGAATGCAGGTCTTCGAATTTTGTGACTACCATGCTGTCTGCTCAGAGGCTGATGACTGAAGAATTCCCAAGGATAGAGATGCCTTTCATTTTTATATGGTTGGCTTCTCCTTCATCATGATGGTCTGATACCTCCAGGGGCAGGAGGGAGTAGAGTCTTTTTCTGGAGAGGTATTCTGGAGAGACGTTCTGGAAGTTCACACCCTCCCAGAATGCAGAAATGTCTTGAATCGGGCATCATTGGTCGATCCAATGTGTCCCTCCACCATCGGGCTATGAAAATATGCCTTTAAATATTGGACGGAGATATGGGAAACCGGCTAGATGATGTAGCCTTCCAATGGTTACAGAGGATCCGGCCTTCTCATCTAGTATACCGTCACGAAGAAATGGCATATCTGGAACCATATTTACCAAGCCGATTTGCCAGACAATTCGGGTATGACCAACTCCACGTTGGGAACGCCACTACTTGTTTATCTGCTCGTGGAGGACTCATCGACGGAGCTCGAGCTTGGAGATATTTTGCGGCTAGAGATACAAAGGTCGTATTCTCTATGCCTAATCCTTTGTCTAGCTCGGGGCCAAAGATGCTTTATACGTATGCACGCTTCTATGTGTCGTCGAGCACCTTTAGACCGAGTTTCAATCTGAAGACCTTTGTTGCAGAGGATGATCCAGCTCCATCGAAGAGGTCAAAGAAGAAAATTGTTATTCAGCACTTTCCTTCAGAACCCGAGGATGAGACAACAGAAGTTGATCCTCCCTATAATTATTCCAGGAAGGAAATTTCCCTGATGAGGTTCTTCCTCCTATATTTATATCTCTTTCCAAGAGGAAGAGAAGTGACGAATCTGAGACTGTCTCCAAGAGGAGTACTAGGTCTCAAACATCCAAGAACAAGAAGAAAGGGGTCTCGGTGACTGCTACTTCATCTTTGGGCGGTATCTCAGTTGATGAAGACGATGCCGCTGATAGGGACGAAGAGACCGATGAAGACGACGCTCCTTTAATAAGGAGGTCAAGAGGCAAATATGTTAAGAAGTCTGTCAGCAAAATTAAGGGCAATAAACTCCTAGAGACGATCATGAGTGGAGGAGCTTTGCCGGAAATCAATGAAGCAGCTTCTACTGAGAAGACCGAATCTGATGATATTCACCTTGCAACAGCTTCAACTGAACAGACTGAAGTAGAGTCTGTTCAAGCTCAGGAAACAACTGCTCCCACCACAAGTGGAGTAGCTATTGAACCCTCGGAGACGAGGATAATCCCATTTGAACATGGGACAGAAGGCGTCATTCAAGCACTGGATGACCAGATTGATTCCTCTGAAGAAGCAACAGTTCCGGAAGAAGCTATCAAACAGCCAGAAGTTCCTGAATTTCAAGCTGAAGAAAATATTTCTTTGGCCAGAGGCGATGAAGACGTGCTGGCGTCTAAGCTATCAGCTGCTGATGATCTGTTAAAGAATGTTTTTCAAGATATCATTCTTCGACCCGATATTCCAGAGACAACTGAACCGGCAGCCAATACGGAGCTTGCTATCGTCATTGTTCCAGAGACTCATGAAGATGTAAATATCATTGATTCTGAATCAGAAGCTCATCCTGAAGACGAAGAAGAAGAAGAGCTGAAGGAGGAGAAGACTGGCATGCTGACACTTCAACTCCTTATGATGCGGATAAAGTGAAGGGGAACAGAATGGATTTTAGCCCTGAACCTGTTCAATCACCGAACAATGCTGTAGCACCCAGTAATTCTGGAGCTGGAAGCAGCCATATAAAGCAAGTATTGGATACAGTCATGGACCGACTGCGAGAAGAAGCAAAACTCCCTCCACATACTGAATATGAACCTCAGCCAGGTAGAACTTTATTTTAGATTCTGTTTCCGCTGTTTCTCTGCCTTTAAATACTGATCATATTTTTCTTTAATTGTAGGAACAGCTGCAGCAATAAGCTCGACTCATGCTCCGCTTATCCAAGCTGATGCTGATGAAGGGAGTTCACACTTGCCAACTTCTCCTGTCGTACATACTTCTGTTCCGAGGATAGAGAATATTCAAGCTTCTTCTTCCATGATGACAGCAACTCCTGGATTTGAGACTGGGCTAGCAAGAACCCTGGGAATGTATCCGGAGATCATTTATTCATATTTAGATACATATTCCAGACGATTCTTGAAGGATGAAGCTATGCCCTTTTCTGATCTCAAAACTATGGTTAAATTCCCACTGATGGCGCTGCGACATGCTGGTTGTGCATCTCAGTGCATCTTCTTCGAACATCTCCTGGATGAGTTAGAGGTAACTATCCGAAAATACTGGGAGACCAAGAAGGAGGACATTCAATCTTTGACTGTAGCTGAGATTGAGCAACTAGAGAATGAAGTACGGTCTCAACAGGCAGCTCTTGAAGCATTTCTTGCCTCTTCTACTGAAAAATTAGTAGAAAAGGGCAAAGAAATATTAGCTGCTCGTCAAAGAGTAGAGCTTTTAGAAAAAGACAACACATCCAAGACTGAAGAATTGAAGAAGTTGAAAGAGGAATTAGCTCGTCTTCAAGAGCGCATTGCTGTCATGGAAACAAAACAAGCTGAGGTTGCTACGGCTTATATCTTTGAAGCCGAACGTTGTGAGATTCTTCAGAAGGAACGGGAACAGATGCAGGCGGATCAGATTGAAGATGCCAATCGTCGCCAGTCTGCCATCATTACTTTTGATGAACAGAATGTTACAATTGTAGCAGCAGAAAGAGTTAGAAAAACTCATGAAGAGAAACTGAATGTTGTTCTAGATCGTATTAGGGAGCTGATAACTCCAAGCAAGTGAATTCCCCCTTTTTTTATTTTCACTTTCACTTGTATTCCATGTTTTGATTATGAAATGACAACAAATAAAAGTTCTTGATCTGACTTTTGATTTTGCTGTTTTGATAATGATAGATTCATAGAAAATATGTTCAGAGGTAAATAATACATGACATATTTCAGTAGAATAGAATATACAAACAAACTTTGTAATTCTATCAGATGATATTAAACCAGAAATGATCTTAGTTTAATACTGATTGGAAAAAATAGAATTCAGACATAAAAATATCTTTGAACTCAATTTTTCATGATCTTTAGACTCGGAAATCAAAAGACTAGATGAATGAACGGGTTAACCGTCAGATTATAATGAACTGGCGAACCGTCGGATGGATGAACGGATGAACCGTCAGGCATTAATGAACGAATGAACCGTCAGATGAACGGATGAACCGTCAGATGAACGGATGAACCGTCAAGTATGAATCATTTTTCAAAACAGTCAATAGAAACCATATTGGAAGACAGAATGTTGCAGTAGAAGTCCCCGATACTCGTATCGGAATCCCAAAAAGTGGTACTAGAAGAATCAGATCTTTTATCATCGTCGGACTCAGGATCTTCATGGATAATATTGATGAAAGGAGTAGGAGTAATATAGCCTAATCTGCATTTCGTCCTCCCATATTTCAGAGGAGGAATACGAATAGGCATTTTTCTTCCTTTTCCATCATTGAGGCCAGTCCTGAAGTCATAGCCCATATTTTTGATGATGTGTTTAGATTGCTGACTATAACAGCGTAGTTGTAATCTTCCAGTATCATCATTTCTGTCATCATCTTCTAAATCAGAAGGATTTTGGGGCCCTTTGTAGAAGAATATTGGAATATCTCCTGGCTTTCTGCTGGGAACTAGAAAGTATGAAGATTGTACAGGTTCTAGGGATACATCTGTATGAACAGTCTGTACAACTCCAATGGTTATTGTGCTCAAGTCATCTAACAGATGTAAATAACTATGAACATAATTGCATACATCAGCGTACTGCAAAGGTGGAGACTTTTCATTAAATGTAAAAGCAGCAGTATTTACATTGGGAGAAGGCTGGGCCTTAGAGATTTTAGCCAAGTCAATGACTAAAGGGAGAGAAGAAGAAGAAGAAGCTTTGTTTCGATTAAGATCGATAACAAATAGCTCAGAAGAGGTGAGCTCCCTTGAAACTTGAGATGGAAGAGTAGTCCGTCCTCCAACAGGAATGATCAGAGTATCTTGAGTAGATGACTGAGATAGTGGAGAGATCCGTCCACTCACTGGAATGGTTAAAGAACCTTCTCCAGAGAGTTTGGGAGATTGTTGTTGAGTAGTTCGACCTTTAACAGGGATTATTAAGGTCTCACTTTGTGAATCCTCTTTCTCCATGGCTTGTATGATCCTTGTATACTCTTCTTTGTACATCCGGGAATCATTGAAATAAGCTTCAACCCCATGGAAGGGATTTATATCAGCAACTTCTTTTTGTACTCTTCCATTGCTGTCAATGTACTTAAAACACTGATGAAGAGTAGAAGGCACCACATTATTTTCATGAAGAAAGGGCCTCCCCAGAAGAAGATTATAGGATCCCACGATCTCAATCACATAGAAAGTGACTTTAGATCTGAAATCACCTATCTGAAGCTTCAGATGAATCTTTCCCAAAGGCTCGCTTCGGCTTTGATTGAATCCCAGGATAGTAGTAACCGTCTTGGAGAGCTTGTGAAGAGGGATTTTTAGTTCATCCAATAGACTCTTTGGCATTATGCTTATAGCAGACCCTGGGTCGATGAGGATACGATCTATCTTCATTGTATCGATATAACCGGTGTAATAGAGAGGCCGATCATGTCGATTGTCTTCCAGTAGCATGTCGTCTTATGTAAAGGTGATATTTGGGATAATCTCCAGTACACTGTTGTAATGTAAGCAAGTGGCAGGTTCTGTATCTGGCTTCTTTAATTGAGCAAGACAAGAGTCAGCTTGAAGAAGTACTTCACTTAACGTCTCCCGAGTCTCTTTGGAAAGACATAGAAGTTCAAAGAGGGACATTCTAGCTGGAGTATTAGCAAGCTGAGCTAAAATGTCGAAATTATAAGGCTTCTGAAGTCCAAGAGGAGGAGACTTCTTGATTGGTTTATCAAACCGAGCCTGTTGTTTGCCTTTCTCCAGAACTGTAGGCTTGGGAGGAACAGGTTCAACCGGTGTAGTTGAAGGAACAGGTGCAGTAGATGATTCTTCTTCAGGAGGAACATTAGGAGCATCTTTATCAGCTGAAGGGATATCAGGAGTATCTTCAGGATTCTTGGAATAATCCTTTAGATAAGGTTTCCCCGTTCGAGTAGCACTAACAAATGCTTCTTCTTTATCTTTTGGCTCTGTGTCAGAGGTAGATCCGAGAGAAGTCATATGACATGTTTTAATCTTTCCAGACTTCTTGGACTTTTGAAGAGAAGGAGATTCAAAGTCTGCCACTAGATCAGGATGAATCCACATGATTTCTCCAGTCTTCAAAGTGATTGGCACCAATCCTTCAAACTGTGGAGGAGGAACATTCACTATTTTAAGAGTTGCCTTAGGAATAGGAACGATCCCACTTTCAAGAAATTGAGGAGGGAAATCTCCAAATTGTATAGAAACGACGTTGGAGGTGACGGTCTTCTCTTTGGAGTAAGAGAGATAGCTCCAGACTTAATCATTTCTTGGATCTTTCCTTTCAGTACATAACATGTACGAATTGTATGACCCAATATTCTGTGGTATGGACAGTATTTGGGATGATCTATCTTACCAGCTTCATCAGGTTTCTTGATTTCAAGTAATTGTATTTTATTACCTTTCAGCAGACATTCAAAGATACCAAGGACATCGTCGTCGTCAAAAGAATATTCTTCTTTGGGGCGAGGTGTTCTTGATTGTTGAGTTGTAGAGGCAGGAGTTTGAACAGTTGATGCATCTTTGCTCTGAAGATTAACTTCAAGAGTTTTTTTTCCCTTGCGAGCATTATTTTTATTGTTAGCACCTTGACCTATTTCTTTAGGAGTCATCTGCACTCCTAAGCCTTTGAAGGTTTCAGCACTAATTTCTGCAGCTTTGGCACTAACTATGAAAGAAGGCCAGTCTTGAAATTGGGTGGATCCTGTCCACATGCTGATGATTGGCAACAAGTTTGATTTGCATGTGTCAATGGTGACAGCATCAGGAGTTCCAAGAGGCATCTTCAGAGCTTCTCTTCAAAATCGTTCAATGTAATCCTCTGTAGTTTCATTATTTTTCTGCTTGATTCTAATAAGAGCAGACATAGTCATGTCATTGAGCCCTTCATAGAACCGTTCAAGAAACATCTATTTGAAACCGGCAAATGAAGTAATGCACCCATCTGGGAGACTTCTATACCATTCATAAGCAGTTCCCTTGAGACATCCAATAAATACCCGAGTAAGGAGGGCATCACTTGGTTGCAACTGGTCAGTCATCACTTCAAAGTGATTAATAAATTGACTTGGAGAAGTGGTTCCATCATAGAATGAGATAGTAGGAGGCTTGTATTTAGGAGGATACGATACTTGCTTCCATTCTATCGGATAAGATTGCCTGATGCCTAACCTTTGTAAACCATCTTTCTGTTTGAATGCCTCGAATTGAGTTTTGAGATTCCTCAATTCTTCATTAACAACTCCGGAGGATTGTGGAGTTGTAGCTTGTAGAGAATAGTTGGGAGGGGGAACAGCATTGTAAGCACTACCCCCAGCTCCAGAGAGACTAGGAACTGGTTGAACTTGCCCAGGAGTATTGGACTGGACTGCTGGAGGAACATGTACTGGACTTACACCAGTGTCAATTGGTGTAGCTTCTGGTACAGTCTGTTGATTTTGCAGTTGGGCTGCCATGAGTTCGTACATTGACTTCATATTATCAGCCATATACCTCATTTGCTGTTCCAAAGAAGCAATTCTTTGTTCTTGAGGAGTCATGGAAGAAGAAGGTTCGTCAGTATTCCCATCAACCATATATGTTGTGACTGTACGAGGGATTATTGATGAACTTGTGGATATTGTATGCTCTGAATCACTGCTTCGTGCATCAAAGTCAGTTAGAGGAGAACTACCCCCAGTGGAAGAGGTGGGAAATTAGATTCTCCCAGAAATTCAGAATCATCTACAGAGATCAAGTTTCTTTGACTAGAAGCCAGGACTCTTGATCTGGTACCTCTATATACTCCATCTGGACTATCATTTCTACCCCCAGTATCCCGAGAGGTCATGTTGATAGAAGCAAACAAAGGCTCATCTTCATCAGGCATAGGTTCACACTGAATCCGATTAAAGACAGATTGTCGTTTAGTTTGACATCTGCATTGCATTGTGATTCTCGACTGGAAGTCACATTCATGATCACCATGGTTTTGAACCATTGATTGACATCTGCACTGAATTATGACTCTTGGATAGAAGTCACATTCAACATGATCTTTTGTCATAGAATTACTCCTTCTCTTCTGTTGAAGATGTTCTCATAAATCTGTTTGTGAAGATTGAGGAGTATATTTCCTGTTCTTGGGTCTTGATGGCTCTTGATTATACAGAGAGTGATTAATATGAGCCACATAGTTTCTTGCATACTCTGCATCTGGATCTCTTATCCTTGTTTCCAACTGGTATAGTTTCTTAACGCCAGAAGTGTTCAGTTTTATTCTTAGATCAGTTGTAGGTAACACATGGAGTTTTCTTTCCATTGATCTAAATATTTGCAGAGAAGGAAGAGTTGAACCATCTCTTTGATTAGGAGTTGGTAACAGACCCTCTTTTATGGACAAATTCTGTGCCCAATTTGAAGAAGTCATAGAAGAAGACATTAAGAAATGTTTCTTCTTAGACTCATTCAAGTTTTGAGACATAAAATGTCCAGAAGGAAGAGTAGTCAAAAGACCATCTCCTTTCCTTTGACTAACAAAAGTGTCAGTCAAAGCTGTTCCTGAAGTAAAAACTACAGGAGCAGAAGAAACAACTAAAGAATTCTTCCTTTTCGAAGGGACTTTGTGTGGAAGACCACCCCCAGTTCTAGGAGAACTTGGTAAAGAAGAAGAGATAGCTAAAGAGCCATTCTTCTTGGATGAAATACACGCTGAAACAGACTTGGTCAAAGAACCAGAGCTGTTAGCGTGACTTTTGAATTTAAAATTACACGCTGAAACAGATTTGGCTAAGGAGCCAGTACTGTCAGCGTGACTGTTGAATGTGGGATTACACACTGGAATAGATTTGGCTAAGGAGCCAGTACTATCAGCGTGATTTTTAGAGTTGAATTTGCACGCTGGAACAAATTTGGCTAAGGAGCCAGTACTGTCAGCGTGATTTTTGGGATTGAATTTGCACACTGGAACAGATTTGGCTAAAGAGCCAGTACTGTCAGCGTGACTTTTGATTTTAGAATTACACGCTGGAACAGATTTGACTAAGGAGCCAGTACTGTCAACGTGATTTTTGGTTTTAGAAAGACACGCTGGAACAGATTTGGCTAAGGAGCCAGTGCTGTCAGCGTGACTTTTGGGTGTGAGATTGCACACTGGAACAGACTTGGTTAAAGAACCAGTGCTGTCAGCATGACTTTTGAATGCTGTCATTTTCGAGCGCACAAGAGTGTGCGTGCTTGCAGTAGAGTTCTTGCCAGTGTTAGGAGTAGACACTGTGGCAGAGACTTCACCATTGACTACCAACTGATCCTTAGGGACATAGACAGAGTGTCCCTTCGATTTGGCAGTGGTAATGGAGGCTGGAGTGGGCTTGCCACCCTTAGCCCGCTGCATTTCTTCATAGGCGAGTTGATCGAGTTTGATCGTCATCACCTTCTTCGTCGAGCCGATTGACGAAGTATCGCATTGAGTTGTTGCCATCTCAGAAGAGGAGATGGTTTTCCCCAGCAGAGTCGTCAATTTGTTTTCCATAAAGAAATTCTCTTTATTTGTTGTGTTTCTGGGAAAATTACAACTGTGGGAATCCGATCTAGAAGACGATCGCTTTATCCCTTGGACTATGCGAAGAAGAAAAGCTCTCAAAATTTTGACAGTAGATATCAGTGTATCTCTACAATGAATGAGAAAAAGAACTCTATTTATAGAGTCGAAAATAAAACTGAAAAGATAACTGTCTTCACAGCCTGTGCTTAGTTGAAAATCACGCAGGATTTAACATACGCAAGGTTGTGAGCAGTTACTGGACGTGGCCTATAACTGTTGGACACATGGCGATCATGCATGAGTCGTGTGCAAGTTACAGGACACGCAGGTGAGAGATCAGTGGCATGGCTGCCACGTACTCCAATTTGATGAAATCTACGCAGACTTGTTGAAGACGAAATCCACGCAAACTCGGTGTAGAAAGCTTCAAAATCCACGCAAACTTGGGGCAAGAAGCTTCAGGATCCACGCAGACTCGAGGCAAAAAGCTTCAAAATCCACGCAGACTTGAGAAAAAAACTTCCGAATCCACGCAAACTTGAGGTGAAGAACTCAAAGATACACGCAGACTTGAGATATGACTGCCAGCTGTCTTGATTTGGCGTGTCTTGACTGACACAAAATCTCTGACAGTGATTGCTTTGTCAGTCGCATTAAATGACAAGAAACCCTTTTTGGTACGCCAACTCGATGAAGGCTGAGTCTTGCTGAAGAAGATTTCGAAAGTCACGTAATAGACGACGGTGATCTCTCGAGTTCTGTGCATACGTGGCATACGAAGAGACATTCTTCGACTGTCGTACTGTTAGTCATAATGACTCTCTGACAAATGATGAGCTGTCTTCCAGCGTGATTTATAAAATATTGTCTGGATCAACTGAGCGTGACTTTTGACTCTGTCTTGATCAACTCAGCGTGACTGTCATTTTTAAAGGTCTACAAGGAGATGACCCGTAGGTTTTGCCATGGTCTAGTTCCAGACATCGACATTCTTATAGTGGCGAACGGTACGACTGACTACTACCAGAGCCTAGAGTTGGCTCGGAGCATCGAGGAGCATCTTCTGTCATGAAAGAGGCCGGCTTTTGTATACCTCGAGGGACCGTCCAAGCGTCAGGATTTCCAGCAGAGAGCACCGACGCCGCACCAGCAGACTTACCGTCCCCCTACATCATATCACCCGACCCCGCCAGTTAGAGCCCCGGGACCCCGACAGCAGCAGCAGCAGCCAAAGGGAGCTTTGTGTGTATACTGCAAGAGGCCAGGCCACGACTCTTTCGTCTGCAGGAAGAGGTTGGGTCAGTGTTTGGCTTGTGGGTCTGCCACCCATCAGCTTCGAGAGTGCCCGGTAGCGAAGACTAGAGGACCGCTTCCGACTCAGCAGCAAAGATTTGGGCAGCATCTGCAGCAGCAGAAGGGACCTCAGGGGAAGGTCTATAGTCTAGTCCTTGAGCCGGAGCCGGAGCAGGTTTCGGAGCCAGATTACTTAGCTGACGTCATCACAGGTCATGTTTATTTGCATACTTTTCTAGCTGTATGTTTGTTTGATTCTGGTGCATCTCATAGCTTCCTATCATTAGAATTTATGCATAAACACGATCTAGTAGCTACACCTACTGCGGAGATTAGTAGAGTGATGACGGGAGGAGGACCAGTGCCTATTAGATCTATCTATAGATGTTCTATTTTTATAGCCGGGAGAGAGTTCAGGGGACGATTCTTTGTGATGCCACTCTCCGGTTATGATATCATATTGGGGATGGACTGGCTTAGCTATGCCCATGCATCTATAGATTGTCATGAGGGTAGTATTTTGTTCAGTTCTCCAGGCACAGCACCATTCAGTGTCAGGAGGACAGGGCCGGAGATCAGCCTAGAGCCGAACTGTTGTGCGACAGTTGGGGACGCAGCACCGCCACACCCTATCATTAGGGAGTTTATGGATGTATTCCCAGAGGATCTTCCAGGGCTTCCGCCTGACAGAGATGTGGAGTTCACTATAGATTTAGTGCCGGGTTCATCACCAGTATCCCGGGCTTGCTATAGAGTGAATCCCAAGGAGGCAGTAGAGATGAAAGAGCAGATTGATGACCTGTTGAAAAAGGGTTTCATTCGATCCAGTGCTTCTCCATGGGGAGCGCCATTGCTCTTTGTGCCTAAGAAGGATGGTACAGTCCGGTTGTGTCACGCCCCAGAACCAGAATACTGGAGAGCGGGGGCAGACACAGCCAGCTACGTATATTGAGATAGAATGCATCTCAATAATACGGTCACGGCTGTCTAGATATGAGGGTTTACTACAAGCCAGCAGTCTCTTAAGGTCAAGCCTATTATCTCAATCTCAAGCAATTAACAAAGTTACAAGATGTTAGAGCATCAAATATATATATATAAGGCGTCCCAAATATTATATATTGGATGATCATGAAGCTAGTCGTACAAAATGATAGGACTAGCAAGAGTTCAGTCGTACATGATCAACCCTAGGATTTGTTAATCATGTTTACAGCCCGTAGGCAGACAGTAAGTAAATGTGCATCGAGCTAACAGGTGCTCGTCGGCTAAACGCCTCAAAAGAATAAATTTACATATAAGTGGGTGAAACAAAAGGGAAAACCCACTCGTAGCTCGGGTTCCGTCTAGTGTTCACCATTGGGCTGGAAGCTTGGTAGATCCTCGGGAGCTGCTCCAAAATCTGGCCACACAAAACCAGCTGGGTCAAACCCCAGAAAGAGCAAGTGCCACAAAGGAGGCCACAAATAAGAACCAAAGCCAGCATATCAGAACATAAAGAATAAAAGAAAGTACAAGTAATAAAAGTACACAGAGCGATAAACGACTAGGGACGTGGAACCATTCCGGGAGCCAGGTTACAATCCTTAAACCAAACAAGGACCGGGATTGTATCCCTTCGCCTGAATAGCTCACTGTCTCTACCCATTTATCGTAAAAAGTAAAGCAATCATGCTCGAAGTTCCAGGTACAGGGACTAGACAAGACTTAGACAGGGCTGGACACCATTCATTCACAATCGGCCAAGCAAGTACTACGGCTTACTACTTTAACTAACTAGGGTTATCACAAGCCTAATTACTAACAAGATGCAATGAGAATTCCAAATCCCAAGCCCTGCAGACCATCCAGTTATCCTTTCGCGGGTTGAGAGTTATAGGTGGGTACATCGCCCGGGAGACAAATGTACCCTTAGGTGACTTAGAGGTGCAACACATGACAGTGTGCTGGAAATGTGCTCTACTCGACGGCAAGCTACAAGTCCATTAAGGCTTCCAGATAACGAGACTGCCTGTGACCGGGAATTCTCCATGTTCTAATTCGGTCTACTCATTACCTAGTCCAGTTTTTTTAGTGTGAGTCCCTGGCCGTGGTACCCAGGGAGTCACCCCCTAGACATGATGCAAGACAAGACAAGTGATTTGCACAGAGCAACAGGTAGTACACCCACGGTGTCAAGACAAGTCAAGTCGAGTCAAGAGTGCGCCGCCACGGGCCACTATCAAGTGAAGCCAAGTCATACTAAGTCAAGTCAAGTTAAGTTATCAAGTCATGCCAAGTCGGGAGTGCGCCACCGCGGGCCACTATCAAGTGAACCGAGTTATCAAGTTACAGGTCCCAGTTATTAACAAGATATTTAACAAGATAGGAGAAAACTAGCTGCAGGCCAAACCATGCCAAATCATAGAAAATAGTGTCAAGACGTGTCAGACCAAGTCAAGTCGTGTGGTGGGCAAAAAAATTTCAGAAAAACACAGTTAGCAAGAAACCAAGGACCAAGGTCCACCAGAGCACAGGGTGTGCTGGGCTAAAGGCGACCCAAGGGGGCGCCGGGTAAGGCTCGGGCTAGGGCGCACGAGCGGCGTCGAGAGACGCGCTCGGGGAACAACCGCTACACGCCAAGGGCGCAGCACAGCGGGGTGCGCGCGCGCAAGAGCGCGGCGCAGCGAAGCGCGCGCGCGCAAGGGCGCGGCGCAGCGGGATGCGCCAGGGGGAGTGCGCCGGGGGCGCAGCGCAGCAGAGTGCGCACGCGCAAGGGCGTGGCGCAGCAGAGCGCGCGGGGAGTGCGCCAGGGTGCAGCGCAGCAGAGTGCGCGCGCGCAAGAGCGCGGCGCAGCAGAGCGCGCGGGGAGTGCGCCAGGGCGCAGCGCAGCAGAGTGCGCGCGCGCAAGAGCGCGGCGCAGCAGAGCGCGTGGGGAGTGCGCCAGGGCGCAGCGCAGCAGAGTGCGCGCGCGCAAGAGCGCGGCGCAGCAGAGCGCGCAGGGAGTGGTGACCTTCTTCTCCAAGTTGGCTGAGAAGAACACCAACAATGGGTTCTAAGGTTCAAAATCTCACAACTTTGCCAATAAAACTCCAAATCCAGATCTTCAAAGCTCTAACATGGGTGCAATTTGATTCTCTTCTACATAGAGACACCAAAACCCTCCAAATTCAACTCAAAATAGATCAAAACCATAAATTTCCGAAAATGGTCAAAACCTAGATCTAGGAGAACGGAAGCTCCAAATCACAAATTTCCATGTTCTAATGTTGTTCCTAGAGAGCTAATCCATCTAATGGACAAATAAAAACATGGGTTCTTGATCATAGCAAGGTGCACTTGCCTAGGGTGGAGGAGTTGTGTTGAGGAAGAAGTAGATGAAGAATTAATGGAGAATGAAGAGGAGAGAGAAAAGTTAGGTGGGATTTAATGGGGGTGGTTGTGGTGTTCTTGAGGGTGTAGAGTAGGTTAAGGTGTTCCAATGCAAAATAACCAAACCAAACCAAACCAAATCAGACCAACTCCACAAAAATAAACCAAGCCATGGTCCAAAACTCATTTACGAGAAACCTAAATCCGTAAGTCGAGAAAATAAAATATGTGCCAAAAATCCAAATACGAGCATAAATACGAAATACGGGAACGAGGGTGACAGGTTGTGTATTGACTACCGGGCCTTGAATGCCATCACCATCAAGAACAAATATCCTCTGCCCAGGATAGATGATTTGTTCGACCAGTTGAGCGGGACAAAGGTATTTTCCAGGATAGACTTGAGATCCGGGTACCACCAGGTGAAGGTTAGGGCAGCAGACATCCAGAAGACGGCGTTCAACACGAAGTACAGGCAGTACGAGTTTCTGGTGATGCCATTTGGTCTCACAAATGCGCCAGCTGTCTTTATGAACTTGATGAATAAGACATTTCACCAGTATCTGGATAAGTTCGTCGTAGTGTTTATCGACGACATTCTGATATACTCGAAGACGCCAGAGGAGCATGCAGAGCACTTGCAGATAGTTTTGGGGATTCTGAGGCGGGAGAGATTGTTTGCCAAATTGCCGAAGTGCGAGTTCTTTTTAGACCGAGTGAAGTTTCTCGGCCATGTAGTTACAGGAGATGGAATCTCGATGGATCCCAGAAAGATTGCTGCAGTTGAGACATGGAAGGCTCCGACGTCAGTTTCTGAGATCATGAGCTTTCTGGGTTTAGCAGGCTATTATAGAAAAGTTCGTCCAGGACTTTGCTAGGATAGCTGAACCCATGACGAAGCTGACACGGAAGGACGCAGAGTACATCTGGTCAGAGGATTGCCAGGCAGCGTTTGAGGAGCTGAAGAGGAGGCCGACGACCGCTCCAGTTCTGACTTTACCTTCAGGTTCTGGAGGTTTCACCATTTACAGCGATGCTTCTGGGAAGGGGCTAGGATGTGTCCTACAGCAGCATGGGAAAGTGATTGCTTATGCATCTAGGCAATTGCGGACTCATGAGCGGAATTATCCTACCCATGACCTAGAGTTAGCTGCGATGATCTTTGTACTCAAGTTATGGAAACATTACTTATACGGAGAGCGTGTGGAGACCTTACTGACCACAAAAGCTTAAAGTATGTGTTCACGCAGAAAGAGCTGAACATGAGGCAAAGACGATGGTTGGAGTTGATGAAATACTTCGACATCGATTTACAGTATCACCCCGGGAAGACAAATATGGTGGCGGATGCGCTGAGCAGGCATCCGATGGCATGGTACCTGATGATTGATCGACATTTACGGAAGGATCTAAAGAAGCTCGATATCGAGATAGTTCGGCCAGGATCAGTGATACAGATGATGGTGCTTGACATTCAGTCAGATTTGATGGAGCAGATCCGGGAGGCACAGTCTACAGATGAGAGCCTTCGCAGACTTCGAGCCCAGGCGTTAGCAGGATTGCTGGATGACTTCACTATAGCAGAGGATGGATCCTTGAGGCATGGCAGTCGATTGTGCGTACCGAAGAAAGAGCTGGTAGAGGCAGTCTTACAGGAGGCGCACTGATCGAGATATTCTATTCATCCTGGTGCTAACAAGATGTACCGTGACTTGCGGGAACATCTTTGGTGGCACGGGATGAAGAGGGATGTATCACATTTTTATCTTGAGATGCCTAGTTTGCCAGCAGGTCAAGGCAGAGTGCCAGAGGCCAGCTGGTTTGTTATAGCCGTTATCCATTCCCGAGTGAAAGTGGGAACATATTACGATGGACTTTTTCAGGGCTTCCTCGTTCCCAAGGAGGAAAGGATGCCATTTGGATCATCGTGGACAGGCTGACGAAGTGTGCGCACTTTATACCCTTCAAGGTGGGGCTTTCCACCGAGAAGTTGGCGGAGCTATACATGCAGCAGATAGTTTGCCTACACGGAGTACCGGTGAGCATCGTGTCGGACAGAGACAGCAGATTCACATCCCACTACTGGAGGAGCTTGCAGGAGGAGTTGGGCAGTAGGCTCAAGTACAGTACGGCGTACCATCCGCAGATAGATGGACAGTCCGAGAGGACGATACAAACACTAGAGGATATGCTGAGGACCTGCGTGCTGGACTTCGGAGGATCATGGGAGAGCCATCTACACTTGGTAGAGTTTTTATACAACAACAGATACCAAGCCAGTATCGGTATGTCTCCTTTCGAGGCGCTATATGGACGACGATGCCGCACACCGCTCTTTTGGGATGATGTTGGAGACAGAGTTATGCTTGGGCCAGAGATGATCACGGATGCAGCAGAGAAAGTCGGGATGATCAGAGACAGGCTCAGAGTAGCTCAGGATAGGTAAAAACACTGGGCTGATGCTAGTCGCAGACCGATGGAGTTCGCAGACGGTGATATGGTGCTAGTGAAGATATCACCTACTAGAGGGACGATCCGGTTCGGACGAAGAGGGAAGCTGAGCCCCAGATACATCGGGCCGTTCGAGGTACTTGGCAGGATCGGAGAGGTAGCTTACAGGATTGCACTCCCACCCAACCTAGCAGGAGTTCACGATGTCTTTCACGTATCTCAGCTGAGGAGATATGTTCCAGACCCCAGTCATGTGCTAGATCATTCAGAGTTGGAGGTCGGACCGAGCCTTACAGTTTCTGAGCAGCCAGTGGAGATATTAGACAGGAGAGAGAAGAGGCTGAGGAACAAGGTTATACCCTTAGTACGAGTAGCTTGGAGCCGTCACTCTCCAGGTGAATCTACTTGGGAGAGGGAGTCGGACATGAGGGAGAGATACCCTTACTTGTTCGATCCAACCGCTGCGAGGGAACCACCCGTTCCCGCTTGATACCATAGAGGTTAGTTTCGATCATAGCCTTAGTCATTTATTGCATTGCTTGCTATGTTAGAATATTGTAGGGTCTTCAATCCTTGTGAATTTCGAGGACGAAATTTTTCAAGGAGGGAAGACTTGTAAGCCCATGTTTTTCAAATTTTAGTTAATTAAGTGTTAATTAATTTCTAATGTCATTTTTAGCCTTAAAATATTTATTATGATTTTTAGGAATTTTTCTAGAATTTTTAAATGATTTTTAAATGAGTTTTTAATACTAAAATATCAATTTACAATTTTCTAAAATGTTTTAATATCATTTTGTAATAATTAGAATTGTTTTAATATAGTTTTGTAATTATTAGAATTGTTTATACATTGATTTGCAATTTCCCAATTGTTATGTGCAAATTTCTTTTGCACATAAACAGTGCGGGATGGGTTATGCAAATTTAATTTTGCACTTAGACACTGCTAGGACCACTATGTAATAACCTAAACCCTAGGGACCCTAGTGCAAAATTCCTACCCACTCCCTGCCCGACGACCGACGACCGATGACCGGGCTGCCCCCGCCATTTCTGGCCAGCGCGACAGCCCCCGACCGCCTCGACCCCCTATTTAAACCCCCCTCTCCCCCCCAGACCAAACCCTAACCCTAAATCCTCCCCAGCCACCCACAACCGCCCTGTTCTTCCCCAAAACCCATCACCGGAACCCTAACTCCGGCTAACCCCTAGTGCCGCTCCTACGACGAATGCCACCCCCTACCACCACCACCGAAGGGTTCGCCACGCTGAGACGCGACGAGCGCCACCACTCCGCCACCGCCTCGATGCCTACTCCGCCGGCCAGCACGTCTAAAAACCCCCCGACTAGCCGGACACGTAAGTGACAGTGTCTCTTCGTGTCGTACGTGTCTCGTGTTGGGCGCGGGTTGTTCGCCGTGTCCTAACGAGCTCGAGTGTGAAACTGGACACGTAAAACTCGTGTCGTGCGTGTCGAAATCGACCCGGACACGTAAAATCCTGTGTCCTTAACTGTCCGGACACAGGATCGAGTTTATTATTTTTTATGTGTTTATTAATTCAAACCTAATTAAAACTAACTAAAATCCTAACCCTAACACAACCAGTGGGCTGACCCCCTGGCCACCCCGACCTAGCCTACCCCCCCCCCCCAGCGCTCTGGCTCGGGTTCGAGCCCCCCTTTTACTGCTGTGTTTATTTCTTTTTCTTTTCCTTTTTCTTTTTCTGTTTTTTTTGTTATTTATATATATATATATATATATATATATATATATATATATATATATATATATATTAGTATATATATATATATATATGTATATACTGTATATTGGTAGTATTTTTATATATGTATTTATATTTTTATAGTTAGTAAATTTTATATATATATTTGTATTTATATACATATATGTATATATGTATATATTTTCATGTGTATATATATTATTATATATATACAATTATATATATGTATACAATATTTGTATATGTATATATACTTTATAATTAAGTATTTTCTTATATATATATATATATATATATATATATATATATATATATATATATATATATATATATATATATATATATATATATATATATATATATATGTATTTTTAACATATGTATGTATACAATCATTTTGTATAATTTTTCCTTATTAAAATATTAATATTTAATTTGTACTTTCACCAAATTTGTATTTTAGTTTATTTAAATTACTGCAACCATTTGGTGTCCAAGCCTAGCATGAGTTTTTGGGCCCAAATATTTTTTCACACATTCAAGACCTGTACAAGTCATATTGGACTTGATTCATGGCCTTGGGTCCTGTATTTGAACTTTGGTTCAAATTATATACATGGACAAAATACGCAGATAATTAATTATTTTAATTGTGTGCAATGTTGTTTTTGGATTTCTAAAAATACTTAAAGTACTGTTAAAATTCTGGAAAAATAGTATTTAGATACTATGTTAATTTAGCTAATTTAGTATAATTTTTATAGTATTTAATTTACAGTTTTACCACTAGTTTGGCATATGAAACCAAAACTCATTTTCTGTATACTTAGAAAAACTGATTTTTTATAAAATACTTGTACTGGTTAATAAATTCCAGAAAAATTATAATAAATTTCTACAATTGGCAATGATCATTTTGGTACTTTGTTTTATGTAAAATTAAGCTTTTTTTCTATCTTAAAAATTATTAAAACACAATGATCATTTGATTTATTTATTGATTAATTACGACTTGTAACTTTTTGTGTTATTTTGAGTTTTAGCCGTATTGGACCTCACCCTCACTAGTGTAAAGACCCTGGAAAGTTAGTTAAAGTAGTGTGTCACCCCACATTGGTCTCCTATGCTAAAGTTATCATGTTGGCTAGGTGCCCAGTCACAAGTCGTGTTGCACCAATTAGTGTCTTAGCATTTTAGCTTAGTGTAAAAACTAAGTTATTGCATTTATTTCTACAGTGACGAGTTACCGGACATCTATAGCACTTTTATCGCAGCTTGTTTTGCTTTGCTTTGCTAGAGGCAAGTACTTTCTACGAACTTTACATACTGCTATAACAATAAACTGTGATTTACCAACCATGTTAAATGCTGATCCTTGGGGTAGCAAGTTAGAACTTTACATGTTGTATTACTTTCAGTCTCTACCATGTTTATACCGTATCTCATATCTCTCACATGTTTAAATAACGGGTTAAGGGGAAACTGTTAGTATTGTACGTGAACATGATCCCCTTCTCCGTATGTATTTACCGCGCTCGGTGACATTCTATATGTGACTTTGCCGTATGTTCTGATCCCGCGTTTGTGTATGGATATACACCGATGCCGTTCGTGCACGTATGTGCACACCAAAAAAACTTGATATGTGCCGCTGTACATCCTATACACCTATTGACCGATTCACGTACATGCTACGGTTTTAAACTTTTAAACTACATGTTGTTAATTCTAAAAAGAACTAATTAACCCATGATATGCCATGATTCCAGTTTATTAGATTCCTGTTCATGCTTCGTATATTTAGTTTGCTAGAATCAGTACTTGCTCCCGTCCTGACAGGATAACGTTGTAGGTATCCTTACTGAGGAGGAGTTACTCTGCGATACATATTATGGAGATACTGCCGAGGACCCGGCCTTGCTTTACGAGGATGTTCCTGCAGGGAACGTCGCCTAGTTATCATTTTTACTTTAGACTTTTGAGAGTAGTCGTGTATTAGACTACGTATTTTGTAACTGGACATGTATCCAGTTTTACATTTCAGATCACTTGTACTTTGGACATTTTACTATATATGACGACTTTTGTGTTTGGAGCATCTCTGACTTTTATTCACTTATAGAACTGTTAGCACATTTAGTCTTATCTTATTATTTCTAGAACAGCTTACTGTGTTTTATCTCAAGCACAGGCTGGACATGACTCGGTCCGGCCCAACAATTTGGGTAACGGATCGTGACACATTACAAACTCAATTCTATTACGATTACGATTACATTACAATGAACCAAACGCAACCTTAATGTTTTTCTTGAATTCAAGATTGCGTATCATCATGAAGATTTATATATATCTGCAAGTTTCGACCACGGGAGGTTGCCTTGATATGAGAATTTTTGACTTGTAAAGCTCTCAATATGTAGAACTATTGAATAAGGATAATTCAATTAAAGAGCACAATTTTATTCTATACATGTTGTTTGGAGTGGATGGGATTTTCAACAGAACACTCCAGAGACAAATTGGGTATTTCTATATATAAAAGAAATATCTTAATGGAGTTGAATTGGGTATTTTTATATATAATGAGAATATCAATTATTTGGATTGAGTATTCCAAGTTTTTCAAAATATAATAGTAATACTTCAATAGTTCAGATTAGTCGTAAGTTTGAGGCTATATATCTTAGGTGTTTCCTAACCCTAAAATATATCTCTCAAAACTTTGCAAAAAGAAGGTAAGGGTGTTTTACAACTGTTAGAGAGAGAAAGAGGGGATTGATGGCAACACGAAGAGTAATTTGTTTCGGTTAATTGTTTGTCATCATCTTTGTTTTTTGTGTTTTGTAATCGTGTTTTCTTCTTCAATGAATTGTGGTGATCCGTTTGTATCGGTGATAAGTTCGTAAGGAGTCTGTATATTTCTTATTCCATTACTAGAGGGTTTTCAAGGTTGGACTCCGATCGTCATGCACTTTTTTCGCAAAGATTTTCATGCCAAAAATTGTTGTGTCTGCATTTGAATTTCTGTGTGATTTTGGCAATTTGATTTTGTGTACTTTTCTTCGGTTCTCTTCCAGTCTTTTTGGCTTGGTTGGAGGAACAATTTTTTGCATTTCATTCCCAATGCCTGCAACCTATGAGTATAATTATGTGCACATATGCACATCACACACTTGGACAAGGCACAAACAAGGAGATTTCTAACCAAAACTTGTGTCCTAGTTGTCAACGAGGAGCCACGCGTGTTTGTGATTATACTCATTACATCTACCACACGCGCATTACTAAGTCAAGTGCATTATATAGTTTTACAATTATACTCGTCACTAGAGTTGCTATCATACCGTATCAAGTACGATATTTCTTATTCTTCTTTTCGAATACGTGCGAGCTTAGTTAAATCGTGTGTTCCCTGTACACGATTTTTATTCGGTCGTTATGTTCACTTCGGACTCTTGTGCGGATCTTGTCCGCACTGACTTTGTCATCATCGTCCCACATGCACATCTCGCGCACTCCGCGCGCTCTAGAGCTCCACGAGACGGCCATAACGTCTTTCGACGCCCGCAAGTCAACGCTTCGCTTCGCCCACGACGTCGAAGGTGCCCCCGACGTCTTCACGATGCTTACGACAGCCGATGACGCCCAACCACCCGTTTTATGCGCACGACGCCCTTACGACGTCTTCTCGACACCCTTACGGTGCCGCACGACGGGCCGCGTGGTCGGCCGTCATTTATACCCGTAATATAATGGTGCCGGTCCTCGACCGTCCATGCAGCACCTAATCCGTTGAGTTATCATGAATGGATGTCCCATTCGTGGCCCATGCAAGCTCAGATCGTGGCCATTTGTCATCAGTACTCAGATATTGCCGGTGCCTCGGACAGCGCAAGCCAGGCTCATCAGCTTCCTCGATATTTTTTATTTCAAACGTGTATTAATAATCTGTTGCTAGTCCAAGTCTTGGACTCGTGCCTACCAATATAAGCTAGTCATACCAAAATTCGAACCTTTAATTATTTGAAGATCAAAGCTACATTTTGAATCTTACCTTCCAATATCTATCTAAAACTCGATCAAAATTCGAACGTTTGGTTCGTGGAAGGAAAAAAAATCAATTCTTTACTCTTTTCTTCCCTTTGAAAAATTATAATTTTTATTAAAAAAAATTTCTGGGTCTAAAGAGGTTAGGAATATAGCCAAAATATATCTTTGAGAAAGTGAATTGGGTGGGCAGGAGGAACCATCTCTGTTTTTTAATCCAATTCTTTTTCGAAGTTACATGGACAAATTTATTTAATTACCCCTATATTTTACACTTATTATAGAAACTATCACTAATTTATACTGACCATTCATATACTTTATATTTTTTTTATAGAAATTTATATCACTGATGTCACGCCCCGACTCGTCCAATCGGTCGTCATCGCCTTGACTCGAGACGAATCGATCCCACGAGTCGGGACGTGATGCCATACATGTCTTTATTGGACTTGTACAAGGCAAGAATGTGCACTTGAAATTTCCTTTGAGATGACACGTTGAAATTAAATAGTGCAGAGAGTTGACGACATAGAATAGGAAGAAATTTAGCTTTTCATTCATAAAACTTGCAAAGTATGTGCAAAATCATTTTTATATTACATATGCCGTTGCTGCTACATCTTTGAACACAAATGAAAACTCTCGACAAGCTGCCATGAAATAATTATTGTCGTTTCATACATTCTCGCCCCTTTATACATTTGAACAAAACGCCTTCGATCTGAATTGGGCTTCAAAATACTTCAAAATATGAGAGCTTCGTGCCGCCTCCCGTTCTTCAGCTACAGTCTAGTCTCGAGCTCCCGCAGCGCACTCTTTACCTGGAGAGTTGGGGGTTAGCACACTTGCTAGTGGATGGGACGAACCCACTCGTCTAAACTGACACTGCTTATTAAGGATTCTAGCATACGAAGTGATCTTTCTATTTAGAACTATATGAATTGCAGTTCATATCAAAGGCACATTTTAAACAGTAACAACATATCCAATTTTAACTTATCTTACCACGACCGTGCTCCTTTTCTGCACAAAATATACGTAATACTTACCACCTGCACAAGACAATAGTGAGCATGCAATCTATCTTATATGCGATCATTGGTGATATCGACACCATGAAGGACGATTACATAGCATTGCGACGCACCCTACCAGTTCAGGTTGCGAGCCTAACTGGAGATCTCGCAATGCCTCGCGCCGAAGCACGATTCCATAATTTCCTCCTAGGCCGATTCGGTCCCAGTGCCGCGGGTACCGTCTCGAGGAAAGCTCACCTTGTGCACAAGTCATCCATGACCATGCGAATGTATGAACAGTTTAATATGTATGAAGTAAATTGCATAGCGTAAACATTATTAAACCACATAATCATTTCTACTCGTGCAAGGTTTCTTCTTCCCGAAGCCGTAGGTTCTGATTTAGCATCCCGTAGACACCAAATTCTTCGAGGCGTAATATACCACAACCAAGGTTTTTTTGTTGTGTTTTGCAGAGCATGAAATAAATTCTATCTCTTTCCTAGAACTTTATCTTTTCTCTACTTAGTATGAAACTTATAGATTCGGAGTTAACTTCTCTAGTTGCTATATTATCCCAAGTTCTTGATCTTAGTGGCAAGCATACACCCAGTTAGCATCATCGATTTGAACATTGAACTTTAAGAATTTTGTTGACGGAAATGAGTAGAAAAGAAGGGGCCGAAGAACCACCTACCTAGAGAGATTGCGACGGGAGTAGGAGAACGCTTCGTGACGGTCAAACGTCAGTTACACGAACTCCTGCAATGGCACGAGCATCGAATTAGAACCCTTCCTTCGAAATTCTCAAAGACGCATTCAGAAATCGACGCGAAAGCACACTTATCAAACCCAAGCAACAATTCATCCAGAAAGCCAAGAAAACCAACAAAACCAACAGCAGAATGGTTGCATCGCTCTCTTTAGAGTTCATTCGCCAAGACACAGTCTACTGCATCTAGGACTTATTTCAGCAGTAGCCGATCCATTAATTGGAACGGTATATCACTCGTCCAAATCAATTTTATTGATGCCATAGTTTTCGTATACCAAACTCGTCGCTGAGTCAGACTAGCCATCTATGTTCCCGATCATGTCTGACTTGCCACGAGCCTATTACATAGTGCTTCGTCCCAACGGGAGCGGGACACTACAACTGACCACCCCTATATTTTATAAAATTATAAAGGAGAGGAGTGGTCAGTTTAATTATTTTCAAAATATGGATAGTGCTCATAATACTCATGAAACATAGAGGATTAATATATTTATTTCTTATTTTGTTCGTACTCTTTTCTTTTGTCATCTAAACACAGAAATTGTAGAGACATTTTTTTTCCCTTCCAAGACAGTGATTCATTGAATCAAATGTGGCATAAGGAAGTGTGAGATTGGAAAATGAAAGTTATTACTTTTCTATTATGTATGGGTGCCAAAGTAATTGAGGAAGAAATGAATGATTTCCAATATAAAGAAAATCACATGAGACCTTTGTAAAACTAAGGGTCTGCTTGGCAATTGTAGGGTAACGATTATGAGGTATTTTTGGACTACCGGTTATAAGCAGTTATAACTGGCCCAATTTTGGATGGTTTTTAAGTAGCAATTTTAAACCAGTTTAATCTATGCTTGGTAATTCCCTAACGAGCGGTTCTGAAAGTTTTCTTACACGAATAAATTAAAAAAAAAATTTGAGTCGCACCCCACTTTTTTTTACCCATATTCAAGGTACACCCCACTGCTTTACCTTATTGTAAGTTACCCTCTACTTTTGAAAGATTCCGTCCAAGACTAATGATCAACACGTTTGACCGATAATTTTGGACAACAAATACCCTCCCCAAACCCAAATCATAATCCTAATCCTAATCATAATCCCTCCTCCTCCTCCTTCCGCTCTGCCCCCCTCCTCCGCTCCCGCTCCGCTGCCGTGTCCCCACCCCGCCGCCACCACCACCACCACCACCTTCACCTTCACTATCACCATCACCACCACCACCACCACCATCACCTTCACCTTCACCAACACTACCATCACTACCACCGCTCCCTCGATCTGTCGCCCCCGCGCCCCGCTCCCCCTACGCTGCCACGCCCCTACCCCGCTGCCCCTGCGCCCCGCTCCCGCTCCGCCCCTGCCCAGCCGCCCCAGCTCCGTCCCTGCTCCGTCCCCGCTCTGTCTCCTCCCCCGCTCCCGCTCCGCCCCTGCGCTCCCGTCCAGCCGCTCCCACTCCGCCCCTGCGCCCCGCCCAGCCGCTCCCACTCCACCCCCTCCATCGTCTTCTTCCCCGCTACATCGACATCGACAACAGTGACAACAACAGCGACAGGGGCAGCGACGGATGGGAGCGACAACTGTGGAGAGGGGGGCGGCAGCTGCGGGGAGCGGCGTGGCAGCGGCAGTGGGGAGGGGGCGGAGAGGGAGCAGGGGAAGGGGGTGGGCAGAGCAGGAGGAGTAGTAGGGATTAGGATTTGGGTTTTGGGAGAGAGAAGAGAAGTATATTTTCGTCCAAAATTATCGATCAAAGGGGTTGACCATCAACTGTGGACGATTTCTGTCAAAAGTGGAAGAATTCGTATATTAAGGTAAAGCAGCGGAGTGCGATTCAAAATTTTTCTAAAATTAAATATAGAAGGGTGTTACTAGTTATAATTATATCATTTGGTGATGATATAAATAGAATAAAATAATAAAACCCCTTAAAACCTATTGATTTCGGGGTGTTTATAAAGCCAAACAAATTATACTACACCGATTTTGGGGGGCTTTTGAGCCGACCAAAATCGATGCCTAAAAAAAGTTAACAAGAAAAGATTTTTATAAGACCATATCCAATGGGGGTTTCTATCTTCCTTATTTCTATGGAAGAAATACATTTTAGAAAAAAATTCTTCCAATGGTAATTTCTATCACCATTTCTATCATACGTGGCAATGATGTAGGATGAAAACTTTCTAGGAGGGTTTCTGTATGTAGAAACTCTCATATAAATTCTCCGGTCCTTTTACTATGTGACACATAGGATAGAAATGGAGAACCATTGAAGAACATTTTTGTATGTCTACAATTTCTATGTAGAAACTCTTCCAACTATGATAGAAATCTCCTTAAAGTACAATGCCAATTAGGATAAGAATTCAATTTTAGAAATCACCATTGGAGATGGTATGGGGGTTCCTATCTTCCCTATTTCTATGGAAGAAACCCATTTTAGAAAAAAATTCTCCCAATGGTGGTTTATATCACAATTTCTATCCTTGGCAATGATGTAAGATGCAAACTTTCTAGGATCTCCTAGAAATTCTCCTATCTCTCATGACAATTATTATTGGATCCCATACCATTAAATTCTTTTACTATATGACACATAGGATATAATTAGAGAATCATTGTAGAGCATTTTTTGTATATATGTATAATTTTTATGGAGAAAATCTTTCAACTAGGATATAATTTTTTTTTAAAGTACAATGCCAAGTAGGATAAGAACTCAATTTTAGATATCAGATGGTCTAATACATCAAACCCGGTGAAAATACTGTTACCGAGCAACCTACCTGTATTACTATTTTCAAAATTTTTTACTTTAGGCAATTGGCTGGCTGGTGGCAGGCTGATTCCACGCGTCTCAAACCATCCACTAGAAACGACCAGGATCAAACAGCCCCAGCCAATCCCATCCGTCCAATCCACGCAAACTTTCCGCATTCTATCTAGGTCAGCACCACGGACACAAAAAAAATAAAATAAAAATAAAAATAAAAATCCAGTCTTTCCCAAAAGAGAAGAAGAAGAAAGCAAAGGAATGTTCACAAAGTAGCCGCTTCTTCTTCTTCTTCTTCTTCTTCGAAATCTAGAGTTTTTTGTTGCTGTTGTTGTTGGCCATGGATGCTGGAGTCCTCGACGACATTATACACAGGCTGCTCGAGGTGAAGGGGAGCAGGCCGGGGAAGCAGGTGCAGCTGTCGGAGTCCGAGATCCGGCAGCTCTGCGCCGTCTCCAAGGAGATCTTCATGCAGCAGCCAAACCTCGTCGAGCTCGAGGCTCCCATCAAAATATGCGGTATAAATTTCGTTTTCTATTTCGGCTTTTCTACGAACAGGTTATGTGCATGCTGAATAGTTGTTTAAATTTTACTGCTTTTGAGTATTTGTGAAGTGGGTTTGTGCCAATTGTTTTTGTTATGAGGTGGGCAACATCCAAATTGGGCTCATCTTCGATTATACGAAGTGGGTTGTCGATTAATAGTATATTCAACTGTTTTGAGTGTTGAGTTTACTTCTATATTGGCTTGTATGTTGAAAAGTTGTGGCTGGTCTTTGATATGTTAGTGGAGATGTATGTCTGTGTTTTCTTACTATTTTTAGAGTATTTGTGAACTGGGTTTGGTTATCATCCAAATTGGCTTATATTTGCTGTATAATTTTTGCTCCACTCTTTTGTTCTGATTCCAATTCTAAATTTTGCAGTATAATTTTGTAGTTATGATCTGGGGCTGGGCATCGTCCAAATTGGATTAATTTTCGCCTACACGAAGTGGGTTGTCAATTGATAGTATATTCCACTGTTTTTGCTGTTGAATTTACTTCTATATTGCTTTATTTAAAGATAAATAATTTGTGTGTTGAAAAGCTTTGCTTTGTCTTTGATATGTTAGTTGATGTGTGGATCTAACTGGGTGTGGGTTTATCTTCGTAGTTATGATATTGGGCGTAATCCAAATGGGTTTATTTGCAGTTAGGTTATGCATATGGGATTGAGTTCGATAATGATTGCTAGGCGGTCTTGCGTTTGAAGCATTTATTCTCGAGTTGCTGTTGGGGATTGGTATTAGTCTCAACTTAATTAAATAGTTGGTATAATTTTCTCTCCTTTTTGGTCCAATTTCAACAGTTTGAAGTGGGTTGTCAATTGGTAGTATATTCCACTACAAGTGGGCTTCTAGTATTGAATCCACTTCTAGAATGGTCTACTTATGAATAGTTTATGTATATGTTGAATAGTTGTTGTTGGTCTTTGGTTTGTCTGTTGAGTGTGTGTGCGTGTTAAATTGCTTAATTATACTGTTGTTGAGTACTTGTGAATTGATTTTCTGGTAATATTCTTCTATATCAAACAGGTTGTTAGGTGGTAGTATAGTTATGATTTGCTGATGGTGTTGAGTTTGAAGTCTTCTTCTAAAGTTGTTGCTGAGGATTGGTACTAGACTACTAGTGTCAATGTAATTAACTAGTTGGTATAATTTTCGCTCTTTTTGGGTCAATTTTAAACAGTTTGAGTGGGCCATAGATTGGTATTATATCCACTGTTTCTAGTCTTGAATCCACTTCTATATTGGTTCATTTGTAACTAGGTTATGTATATGTTGAATAGTTGTTGTTCTTTTTTTTGTTTGTTGATGTGTGTTTTTTTCATATGAAAGGTTTAAGTCTCCCGTTTTTGAGTATTTTTGAAATGTGTTGTTGTCAATTTTCTTTTATATCAAATGGGTTGTTAAGTGATAGTTCAGTTTTGATCTGTGTATTCTCTTATAAGAAGCGGTTGTGGAGTGATAGTATATTCCAATGTTTTTAGTATTGAACCCTTTATATGTTGGTTTGTTGACAGGTAGGTAATGTGTATGTTGAAAACTTGTTGTTCATACTTGATATGTTAGCTGGGTGTGGTTTCTTTGCTATAGAATGCCCCAATTTACTCTTTTTGTTAGTATTTGTCATGTTAAAACTGTGTTTATGTTAATTGTTAGATTAGTGATATGGGTATTATCCAATCCGATTCAGTTGCAATTAGATTATGCATATGCAGTGTTCTAAAAATGCATTAAAATGCGGCACCTAGGCGCTATGCGGCTAGCCACTGCTAGGCGCTAGGCGTTAAAAGCAGCGCCTGGGTGCCAGGCGCCCCCTTGCCACATAATGGCCGCCTAGAGCTTTCTGTAACATTGTGCGTATGGATTGATATGGGTGGGGAGGAGAGTATTTGACGATGATTGCTAGTGTGCTTGCCGATTGTGTGGAGTTTGAAATATTTATTTTTTAAATTGCTGTCAAGGTTTGGTATAGTGTCCATGTATTTAACAGTTGGTGTAAATTAGAGAATCAACATTTGGTTATTTATGATGATAGTCTCATGATCTCATCTGACTTGGTTTTTTAAAGTTTGGTTGTGTGTTTACTCATTCGGGTGGGCTAGGTGGGTTAATGTGGGAAATTCGATGCCTTTTATCTAGAATGTCTAGTTTTAACTGTTTTGAGTATTTGTGATCTGGTTTCTGTTACTTTCTATCGTTGTGATGTGGCTATCATCCAAATTGGTTACTTGTATTAAGTTATGAATATGGATTCATTTGTGTGCAGAGAAGGGTGGGTGGGGGGTGGGGGTGGGGTGTGTGTGTGTGTGGTGGGTGTCGCTGATTATTACTACCGTGGAGTTTAAGATACTTGTTTTGAGTTATTGTAGGCGATTGGTGTCAATGTACCTTACAATTGGTGTTTATTTGAGAACTGAATTAATTTGTCGTGGGTATCTATGATGTGAGTTTCATCAGATTTTGCCATTAAATGTTGTTTATTTGTGTTTATTCATTTGTTAGGGTTGTAGTGGATTTTTTCTAATGGATTGTGGAAACATGTTGATTTTGGAGGGTTTTGTTTGTAGCTCCTTTTGGTTGAACTCTTTAGTGGGTTTCGACGGTCCACATAATACTGTTTGTGAGCTGGATTTTGTGTTAATTTATTTTATACTGTGTTTTGTATGGAAGATTGTTCTGAAGTGCTGGTATATTGGGCAATAGAGTCTGATATACTTTTGCATATTTTGATCTGAGTATCACCTAAGTTACTTATTTGGAAACAAAAACAAGTTATGCATGTGTTTTAACTGGTGGAGAAATGAGGGAGATGATAGATTGTGCAATGAGTGCTAATGTGTTTCTGAAATGTGTTGAACTTGGGAGTATCTTGTTGATAATAATTGATGTTGATCTTTACTATATAATAGTCGTGTTAGTTTGTTGTAGTGTTAGCTATTTGAACCGTAAAAATTTCCCCCACTACATACATAATAGATTAGTTTACAAAGTGGAGCAAGTGTTTTTTCCAGTAAATTGGACTGATAATGAGAATGCGGTCCAATTGGTTCTCCCACATATATTAGAATTGTGGGGACTGACCTATTCTGCAAATTATTCACAATCTTATAATTGATTTCTGTTCTCATTCTTCTTCTAGGGGACATGAGATATAATCAAGTTAGAATTGCAGCTTGTTGATTGTGTTACAGTGAAGTCTCCCACCATGACTTGGTGGTTGAATGGAACAGGAATCAGGATGTCTGCAATTGAATTGTCATTTTCCAAAAATAAGAACGTCTGGGGTTCTATAGAGCTTATAATAACCCTTGTAAGCATGAGTTGGTTTTGAAGTTTTTCTTATTGGGAAGTCTCTTGCTTGGTGGTTTTCTCTAGTCTCTCAATTGAGCACAAATTTTCTGTTTCCATTTGCAACCTCTTTACCAAGTTCCTTGACTTTGTCTTCTGATTCTGTATTCTCTATTAAGAATTAGTGCATTTATTCCCTGTTTTCTTGAAAAGTTTTTTTCCCTTTCCGAGAATTCCATATTTTATCCCATTGGTTTTAATCAATTGGTAGTCGAGCCTTCAATTTCAGAGTATTTTATCTTGTTTGTGACTAGACTAAAGTTTTCACCATAGATTTGAGCTGCTTTATTGCAGTTGACCCTCACATTGAAACTTGATACTAAAATCTTTAGAAGCCTTTGCCTTAGAACCCTATCTAAATAGTCCCCTTCTTCACGAGGCAGAGTTTGGTGCAGTTACAGATCTATTAATAGCAAGGTTCGCAGTATCGGTATCGGAATCGCTATCGGACCATTCCTATGAGTATCAGTATCGGCGATATCGGTACTATCAGCGGTTTCGGATCGGAGTATCGTATTTTTTTGGTATTGGAAAACAAATAATTATTAATAAATTATTAAAATTTAAAAAATATATTTTATACATTTAGGCATAATTTTAATTATTTTCAGTGTTATTTCTTAGTAGTTTTGAAATGAAATGAAATAGTAGTCATCATTACCGATTGATTAACATGTAATAGATCAATTTTCTTCTTTTATATGCTTTTACAACCTTATTATGCTTCAAACCCTTGTTGATTTGTCTTTTTTTTCTTCAATTTTTCTTTGCCAAATTGATCGAAAAAGAGACCCCCAATGTCGGTATCGGGTATCGGTTAGTATCGGATCGGGACATGCCAAACCGTTTCGGTATCGGCCGATACTTTAAACTATGATTAAACTATGATTAGTAGCCATGAAGAAGGTAAGTTGGAATAAGGACTAATTGTGCTTTAAAGCAAGATTTGAGACGATGAAGGTGGTATTCACTGTTTTGGGGCATTATTATGCCCACAATATTAATAGGACAAGTGCATGCAGAGGGTCCGCCTTTTTGCTTCTGTGACACCTTATTCAACTCAACACTCAAGTAACCTAATAATAATAAAGTAAAGTGAAAGAAATAACCATTAACAATGGAAATGAAGCACTAAGATATTAAGTTCCAATAGTATGCAGTATCATGAAAATAAAGAGAGAAGTAGCATTCTGACGTAAATCTAAATTTGCATGCTTTTATTAGTACTGGTGTAATATGATTTCATGGAGAGACACCCTTAAGGTAAGTGAAATGGGTTTTTAAGGACTAGATTGAGTATTATAGGTCCCAATTTGTTATTGCTTCAGTTGATATAATCCATAAACTACCAGGTTGTTTCAGCCAAGTTTCCAGATAACTTTGTGAAACATAGAATTTGAGCCATTACACTTGAGCAGTTACTGCTATCTTAAGATGATTCTAGGGAGGAACCTGCCAATATAAGGGTATCAAAAACCTATTTAGCGTAGTTATAAACCCGGTCCGGATCGCTAGTCAGACCAGAAAACCGGTGACCCAGTGGCTATTCTGGTCCGGTTACCCAATTGGACAGTTTTGCATGCTGAACTGCTAAAAAGTAAAACCGACTAATCCAGCAGCGTTTACTGAACCATGCAACTCAACCAGTTTTGGCTCAGACTGGTTTATAAACTGGGCTCTGGGCCTTCAATTACACTTTGAATTGTGTTCCCACTGCTCACTCAGTTTATAGACAATGCTCACTTATCATTTCCTCTCCATTTCCAATGTGGGACTAAAGTGGATACTGTGTAAAGTGTAAGGATGTGTTAGTCTGGTCAACACTTCTATCCTATTGGCCTTTAAGTTGCGTTCTCCCAAATCTTCTACTGTCCTATAACTACAACTACAAGTTAAGGAACAGTAGCATGTACAATAATCTCCATATCCAAGTCTATTATTTGTGTATAAGAAAAGCTTATTCATCCAATTCAATCATGTATATGAGAAGCTTGTCAAATGTTAGATGAAATCATAGTGATGACCAACTATAAGAAAAGGTTCAAAACTGGCACATACTTGCAAGGAAAATTATAAGCTTTATAGAGTCACAAACATTTTTATTTTGGAAAATGATATTTCCATTGTAGACATCATGTTCCATTCAACCACCAGGTTATGATGGGAGACTTTATTGTAACACAATCAACAAGCTTCAATTTTAACTTTATTATATCTCATGTCCCCTAGAAGAAGAATAATGAGAAAAGAAATCAAGTATAAGATTGTGAATGATTTGCAGAATCGGTAGGTCAGACTCATGTATGTGTGAGAACCAATTAGACCGCATTCTCGTTATCATTCACAGCAGTCCAATTTACTGGAAAAGCACTTGCTCCACTTTGTAAACAAATTTATACTATATATAGTGGAGAAATATTTACTGTTCAAATAGCTCGCAGTACATGGATCCCATAAAATAACACACAAATGAAGCTCAAGTTGGAAGATGGAAAATGTGGATTCAATGCATGTATATGCTCAAGACATGAATCAGCTTATCTTTAATATGTTGGATCTACTTCATGCCTCCATAAACTATTCTCTCTTTTGTTGTTTCCTCCTCGTGTTTCTCTAGTTTGTGTATAATAAACTAAAGTGTCAACAAGATCGATTCAACCGGTGAAATCTTCAGCTATTATTTTTAGCTCTTTCTCAACATGTAACTATTCAATTCTTTGGATTTTCTATTCCAACTTACCACAAAAGAAATAGTAGAGAATAATGGAGAAATATGAGATTTCCCCTAATTAGACACTCAATTGAGTACAAACGAAGCCATCGGGTAAGGAAATAATTAGCCACTTCAGTTACAACAACATAACTTTCTGTTTTTGGTCGGGAGAGTGAGGTGTCGTGGGATGAGAGAAACAAACCAGTCCTTCTGGATGATAAACAGTTTTATTGAACTTGTTAACAAGATTGATTACATAGGAGATTAAGTACAACAACGCGAGAACAAGTCGAGATTCTGGGGAGTGGGACGATGGAGGTCAGATCCGAGAGATCCCTTTACTCCGTTGACTAGCAGACACAATTGTGGGGATGGAAAATGTGGGGGCGAGCAAGAGCTTAGTGTCGAGGTTAAAGTTTGCTGTCGCGTTGGCCGTCCTTTGAAAATTGCGAAGTGCCAGGTATTTATAGAGGAATTACCTTTCGGCCGTATCACTTGACTTCCCTGTAGCGTCGAGCTGTAGGCGGGAAGAAGCCACTGAGTGGGGAGCTTCCACAGGTGATCGTGGCCTGTAATGGAGATGCCATGGCCCACGTACCAGCGTGACCGGTCACGATTGTGGCCCGTGAAAGGGGGCTCTTCCTTCTGTAGATGCCAGGTGGCTTTGTGATTGTAATCTGTTGTTACACACGATGAGATCATGGAGGAGGAGAGTGGCCAACGGTTGGCAGGCAATTGCCCACATATGCACTGAGCTGTTTTCTGCTGGGGATCATTTGGTGTTGCTTTTCTGCTGATACAAGATATGGACTTAAGAGATTTTTCATGCTTCTACACTTCCATCCAAAATCTTTTGATAAGATACATAAACCCTCATCCCTCAAAATCTTTGGATAAGCTACATAAACTCTCATCCCTCTATCATCTCTATCAAGGACCATCTCTTCTGTGATCCATAACTGCAATATCCTTCGCTATCTGTCTCATTCAGGTATTCTGCCTTGAGTCATGCATCCAAGAAATTGAGTTCACATGCATCTCATATAGGAGCTCTATACACGGTGCAGATAGGAACATGGTTAATTAAATGTTGTAAACTATGTTATTCTGGAAATTATAAAACTAAGTTTAATTTACATCTATTAACACAAGTTAAACTAGCTTATCTCTCAATACCCAATATACTCCCTTATATATATATATATATATATATATATATATATATATATATATATATATACCCAGCTGTTGGACCAGTGACCTGGAGCCTTGACCAGGTTAATGTCCAGTCCGGGTTTGATAACTATGCTATTTAGCTATCCACAGGGTCCAGCTTCCAAAGAAACCTCCATTACCAAAGTTCCAAAATAATCTTACAGCAGTCTACACTATATGCCTAGTCCTAGTAAGCCATAATGTTAAGTTTTATGAAAAATGTCTTATTTATCTACTTTATGCAGTAGTTGCTTTGTTTCAAGACCATCTAACCTTTTGTTTCTCTTTGGTTCTCAGGAGATATCCATGGCCAGTATTCTGATCTCATGAGACTTTTCGAATATGGTGGTTTGCCGCCTGCAGCTAATTATCTGTTCTTAGGGGATTATGTGGACCGAGGGAAGCAAAGCCTTGAAACAATATGTCTCCTTCTAGCATATAAAATCAAGTATCCTGAGAATTTCTTTCTTCTAAGGGGAAATCATGAGTGTGCGTCTATAAACCGAATCTATGGATTTTATGATGAATGTAAGCGTAGATTCAATGTAAGACTCTGGAAGGTATTCACTGATTGTTTTAATTGCCTACCTGTGGCTGCTCTCATCGATGAAAAAATTCTCTGCATGCATGGCGGCCTTTCTCCAGACTTGACTAATTTGGACCAGATACGAAAGTTAGCACGGCCGACGGATGTACCGGACACCGGGTTGCTTTGTGATCTTCTATGGTCTGATCCCAGTAAAGAAGTTCAAGGATGGGGAATGAATGATAGGGGAGTTTCGTATACCTTTGGACCGGATAAAGTGTCCGAGTTCCTTCAGAAGCTGGACCTAGACCTTATCTGCCGTGCTCACCAGGTATGGATCATCTTGATTACTAGTGTAGTCTTTTGATGTCGGATTAATGCGGGCACTGCTTCTTATTTAGATTATTTTGCACTTATAGGTCGTGGAGGATGGATACGAGTTTTTTGCCGACAGGCAGCTAGTGACGATATTCTCGGCACCGAATTATTGTGGTGAGTTCGACAATGCTGGTGCTATGATGAGTGTAGATGAAACCTTGATGTGTTCATTCCAAATTCTGAAGCCTGCGGAAAAGAAAACCAACTTCAACTTCTCAAGTACCACTACCACTAAAACTGGGACCCCGCCACCAGGCGTTAAGGTACGCTAAAAGTTATCTTGCGTATACAAAACATATACACCTTACTAAAACAATTTTTCGAATAAAATGTTTTTTTTTTTCTTTTCTGCAGGGCTTCAGTTTTTGAAGCTTCATGTCTGTTGACAAGCCATTTATTGATGCCAAGGCGAAGTATAAGCCATGGCAAAATGCCGAATTGATCAGTTACTCTGTTGAAATCGGAGGTCCACATGTGACTGGAGGTTCTGAGGTCGATCTTCCGAGAGGTTTCATTTTGCTACGGTTGATCTTCCCAAAGATATTCCTTTCCATTTTTAGCATGGCATTTGCCTTGCCTTGCTTTTTTTTTTTTTTTTTTTTTTTGTTGTTGTTGTTGTAAATTAATGGACTGTTAGGGAGCTTGCATTCTATTGTAAACTTTGTAGGAAGCTTAAGGGATGTTGTGGATTTGCTTAAACCCCAGAAAATGGTAGCTTGTTTGAGAGAAAATAACAGTGGTATTACTTCTTGGAAAATTATCTTCGTTCTGTACTTCAATTGTGAAACGGTTAGATTTCAAATTTGTGTACCATTCACCCAAAAGATGTGGCTATTATGTTATTGAAGCAATGTAGGTGCTATTGCAGAATCCCTTCGTAGTTCCAGTTTTAAAGATGTGATGGCAATTATTTCTGTAGTTCTGAGATTGGGGAGTTTCTTATATTCGTAAGTTTCTTAAAGAACAAGCAACTAAGAGTAGGTGTCAATGACTTACTCGAGTACCAAATTGATCACAAGTCATCAAGGAAATGCTTGAACATTTCAGGCAGCAAAATTGCAGGTACCTCTTATTTTCAAGTTCAAAATATTACATGCTTCAGATTTTAGCTTGCAAACTTTGAAATGTCTCAATTACAAACCCATTTGCCCATTTGTGTTAAAAATCGAGATAATAATATTGTCCATTACTTTGCTCTATTAGAAATGATGAAAATCCCTGCATAAATACAGCAAATTCATTGCGATAATAGCTAATATTGTATTTGCCAATGCAACATTTCTCCAGTGGGAGTGCAATAGACATCTGGCCGGCCTAGTCCAAGGGAGGGGGTTGAGTCTCGAGATCGTTTACGGTGTAGGTGGGTGAGTAATAAAAAAAGAATAAGGAAGAAGCTAATATTGTATTTATGATGTTGTAAGGAACGAAACGCCACGGAAATGACATTAACACCCACTGGGAAGATAACAAACCCCAACCTCTACGCAAGACAAATCAAACACAAATATATGCGGTGACTTAGCCACTTGCCACCTTGACAAATTTCAATCTTATATTTCTTACTAATAAAAGATTGATTACAATTGTAGGTTGAACCCTTTTGCCCCAAGGATCAACCACTCACAAATTTCATGAAGACAAGATTACACAATGAAATCACTCATCAATCTTGTGATGATCTTCCTGAACGGAGCAGATAACTCTTCCAATAGATCTTCTTTTCACTGTCTTGAAGAACGAGCCTATGAGGAAAGCAGGAACTTTTCCATAAATTTTGGTGTTCTCTTCTTGATTCTCCTCAATGAGCAAATGCAAGTGACAACTCCCTTATACTCCGTAAAAAGGCTAAAAAAAATCCTAATTTTGGAAATTAAAAAAAAAACTAAATTAGTCTCAACCTAATCATGGCCATCCAGATCTGATCCAACGGTCCAAAACAATGTTGAAAGTGGACCAAACTGTTCAATATACTCCCAATGTACTATGTGAACCCCAATTTAGGTTCTGCAACAAATGACAAAAACAGTATATTGTCAGTGTACTGTTGTTGTTTTGGCTCTGTTTAAGTCCCGATTCAGCCACTTATACTTCTTCGTCTTTGCTGGAACTCACATCGTCACCCCAGACTATCTCCCATATATGTCTGTATATATACTCCTCATATATGTGTTTGTACATATACTCCTCATATATGCAGCGAGTTCTCTCTTGAATGTGAATGTGGACCTATGTTGCTTGAATTCAAGTGTGATACAACAGAACTATATGTGGGGTGTTTTTATCATTTATGATACTTGTTTGAGGTAGACACAAGTTATATACGTGTTTTATTTTTATTTGAAATTGTATACGTGCTTATATATGTACTAATTAGAGTGTCACATAATAGCCATTTTAGGTATTATTTATTTGAATCATTTGATTTGTATGTTAATATTATGTTTCTTTGAGAAATATCAAGTTATACCATAGAATAGGCAAAGGGCCTCGTACAAATTGCTGACGTTGTACAAACTTTTTAAGCCATTTGTTGCTATGATCCAGAGGATAAAAAATGGAGAGCCATTACCGGCTATGTTCCAGAAGGATGAGAATGGAGAGCCATTGCTAGTTAATGATCTGCACGATTTGGAAATTGAGGCATTGTGGCTAGTGGACCACCGATCATGCAGGGACGTAGATCTTGAGAGGAAAGACAAAAATAGTTTGATCATACTTACACTTGTAGGATTCGAGAATGATAGCCCGACCAGTAGAGCATGGTAACGTTACGTGTTCTAGTCGAAAAACAATTTGAAAATTCTAAAGAGAAACTTGCCATAGAAAGAGAGTAATCTTTACTGTAATCTCTATTAATCATTCATGTGTGTAACCCTCAAATATGTTCTCTTATAATATACTAGTGTCATGGTACACACGTCGCGTGTTCAACACTTTTTTTTATTTTATTACAGTTATATGAGCGTACGTGCCGAATCTTATATGAAAAATTCAAAAATAGTATTTTGTCATTAATATAATATTTTTAACTTAAGTTATCATACATTCAAAATATATCTTTTTAAATTTAAAATCTATTTCATTACCTAAACTATAATATAAATATAGTCAATTAATTGATAATCTTGTCTCGTGTGAACGTATTTTTTTTTTAATTTATTATATATAGTCGTATGAGCGTACATTTTAGTAGATATGGAAGACATTTTAAATTGTCGTATATTCAATAGATAATCTTTTCAAATTTAAAATCTAATTCATTCGCTAAACTATAATATACTGTGATTGATATAATCTTTTTATTTGATTACTCTCTAAATGACTACTTTGTTAGTTTCTAAACTAATACTAATCTTTTTATTTGATTATTCTCTAAACCACTACTTTGTTAGTTGCAATTAATATAGATCAATCTTAAATATTATTGATACTACTAAAATTAAGCACAACACATTGAGTCCATCGATCCTTAAGTATCATATATTCATCCATTTGATAATACACTCAGTCGTTTAGTTGTTATTATAAACATATCCTTAAATGTTCATTAATCAAATATTAAGAAATTGAATAGTGATAATCAATGCAAGAAACACTAAAAATACTCTAGAATATGTATGCCAGAAAAATATAATTTGATATAATAGTATAAAACACAACCAATATAATAAAATATAGGCTTAATTGTAACTTGATACCCTCAACTATCACCGTTTTTCAACTTGATACCCTAAACTTTTTTACTCAACAACTTAATACCCTCAACTATCACCGTTTTTCAAATGCATACCCTAAAATAAAAAATTCCAAAAATATCCCTGTCCCCCTCTCTCTCTCCCCCCTCCTCTCTCCGGTGATGCCCTCCCCCCTCCCTCTCTCCCCCCTCCTCTCTCCGGTGATGTCCTCCCCCCTCCCTCTCCGACGATCGATGCCTCCTCTCATCCTCTCCGGCGGTGCGCAACAATAAAGACAGACGGTGGGAGAAGGAGGTGGGGGTGCGGGTGTGTCACGCCCCAGAACCAGAATACTGGAGAGCGGGGGCGTACATAGCCAGCTACGTATATTGAAGTGCAACCCACCTCGCTATACGGTCACGGCTGTCTAGATACATGAGGGTTTAACTACAAGCCAACAGTCTTCTATGGTCATGAACAAGCCTATTGTCTCAATCACAAGCAAGTAATAGTAGTTACAAGATGTCAGAGCACCAAATATATAATAGCAAGGCGTCCCATACATTACATATTGGATGATCATGAAGCTAGTCGTACAAAATGTCAGGACTAGCAAGAGTTCAGTCATACATGATCAACCCTAGGATCTGTCAATCATGTTACAGCCCGTAGGCAGACAGTAAATAAAGGGCAATCGAGCTAACACGTGCTCGTCGGCTAAACGCCTCAAAAGAATAATTTTACAATAAAGTGGGAGGACAAAAAGAAACCCACTCGTTGCCAAGGTTACGCCTGGTGGTCACCATCTGGCTGGATAGTAGGTAGATCCTCTGGTGCTGCTCCGATATCTGGCCACACAAAACCAGCTGGGTCAGACCCCAGAAAGAGCAAGTGCCACAAAGGAGGCTTCATTTAGGAACTAAAACCAGCATATCACAAATAAATAGTAAAGGTAATTTAAGATAGTGATAATAACTGAGATAACAAATATATATTGAACACGAAGAAACCATTCAAGTAGCCAGACTGCAACCCTTAAACCAAACAAGGACCGGGGTTGCAATCCTTCGCCTGAATAGAAACCCGCCTCAATTACTATTGATAAGGTAACAAGACAATAAACGAAGAGAGGACGCAGAACTGCTCCGAAAGCCAGGTTACAACCCTTAAACCAAACAAGGACCGGGTGTAGGACCGTTGAGCACCTCTAGAGGGGGGGTGAATAGAGTGTGTGCGTGTGCAGCGGAAAATAATCACCAATTAAAATCTTAAGCAATAACTATGGCAGTAGATAAATCCAGTAAAGTAAGAGTTAAGAATTCAAACTCAGTGACACAGCGATGTATACTGGTATCCCTCTGAGAGGACTAATCCAGTCTCGAGTACTCTTGCTCGATGTTAATCCACTATGGCACAAGCTTTAACTGAGTGCTTGCAACTCTTACAACACCGTGCTTGGTGACAAGTGCACGACCGACTTCACAACACCGTGCTTGATGACGAGCGCACGACCAGCTCCACAACACCGTGCTTGGTGACGAGCGCACGACCGACTCCAGAAGGCAATTGGAAAACTGGAACGTTTTCTGAATACAACCTCCGATACAACTCTTCAACACCAAACTCTAGATTAAACAGAAACTGTACTGGCTTGGCTAAGAGTCGTAAAGGCTTAGATATGAAAGTAAAAAGCTCAGAACACTTTAGATAGAGAAGAGAAGAGATGAAATTGGATAGATGAAATGAAGGGTAATCTCAACTCTATTTATAGTATTTTTGGGAGACCGAACTCGGGCAGAGTTCGGGCAGAGTTCGGATGCTAGGATTTCGCATACGAACGTTGGATGCAGATTTGGTGGGAACTAAAATTCAAATAACCCAGACCGAACTCGGGCCGAACTCGGACCGAACTCGGACCGAACTCGGTCAGAGTTCTGTCAGAGTTCTGCTGGTTCAGAACAGTAAGGAATAAACCAAATTTGCATAGGTTTTGGGCTTTTTGGAATTGTGGATTTTTGGGATACGTAGGTAGGCTTATTTTTGTTTGTGGACTAAGAAAAACCTAAGCCAGTACCGATCCGATCAATCTCACATTTTTCCTAGACTCAATAAATGGAAAAATACAGAATAAATATGAAAACCAATAGCCCTTTTGATGACGTCTTTTTCCTGATATTGAAGACGCATTTTTCCTTGACGGCAATCGTCCAAAGATAAACAGATCCGATCAATCTCGCATTTTTCCCCCGATGCGAGGCCCCGGATAGGTCGTTGGGCAGTTCAGAGAAAACTCCTTGTAAAACGCCATCTTTGGCCCATTAATAATTCTCTATTGCATGTGTCCTGCTTTGTCAAGGCTTGATCATGCTTACTGCATGTCTACAAATATATGTTAGACGAAACATAACAATATGATGCAGTATGATACAATCATAACAATATGACATAGAACATTTAGGACAATGCTAAGTTTAAGTAGCAACTTGATAGAGATTACATGAATATTAGTGACATCACTAGTTAAACTTAATTGATTAGCCATATTCAAAAACATGATATAATCATGGGGCTAACACCGGGGTTGTAACCCTTCGCCTGAACAAAACTGGACCCCTGATCTTTATTGTTAAGGCCAGTATAAATAATCATGGTATTGAAGTAAAGGTAAAACATGACGAGCATGACAGGGGGTTACAATAAGACAATAAACGAAGAGAGGACACAGAACTGCTCCGGGAGCCAGGTTACAACCCTTAAACCAAACAAGGACCGGGGTTGTAACCCTTCGCCTGAACAGAACTGGACCCCTGATCTTTATTGTTAAGGTGGGCACAATAAGCAGGACGATATATGATAAGATAACCATGGAACTATTCAGATAGCCAAGTTACAACCCTTAAACCAAACAAGGACCGGGATTGTAACCCTTCATCTGAACAGAACTTGGTATCCCATCATTTATCGATACAAGAAATCATGTCCTGATACAATCTTGTACAGGATCAGGATAAGACTAAGCTGGAATAAACTTCATCCAATCAATCACGGCCAATCAAGAGTACGGTTTGATACTTTTAACTAACTAGGGTTATCACAGGCCTAGTTACTAGCAAGATGCAATGAGATTATCCCGACAGCCACAAGCCCTGCAGACCATCCGGTTATCCGGGTCGAATGTCCGTTTATGAAGGGTGCACCACATGACTGTGTGCTGGAATTGTGCCCTACTCGTCGGTAGGCTACAAGTCCGCTAAATGTGCCCAGATAACGGGATTGCCTGTAGTTGGGAATCTCTTCATGACTACTGAATCATTCTAGTTAATTAGCCTTAGTCAATTTCAGTAGGTACCCCTGACCGTGGTACTCAGGGATCCCCATCCTAGACATGATGCAAGACAGTACTAGTTTATTTGTACAAACACAATCGCCCACGGTGTCCAAGTCTTTCATACTTGTCATGTCAGGCTAGCTGTCGTAACAGCATGCCGAGATATATCATGTCAGTTTACTTGTCAAGAGTGCGCCACAGTGGACCACTATCGTGTTCTATTCTCACATTATCATAAATGGGAGAAACTTGCATAAAACAACTAGTGACATATTCTTGAAGCCAAGGAAAAGATATACAACTATGACGTTGGGAGTTGGGAGAATTTCTGACCACAAATCATGCAAATAAGACATAGAATAGCCAAAACAGGCACTATGCGGCCTATTCTGCGACATGCGGCTCATGCGGCTCAACAGCGACATCATATGCGCCAACTGCGACATGCGCCAACAGCGACATCATATGTGCCAACTGCGACATGCGCCAACAGCGACATCATATGTGCCAACTGCGACATGCGCCAACAGCGACGTCATATTCGTCAACTGCGACATGCGTCAACAGAGACATCATATGCGCCAACTGCGACATGCGCCAACAGCGACATCATATTCGTCAACTGCGACATGCGTCAACAGAGACATCATATGCCCCAACTGCGACATGCGCCAACAGCGACATCATATTCGTCAACTGCGACATGCGTCAAAAGAGACATCATATGCGCCAACTGCGACATGCGCCAACAGCGACATCATATTCGTCAACTGCGACATGCGTCAACAGAGACATCATATGCGCCAACTGCGACATGCGCCAACAGCGACATCATATTCGTCAACTGCGACATGCATCAACAGAGACATCATATGCGCCAACTGCGACATGCGCCAACAGCGACATCATATTCGTCAACTGCGACATGCGTCAACAGAGACATCATATGAGCCAACTGCGACATGCTGTTTATGCTGCAGATGAACCTAGAAATGACCAAAAATTGTTTTGGCCATAACTTCCTCATCCGAAGCCGAAATCAAGTGAAACAAAAGCCAAAACTGCATGAAATTGAATTCTCTACAACATAGAAACACTAGTTTTCGAAAATAACCCAAGTTTTAGAGATCAAAACTAAGAAAAACCGAAAAGTTTACAAACTTAGATCTACAAGAATCCATCCATCAAATCCAAAAATGTCAAATTCTAAAGAGGCTTAGAATCAAGTAAGGAAGAGAATGGAACAATAAAACTTGAGATCCATCATGAAGCAAGTTTGCACTTGCCTAAGCTCTCTCTCTCTCTTTCTCCAGGTGGTTGAAGAAGTTATGATAGGGAAGAAGAAGAATAATGAAGAGAGAGAAAGGGGAATGGGTTAATAAAGGGTAGTAGTGGTGGTAGGTAGGGGTTTTCTTTTGGTTCATGATGAACCCAAAAGCAAACCAAACCAAGCTAAGCCGAACCAAGTTAAGCCACAACCAATGACATGCCAAAATAACCATGCAGAAAAATACGCAATACGAGTCAAGAATACGTACACGTATACCAAAATACGAAATACGAACTACAGGCATTACAACTCTACCCACCTTCAAAGAATTCCGTCCTCGGAATTTAATCAAGAGGCTAGAATTGCAAGGACCAGCTATACTAATCGTAAGCTATAACAAGCAGTCTATCATGCAGTCATTTATCCGAGCAAGGAATTGAAAGCATAAGGCATAAGGAAGACATTATACCTTACGAGTCAAACAGGTCGGGATATCGCGTTCGGATATCATCCTCACGCTCCCATGTCGACTCACCCAAAGAGTGATGACCCCAAGCAACTCGGACTAACTTGATAGTCTTGTTCTTGAGTATCTTCTCTCTTCGGTCCAATATAGATACGGGCCTCTCCTCATACGAAAGGTTGGTACCAACAACCAATTCCGAATGATCCAGGATGTGGCTCGGGTTCGGGATATACCGTCGTAGTTGAGATACATGGAATACGTCATGCACCTCACGTAGCGACGGTGGAAGAGCGAGACGATAGGATACATCTCCTACTCGCTCCAGAATGTCGAACGGCCCTATATACCTAGGACTAAGCTTTCCTCGTACGCCGAAACGAATGACGCCGCGGTTAGGCAAAATCCTCAGGAATACATGGTCACCGACAGAAAACTCAAGAGGGCGCCGATGAGAATCGGCCCAATGACGCTGGCGATCTTGGGCAACTCGAAGATGATCTCTGACTCTTCTGACCACTTCAACGGTCTGAGCAATCATTTCTGGACCGAGCATCGGCCTCTCTCCGACATCATCCTATGCTAGCGGAGATCGGCACTTTCTGCCATACAATGCCTCGAACGGGGCCATCTGGATACTGGCTTGGAAACTATTGTTGTACGAGAACTCTACCAGGTGCAGGTGATCTTCCCACGATCCACCGAAGTCGAGTGTACATGACCGTAACATATCTTTAAGAGTCTGGATCGTACGCTCCGACTGGCCATCTGTCTGCGGTGATAAGCTGAACTGAACTGGAGGTGAGTTCCCAAACTCTCTTGCAAGCTACGCCAAAAGTGCGAAGTAAATCTTGAATCTCTGCCTGAAGTGATACTGACTGGTACACCGTGCAACCTGACAATCTGCCGGAGATACATCTCCGCTAGCTGAGCCGTCGACTGACCAACTCTGAACGGAAGAAAGTGAGCCACCTTCGTGAGTCTATCTATGACAACCCAAATAGCGTCTCTGCCAGCCGGGGTTCTAGGCAATCCAGTCACAAAGTCCATGGTTATATGCTCCTATTTCCACTCGGGAATCGGCAATGGTTGAAGTAGTCCAGCTGGTCTCTGATGTTCAGCCTTAACTTGTTGGCAGACTAAACAACGAGAGACAAACCGGGCTATCTCCCTCTTCATGCCATTCTACCAAAAGTGCTGGCGGATATCTCGGTACATCTTCGTGCCACCGGGATGAATGGAATACTGCGAACTGTGGGCCTCTGCCATGATCTCCTGTCTGATATCTCCACTGGGTACACAAAGACGCATACCATGTCGAAGTGTACCGTCTTCATGGATACATAACTCTGGTCTTCGTCCTGCCTCACACTCTGCTCTAAGTCGCTGAAGCTTGGAATCTGCTGACTGCGCCATCCGGATCCTCTCGACTATAGTGGACTGAACTTGCATGCTGGCCATCAATGCCACACTGGTAGGGAGGACAACTTCTATTCCCATCTTCTGAAGATCGGCTAACAGCTCTGGTTGCGCTGTTAGGAAATAAATTTCGGCTCTCCTGCTCAATGCATCCGCAACAACATTGGCCTTCCCTGGATGATACTGCAAGTTGACATCATAATCCACAAGCAGCTCTAGCCATCTTCTCTGACGCATGTTGAGATCCTTCTGGGTGAAAATATACTTCAGACTCTTGTGGTCGGTGAAAATCTCCACCCTATCTCCATACAGGTAATGTCTCCACAACTTAAGTGCAAACACTACAGCTGCCAACTCTAAGTCATGGGTTGGGTAATTCTTCTCATGATCACGAAGTTGTCGTGACGCATAAGCTATTACCTTCCCATGCTGCATCAGAACACATCCCAAACCTCTGCTTGAAGCATCACAGTACACTGAGAATCCTCCAGTTCCATCTGGAAGCGTGAGAATAGGAGCCGTCATCAAGCCTCGCTTCAACTTCTCAAAAGATTCCTGACATTCTGCTGTCCAAGAAAACTGTACATCCTTGCGGGTCAACTGGGTCAATGGCGCTGAAATTCGAGCAAAGTCTGAAACAAATCGCCGGTAGTAACCGGCCAATCCAAGAAAACTACGGACTTCTGCCACTGTGCTAGGTACCGGCCATGTTTCAATGGCCACGATCTTCTGAGAATCCACTTCTACTCCCCCTCGGGTGATGATATGACCCAAGTACGAAATGCGATCGAGCCAGAACTCGCATTTACTGAACTTGGCATACAACTGGTGCTCTCTGAGAATCTGAAGAACAACTCTGAGGTAATGCTCATGCTCCGCTTCACTCTTGCTGTAGACCAGGATGTCGTCTAGGAATACAATCACGAACTGATCCAAATAAGGCATAAAGATGCGATTCATGAGGTCCATGAATACAGCCGGCACATTGGTTGCTCCAAATGGCATCACAAGGAACTCCCAATGCCCATATCTAGATCTGAAAGCTGTCTTCGGGATGTCCTGCTCTCTGACTCTGATCTGATGGTATCCTGAGCGCAAGTCGATCTTCGAAAATACTGACGCCCCTCTGAGTTGATCAAACAAGTCATCTATCCTTGGGAGAGGGTATCTGTTCTTAATTGTTACTGAGTTCAAGGTACGATAGTCAACACACAATCTGGACGTACCATCCTTCTTTTTCACAAGAAGCATCGGGGCTCCCCAAGGCGATCCACTAGCACGAATGAATCCTTTGGTTCGGAGTTCTTCAATCATCTTGTACAATATCTCTAGCTCTGACGGCGCCATCCTGTAGACTCTCTCTGACACTGGGGCTGTCCCGGGAATCAAGTCGATGGTAAACTCGATCTCTCGCTCTGGCGGCATCCCTGGAAGCTCTTCTGGGAAAACATCTGGAAACTCTTCGACTATCCGAGGCAACTGCACTGCTGCTACTGCCATCCGCAATACTGGAGGAGAAGGTTCAACTTCGCCTCAGGAGAAGGAAAACTCCGGCTCGCCTGGAATGCTAAAAATAACCCTGCCAATGTGGCAGTCTATCCTAGCATACTGGTCCCTCAACCAATCCATCCCTAAGACCACATCATAATCGGCCATCGGGAACTCTATCAATCTAGCGGAGAATTCTCTACCGCTAACTACGATCCGACACGAGGAAAATACTCTATCTACCCCCACAAGTCCGTTACCAGTAAGTATATTGAGCCTTACTGATAATGACTCGGGCTCCAATCCTACCCGTGTCGCGAATCGTGCAGACATAAATGAATGCGAGGCACCAGAATCAAATAATACTGAAGCTGGAAAGGTGTTGACGAGAATAGTACCTGCTACCACCTCGCCTGGTGCTATTCCTTCTTCTCCCATGGTCAAAGCCAGCACTTGACCATGTCCTCTGGGTGCGAGTCCCCTCTGCTGAAAATTCCTCTGCCTGCTCTGGATCAGGGCTTGGGCTTGGGCATACTGCTGCGGTCTCTGCTGCTGGAATGCCTGGGCCTGCGTCGGCAATGGCCTCGGGAACGGGTACTGCAGTTGCTGCTGCTGGATTGGTGCTGGTCCACTAACTGAAGGACTAGAGAAGGCGGATGAACTCCCCCTGTTCGGGCAGTTCCCAACCCTGTGGTCCGGGGCACCACAAACCAAGCACAAACCCTGTGCTCTACGACACTCTGACACCACATGTCCTGGCTTCCCGCAGTGTGAACATCCCACTGCGGAAGACTGCTTCTGCTTCTGCTGCTGAGGGTGTGTCGGGGTGGAATGCTGAACCGACGTCACTGAGACCGCCCGCCTCGGAGCTCCAATGGTCAAAGCCCTGGCTGCCGGGACTGGTGCTGAAGACTGATTCATCTGGCCGTGAGATCGCTTCCGACCTCCGGTCCTATCCACGATCCTCTGGGAGGTATACTCATGCCTCCGGGCTGCTCTCAACACTGCATCAAAAGTCTGATGCTCAAACTGCTCTACTGCCAATAAAATCTCTAGGTGGAGCCCCTGCTAGAACCGCTGGGCTCTATTGAACTCGGTCGCCACCAAGGTGGGAGCAAACCGACTAAGCCTGGAGAACTCGGCCGCATATCCATCGACCGTCCTTCCCATCTGCTTCAGATTGGTGAAACTCGTCTGTAGATCATACCGAGCTACAGCATCAAAATACTTGGTCTGGAATCTCTTCCTGAATACTGCCCATGAAATAGGGGCCACTAATCCATCGGCCTGCGTTGCCCACCAGCTGCGGGCAAGATCTAGTAACTGCAGGCGCACTACGGCCACCTTCTCGTTCTCTGGAGTCTTGGCTGCTTCTAGAATCACCTCTGTGTCCTGAAGCCACGCATCTGCAGCGATCGCATCTTCACTGCCGTCGAAGAAGGGAGGGTTCAAGCGCTTGAAGCTGTTGGCCGCGCTATTACCCTGATGACCTCCTCTGGTCAAAGCATCTGCCACCGCCTGGTGTAAGGCATCTCCGCGACGATCCTGGGAAGCTAATAGGGACCTGATGAGACCCGCCAAAGTGCCCTTATCAGGCTCTGTAGGCTGGACGGGCTGAATTGGGGGTTCTCCTTCAGTAGGCATGACTCTGGAGGCTACTCCTGAATGCTGGGCTTGATCTCCAGGTTGTTGCTGGTCCGCGGGAGGTGCTCCGCCTTGCTGATCGGCAGGTCCAGGAACAATGCCGTTGAAGAAGACGACATAGGGAACAATAAGGAAGGACCAGGACAGATCAACGATACAAGCGTAGGATCAGGTCAAGATTACAGGGATTCAGAAGATACGAGCAGAGATTAAGGACGAGTACTGATTGAGACATCTATTCGGTAAACTCTCACATATCTTGATTTACAAGACCTGCATGGGCCACCACCAAAACCATGTCACGCCCCAGAACCAGAATACTGGAGAGCGGGGCGTACATAGCCAGCTACGTATATTGAAGTGCAACCCACCTCGCTATACGGTCACGGCTGTCTAGATACATGAGGGTTTAACTACAAGCCAACAGTCTTCTATGGTCATGAACAAGCCTATTGTCTTAATCACAAGCAAGTAATAGTAGTTACAAGATGTCAGAGCACCAAATATATAATAGCAAGGCGTCCCATACATTACATATTGGATGATCATGAAGCTAGTCGTACAAAATGTCAGGACTAGCAAGAGTTCAGTCATACATGATCAACCCTAGGATCTGTCAATCATGTTACCGCCCGTAGGCAGACAGTAAATAAAGGGCAATCGAGCTAACACGTGCTCGTCGGCTAAACGCCTCAAAAGAATAATTTTACAATAAAGTGGGAGGACAAAAAGAAACCCACTCGTTGCCAAGGTTACGCCTGGTGGTCACCATCTGGCTGGATAGTAGGTAGATCCTCTGGTGCTGCTCCGATATCTGGCCACACAAAACCAGCTGGGTCAGACCCCAGAAAGAGCAAGTGCCACAAAGGAGGCTTCACTTAGGAACTAAAACCAGCATATCACAAATAAATAGTAAAGGTAATTTAAGATAGTGATAATAACTGAGATAACAAATATATATTGAACACGGAGAAACCATTCAAGTAGCCAGACTGCAACCCTTAAACCAAACAAGGACCGGGGTTGCAATCCTTCGCCTGAATAGAAATCCGCCTCAATTACTATTGATAAGGTAACAAGACAATAAACGAAGAGAGGACGCAGAACTGCTCCGGAAGCCAGGTTACAACCCTTAAACCAAACAAGGACCGGGGTTGTAACCCTTCGCCTGAACAGAACTGGACCCCTGATCTTTATTGTTAAGGCCAGTATAAATAATCATGATATTGAAGTAAAGGTAAAACATGACGAGCATGACAGGGGGTTACAATAAGACAATAAACGAAGAGAGGACACAGAACTACTCCGGGAGCCAGGTTACAACCCTTAAACCAAACAAGGACCGGGGTTGTAACCCTTCGCCTGAACAGAACTGGACCCCTGATCTTTATTGTTAAGGCGGGCACAATAAGCAGGACGATATATGAAAAGATAACCATGGAACTATTCAGATAGCCAAGTTACAACCCTTAAACCAAACAAGGACCGGGATTGTAACCCTTCATCTGAACAGAACTTGGTATCCCATCATTTATCGATACAAGAAATCATGTCCTGATACAATCTTGTACAGGATCAGGATAAGACTAAGCTGGAATAAACTTCATCCAATCAATCACGGCCAATCAAGAGTACGGCTTGATACTTTTAACTAACTAGGGTTATCACAGGCCTAGTTACTAGCAAGATGCAATGAGATTATCCCGACAGCCACAAGCCCTGCAGACCATCCGGTTATCCGGGTCGAATGTCCGTTTATGAAGGGTGCACCACATGACTGTGTGCTAGAATTGTGCCCTACTCGCCGGTAGGCTACAAGTCCGCTAAATGTGCCCAGATAACGGGATTGCCTGTAGCTGGGAATCTCTTCATGACTACTGAATCATTCTAGTTAATTAGCCTTAGTCAATTTCAGTAGGTACCCCTGACCGTGGTACTCAGGGATCCCCATCCTAGATATGATGCAAGACAGTACTAGTTTATTTGTACAAACACAATCGCCCACGGTGTCCAAGTCTTTCATACTTGTCATGTCAGGCTAGCTATCGTAACAGCATGCCGAGATATATCATGTCAGTTTACTTGTCAAGAGTGCGCCACAGTGGACCACTATCGTGTTCTATTCTCACATTATCATAAATGGGAGAAACTTGCATAAAACAACTAGTGACATATTCTTGAAGCCAAGGGAAAGATATACAACTATGACGTTGGGAGTTGGGAGAATTTCTGACCACAAATCATGCAAATAAGACATAGAATAGCCAAAACAGGCACTATGCGGCCTATTCTGCGACATGCGGCTCATGCGGCTCAACAGCGACATCATATGCGCCAACTGCGACATGCGCCAACAGCGACATCATATGTGCCAACTGCGACATGCGCCAACAACGACATCATATGTGCCAACTGCGACATGCGCCAACAGCGACATCATATTCGTCAACTGCGACATCCGTCAATAGAGACATCATATGCGCCAACTGCGACATGCGCCAACAGCGACATCATATTCGTCAACTGCGACATGCGTCAACAGAGACATCATATGCGCCAACTGCGACATGCGCCAACAGCGACATCATATTCGTCAACTGCGACATGCGTCAACAGAGACATCATATGCGCCAACTGCGACATGCGCCAACAGCGACATCATATTCGTCAACTGCGACATGCGTCAACAGAGACATCATATGTGCCAACTGCGACATGCGCCAACAGCGACATCATATTCGTCAACTGCGACATGCGTCAACAGAGACATCATATGCGCCAACTGCGACATGCGCCAACAGCGACATCATATTCGTCAACTGCGACATGCGTCAACAGAGACATCATATGCGCCAACTGCGACATGCTGTTTATGCTGCAGATGAACCTAGAAATGACCAGAAATTGTTTTGGCCATAACTTCCTCATCCGAAGCCGAAATCAAGTGAAACAAAAGCCAAAACTGCATGAAATTGAATTCTCTGCAACATAGAAACACTAGTTTTCGAAAATAACCCAAGTTTTAGAGATCAAAACCAAGAAAAACCGAAAAGTTTGCAAACTTAGATCTACAAGAATCCATCCATCAAATCCAAAAATGTCAAGTTCTAAAGAGGCTTAGAATCAAGTAAGGAAGAGAATGGAACAATAAAACTTGAGATCCATCATGAAGCAAGTTTGCACTTGCCTAAGCTCTCTCTCTCTTTCTCCAGGTGGTTGAAGAAGTTATGATAGGGAAGAAGAAGAATAATGAAGAGAGAGAAAGGGAAATGGGTTAATAAAGGGTAGTGGTGGTGGTAGGTAGGGGTTTTCTTTTGGTTCAGATGAACCCAAAAGCAAACCAAACCAAGCTAAGCCGAACCAAGTTAAGCCATAACCAATGACATGCCAAAATAACCATGCATAAAAATACACAATACGAGTCAAGAATACGTACACGTATACTAAAATACGAAATACGAACTACAGGCATTACAGGGTGGGGACAGGCGCAGGGGGGCCGGGGGGGGGGGTGGAGGGGTGGGGGAGGGGAGGGGTTGGGACGGCGAGAGGAGGGTAGGGACGGCCGTTAGAGGGGGCAGATTGGAGGAGTGGCGGGAGGAAGGAGGCGCACAGGTGGGGGCGACCGGAGGAGGGGCGGCGGCGGAAGGATGGGGGGGTGTTGGCCGAAGGAGGGATAAAGGGGGCAACAATGGTGGAAGGGGTGGGGAAGAGAGAGATGAAGGGGGTATTTTTGGAAGAAAAAGTTTCAGGGTATCAAATTGTAAAAAAAAAAAGTTTAGGATATCAAATTGAAAAACGGTAATAGTTGAGGGTATCAAGTTACAATTAAGCCTAAAATATATACATATGTAAACCAATATAATAAAAAATTTCAGGCACCCGTGTTGCGTGTACGGCTATTATATATATTTTTTTTCTAATCTTATCAAGATAAGAATGACCGTACATTCTTTCAAAAAATAATTACTTATCTATCCAAATTTTTTAAAAAAAATTCAAATTAAACTTCATCCAAATATACTTTCTTTAAATTTAATATTTGAATATCTTATATGAAGAAGGCATCCCGCCATGGATATGGAGTAGGGGTGAGCATCGGTTCGGTTCAAACCGAACCGAATATGTGAAAACCGAAATAACCGTAAACCGTATTTTTTAAAACCGAAAATCGAACCGTTTTTATAAAAACCGAATAAAAACCGAACCGAATTATTTCAGTTCAATTTTCAGTCGGTTTGGTTTCATGGGCCAATGTGCATGGCCTTCAAGTTTTTAGCAAAATGGGCCTATTTAAATAACAAAATTTAAAAAAATATATGACATTATTGTATTTATGAATTGTTATATTACATAGAGTGAAAGATATTAGTATATATAGATTGAGGGTAGATAGAGAGAATGCTCAAAGAAGCACCGACATAAAATAGGAGAAGAGAGTGCGCTCAGTTAGGGGTTAATAAACATTAGTATATGTATATTGTGGATAGTTTGATAAATTACTAAATCTAAATCGGTTTTCGGTTCGGTTCGATTTTTTGGATGAAGAACCGAAAACCGAACCGTTATTTCAAATTTTCAAATTTTCAAACCGTAAATCGAACCGATAACCGAAAAAACCGAACCGTTTGTCATATTTCGGTTCGGTTCGGTTCGGTTTTCGGTTTTCAACCGTTATATGCTCACCCCTAATATGGAGACATCCCATCAGTGTATGTCCAAAACTTTTAGGTAAAACATTTGTTTATTGTATAGTATATTTAATATTAGAAAATCTCAAAATTGCCATATATTATTGTTACCAAATCATTTAACAAAATATAAACAGCCATAATGATAAATATGATAAATGTTCATAAGAATAGAGTCTCCAAATAGTCGAAAACTAATTATCTAAAATTTGTTGTCCTTGTTTTCGCTGAAAGAACGTAACTTCTTTTTTTGCGATGAAGATATTATAAAAAAAAATCCCATAAATACTCACTAATTTTGAATTATATATTTTTGCTACACAAATCCATCAATAACCAAAAAATATAGGAAAAAAACACCAATATTTTTTATTTACCTAACAAACACAATTATGAAAAAGTAACCCGAGTTAAAAAAAAAAAAAATCTTTGTATACATACATATTCTCAAATTCCTAGAAAGATTAAAAAATACAACTTTTTTTAATATGAATTTTGTTTTTCCTCTTCAAAAACATCAATAATATATACAAAAGAAATAAATATCCCAATAAGAAAGATAAAAATTTTGATAAAAAAGCCTAATCGGTAATTAGAAATTCCGAAAAAGATAACACCTTTGAATCTGAAAATGAAACTTGAATCAGAAATCAGAAATTATAGAAAACTCACAAATGATCCCCCATAAAAACTCACTAATTATGGATTTTTATTTTTGCTCCACAAACCCATCAATAAGCAAACAATATAGAAAAATAAGCACCAAATTTTTTTATTTACCAAACAAACACAAAGTTATGACACATAATTTCAATTAATTTTTTTCTCTAATATTGTAGGAAATAATAATGCCTTGTTCTCATTGATGGGGTATGTTTACAATATATATAGTGCTACATTATTGGGCTTATGGGCCATATTTACATTAGGTACAAATATAATCTAACACCCCCCTCAAGTTGGAGCATGCAAGTCACAAATGTCCAACTTGGGAAGTAAAGAATCAAACACATGCTTTCCAAGGGACTTGGTGAAGATGTCAGCCAGTTGAGAAGACGTAGGAACATGCGAGGCTATTACGATGCCATCTCTAATAGCATCGCGAACAAAATGCAAATCCACCTCAATATGCTTATTGCGCTCATGAAATACCGGGTTCTGAGCCAGGTGCAAGACTGACTGACTGTCACAATACACCGACATAGCAGACTCCTGGCGAACGCCCAAACACACCAATAACTCCTTCAACCATTTCAACTCACAAACAAGCGCAGCAAGAGATCGGTATTCAGCTTCAGCGGAAGATCGGAAAACAGTTGGTTGCTTCTTGGTCTTACAAGAAATAGGAGACCCCCCAGAAACACCAACCAGCCCGTAACAGAGCGGCGAGTCAAGGGACAACTTGTCCAGTCGGAATCATACCAACCAGATAGACGGAGATCACAATCAGCTTTCAAAAGAATACCCTGTCCCGGTGCATGTTTGAGATATCTGACAACTCTCAAAGCAGCATGCCAATGATCTTGTCGAGGCTCCTGTAAGAATTGAGACAAGATATGCACAACATAGGCTAAGTCAGGGCGAGTAAATGATAGATAAATCAACCTCCCAACCAGCCTCCGATAAGGCTCTGCATCTGCCATCTTTGGACTAGTCGATTCTGCCAGCTTGTGATTGGGCTCCATGGAAAAACCAGCAGGTCGAGATCCCATCAAGCCGCATTCTGAAATGATGTCCAAAGCATACTTTCTTTGACACAAGAAAATTCCTTCTGCACTCCGAGCTACCTCTATACCAAGAAAGTACTTCAACACACCAAGGTCCTTCATGTGAAAGCAAGAACTAAGGTACTTTTTGAAAGCATCTAAAGCACCTGAGTCATTACCAGACACAATCATATCATCCACATAGATCAGAACATGCAACTCTACCTTCCCTTTAAAAAGAGAGAAAAGGGAATAATCGGAATGAGATTGAATAAATCCATAGGATATCAGAGAAGCAGCAAGCTTAGCAAACCAACAACGTGGTGCCTGTTTCAATCCATACAGAGACTTACGCAGATGACACACTTTATTGGATTCACTATGCGAAAAACCTGGCGGCAACTTCATATATACTTCTTCTGTCAGATCTCCATAAAGAAAAGCATTGTGCACATCCATCTGGTGCAAAGTCCAGCCTCTAACAGCTGCAATAGCCAAGAACGCCCAAACTGTAGGCATCTTAGCTACCGGGACAAATGTCTCTGAATAGTCGATCCCCTCAACCTGATGATTACCGAATACAACCAGCCGTGCCTTTAAGCGCTCAACACTTTTATCGAATTTGTACTTGATTTTGTACACCCATCGACTACCCAATGCTTTCTTCCCAGGAGACAAATCGACAAGACTCCATGTCTCATTATCTTCCAGAGCCTGTATTTCAGTTTACATAGCCGCACGCCAGCCTGAATCTCGCAAGGCCTGGCGATATGAAGTAGGCTCAACACCTGCAGTGATGGCTGCAAGAAAATCTCTGTGTCCAGCAGTAAATATATCATAACTTAAAAATTGTGTTAGAGAATACGAAGTACCTGAGGAAGTGATGGGAACAGATGAACTGTAGTGAAGGGGGACTTTTACTTCGAACAGCATTCGTCACAAAATCCTGTAATCGCACTGGCTGTGATTTCTTTCTCATTCCTCTTCCCAATACTACCTCGTCGGGCACCTCTGGCAACACTGTATCCACTGTATCATTACTAGTATCCGCATCACCTCCAGCGGACTCTCCTGTCAATACTTCTGCAGCTACCTGTACATCTTTGCCACTCGGTGCCGAGCCACCAGCAACCACTCCGGCCTCAGTCATCGTAGCCGGCACTATCCCAAAAGCCTCTATATCGTCTTCCGGCACCTCAACAGATGTATGGCGTGTCGCAGAAGACATCTCGCTAGCAGAGCCACACCCAGGAAATTCTTTTTCATAAAAAGTTACATCACGGGACACAAAAAATTTACCAGTCTCCAAGTCATACAATTTCTATCCCTTTTTATCAAGTGGATATCCAACAAAGATACATTTTCTACTCCTGCTAGCAAATTTATCATGTCGGGATTTCAAATCATACGCATAGCATAGACAACCAAAAATACGTAGATGATCATACGAAGGAGCCGAACCATATAAAACTTCATAAGGAGACTTAAAATGCAAGATACTAGAAGGTGTTCTATTTATCAGATAACATGCACTCAGAACACATTCCCCCCAAAAATCTACAGAAAGAGAATGCTGAAATCTCAATGCCCTGGCTACATTTAAAATATGTCGATTTTTTCTTTCCACCCTTCCATTCTGTTGAGGTGTCCCAACACAGGATGTTTGGAATAATATACCTTGAGATGAAAAATAATCTCGTAAACAATTAAATTCAGTGCCATTGTCACTCCGCACACGACGTACATCGGCCCCAAACTGACGCTTCACCATAGAAATGAATTTAAGAAACATAGAGTAAACAACACACTTATCCTCCAACAAAATAATCCAAACAGCTCTAGAAAAATCATCCACCAAAGTAAAAAAATATCGTGCCCCATTAGATGACGGAACACGATATGGTCCCTATAGATCACAGTGTATAAGTTCAAAGCATCTCAAAGCACGACTGCTACTATCAGAAAAAGCATCACGAGTCTGTTTAGCTGGATGACAAATATCACAAGGCTTATGAGAAAACACACTACTACCAGAAAGAAAAGGTAAAGTCTGTATTACTTTATCTGAAGAATGCCCCAGTCTACTATGCCAAATCTCGGAATCACTCTCTCTGCATGCCAAGATCACCGAAGCCAAAGAAGCTGGAACCTCCCCCAAGAAGTAAAGTCCACCCCTTTGTTCACCTGCTACAATCACCATCCTCGTACTTCGGTCCTGAACAAAACACAAATCAGGAGTAAATAACATATCATAATTTCTGGCACCAATCAATTGTGAGACAGAGATCAAGTTGCAAGTCAATGTCGGAATATAAAGAACATCCGTCAACACCAAAGAAGCAGTCAAAAATACTTTGCCTCTTAGAACAGCCTCAATAGTGCTCCCATCAGGCAAAGTCACAGGACAGACAGGGCCCTCAAAGCAATCAACTAAACAATCACGAGAACCTATCGCATGAAGAGTAGCCCCAGTATCGAATATCCAAGTGACAGAAGAATTCTTACCCATCAGACGACCAGAGTTTAAAAGAACAGGGTTGGAAGGATTGTCGTTACCCAGCAAGCTCATCAGTTTCTGCCAATGTTCACCTGAGAGTGGTGAAGGATACCCTCCATGTATCATATCCGTCGAACTCCCAGCAAGACCAATAGGGGCACCATGACCAACTGCGGCGACATGATGAACAACCCCTGTGCCACCAGCACCACGTCCCCCATCACGTCTCTGCGGTGGTGCCGGGCCTCCGCCACCACCAGCACCACGTCCGTCCTCACGCCGAGGACGAGTCTCCCACCACTCTGGATAGCCAATCTTGGCAAAGCAAGTTGCAACATCATGACCTGTTTTCTTGCAATGAGTACAAATCATACCTGATTTGTCCCTAGAATCTGAGGTTCTACTATTAGAAGTAGTAGAAATACGAGGTGAAGTCTTGATAGCCAGCGCCATCACCTTCTCAGTAGCGGATTGGACCTGAGATTTTCGCATATCCTTCTCCTCACGTACTGCCTGGTATGCCCGATCTAAACTTGGCTGAGGATCCTGAGTTAGAAGATTAGATCGGGTATGACCATACAACTCAGCATTCAACCCATACATAAAGTCCTGAAAGTGGTCTTCATCCCTCAAAGCCTGTAGCTTTGCAGCAAGTTCACCACAGGTACAAGTAGGCAATGAAAAATAAGCAGCTTGTTCATCCCACAAAGACTGTAAATTTCTAAAGTAGGTTTCCACAGACATCGAGCCGTTTGTTTGCACTCGGCCAAAGCCACCTTAATTTGTTGCTTCCGAGTGCCGTTGCTAACAACAAATTTTTTCTCCAACAAGTTCCACAATGGATAAACCTTCTCAAAGTACGGCAAAGATTTCTTTAGAGACGGATCAATGGTTTTAAGAATCCATTGAACCAATAGTGCTTGCACACATCTCCAATCAAGCAATTTACTAGCATCATTAACAGGTTTGAGTTCAGTACCTTCCAGAAAGGTGATCTTTCACCTAGAGATGTCACGACCCGCACCCGCTTTTCGGATACGAGACGTGTCCAAGCCAGCCTACGCCGCAGTATCGGCGATAGTACGCTGTCTATCCCGCAATAAATAAAGTGCTCATAAATACTAACTGCTCATCCACAGCAACTAAATCAACTTTACAAAATATAGAAGTTTTACATTTGAAGAAGAATGTAGAAAACTACCACACAACTAACTAGTCTTCTATGGTTTAGCCTTCGAGTCTCTATCTCCCCCTCGTATGGTCCATAGCGCAAGAGTAGGCACGTCAACCTCATCTATAACAACGATCCAGTCAGGAAAGGAGCAGAGTACAACCATATTGCAATTAATGTTGTTAGTCCAAAATAAGTTAGAACAACGAGAAACGATGATGGCAAAGAGTATATAAAGAACTAGTACTAGTAAGGTATGAACGATCAAGATATGAACTAGCAAGATGGGATCTAACAAGATATAAACTGGCAAGATGTAAACTAGCAAGATATGAACTAACAAGATAATAGACTAGATAAAGGAAAAATAGGAACCACTATGTGTGTGCGAAATACCTTTTAATACGTGAACGGCTGGGCTAATACGGCATATCATACGATGGCTATCATTCAGTAATTGGTACGGCTAACTCATACGTGGGTGTGTATGACTTAGCTATCATTCGGTAACGGTAATTGGGTTTGTTCACGTATTTACCGAGTATTTCCCCTCCCGACTCTCTAACGATCGATAACGGTCAATGATACACTAAGAAGGATACGATAACTATAGTGTCACAATCGTGTCTCAATGGAATATCAAGCAGTGACTCAACGGGATATCAAACAAAAAAACTATAGAGTAAACGTTATAATGAACTAAAACATAAATACAATACTGTACTTGCCTGAATTCTTGCCCAAACCGTAGTCACAAGTATATGATGAGAGAAATTCCAATCTAGAAGCTGTCAACCTATAACACATAACGCACCATGAACCGTGCACGAAAACCACAAGTTAATTCTAATGTTATATTTCTAAATAGTGGCTAGTTGGGTTACTAATCTAATAATAATTAATTCTAGAATAAATTACTTTAAAACCTAATTTAACCTAATAATAATTTGAATATAATCTAAACATGTAAGTTTGGCCATCAAAAGTCGTGTTTCTCAATTTTAGAAACCATGGCACGCAAATCGAGACGTACCGTTGACTTTTTAGTCAAACGTTATGAACTCTAGATTTTGAAAGTGCATCTTGGAAGATTTCAGCACCACGAGTGCGCTGGAATTAACTGTGCAGCAAAATCATGCTTTGGTCAAAAGATATCGCCGTTATGGCTAATCGTGACCAAAACGGTGATCAACCGATCAATTCTGAGTTCAACAGTAAAACTAAAATACTAAATAAATGAAATAAATTTTGGGAAAAATATATGTCGTATAGCTCTGTGTTAGCTTTCCGAAACTTCAAACGGTCCATGATTTTGATTTCTGGTTCTTCCGAAATCTCAAAAACACCGAAACATGTCAAGTTTCGGACAACCGGCACTCTACGAATTTTTCAGAAATTTAGGTTTAGAAATTAAGAAAATAAATTAGATATTCAGAAACTATACCTCAATACGCTTCCAATAAAAAAAACGGCACGCGAAAATGAGGTCCGAGTTGACGGCAATCGCCTCGGAAAGTCGGGAAATCACCAGAATCAAACTCCAAAAGGAGGAGGCTATAATTAATTAGGGTTTGTGAATATACAATGCATATATATAGGAGAGAGAGAGGCGGTTAGTGTAGCAGCGCCGACATGTGGGCCCCCCGGATGGATTTTTGGGTAATTATTTATTTAATTCAGAAAATTATTTAAAAATTATTTTAAGTCCAAATAAATCAAAATAAATTGCAGAAAAATCCAGAAAAATTCTAGAAAATTCTAGAAAATATTTCTAAGTGTCTAGAATCTAAATAAAATATTTTTAACACAAAATATCATCATGTGACCTCACAGTAAATTCTAAAAGCCTATAAAATATTATTTCTATAGGTTTTAATTATATAAAAATTTCCAAAAATTCTAAAAAATCCAGAAAATTTTTAAAATATTCTAGAAAATATTTTTAGTCATTTAGAGACCAAATAAAAATATTTGGTCCCGAAATACCCCCGTATGACCTTACAGTAAATCCTGAAAGTCCTTAAAAATAATAAAACCTTAAATATTAAATACCTACAAATATCCAAAAATTGTAGAAAAATATAAAATAGCTAAATAATACATATATAAGCTATCTAGTTGTCATATGACCTTAATATGATCATAGCCCACCTACAAGCTTTGGCATGACTCCCAATGACCATAAAATTAATCATAAACAAATAAAATTAAAAAAATGACAAATTTGGGAAGTGGGCTTACAAATCTACCCACCTTAGAAAAATTTCGTCCTCGAAATTTTAAAAGATACAAATAGGGACAACCAAGAATATCATCAAAATATGACATGACCAATCGATATGAATAAGCACGACAAAGAATATAATCAAGAAAATAATGTGATGAATGATCGAAATTGATCAGGCATATAGAATCAAAATCTAAATACGTTTTAGAAATATAGTGAAAGAAAATAAAAATAGGTATAAAAGATGACAATTTGAAAATAGAAAAATATGAGAGAAATAAAGAACTACTAGTTGTAGAGAAGGTGGTAACAAGAAATAAGACATCAAATAAATTTGAAAGAAAAAAAATTTAATAGTCGTATGCCAATAAAAGATATAGTCGCTATGATATTCGAGAATCATAAGTATATCCGAAGTCATTTAACCGAAAATCCATGCCTCGCCAGTGTACATCTGGCTGCCGTGAACCCTTGGTTTCATGACTCAAGTATAATATGTTATCGAACACTTTATCAACTCTACCCAATATTGACATAATAAATCAAAAGATCAATAATACAACTAGGATATAATTTTAGTAATATTTGACAACCTACGCATACTTGAAATTATTTTAACTTAGAGATCATGCCACGCCAGTGCGCTTCTGACTGCAGTGAACCCGCAGTCTCCATAATTCAAATAAATAAGGACAGCGCGCATCTGCCTTACCATTGCAAGTCATCAAAAATTATTTCAACTATATCCATAAGAATTTCAAAGGAACTTCAATAAATTCAAATAAATCGCTCATGATAAGAAAATATAAGTATATGTCCTTGAGTAAAAGTATCAGTTTTGAAAACAAAACGATCACAAAATGAACGAAGACGACTTGAATTAATATATAGATAATTGAACCAAGATTAGGAATTAAAAATAAAACCATTGCAAAATAGTTTTGAAAATAAAACGAGGTTTAGTGAAGGCAGAAGGTAAAATTGCACAAAAATGATCAAAATTAGGAATTGAATTCTATGAAGGCCTAACTTACCAAACGTATATTCTACCCACCTTGAATCCTACCAACATGTCAAAATAAAATAACATATTCTCTTAGAAAAATTCTTCGATTTATCTATACCGAGACTTCAATAAATCATTAGCTAAATCACATAGCCTATTTAAATATCTTAACTATCCAAGGGTCAAATTGAATAAGGGACTCCTAGTCCTATTTATTCTCCTAAAATTAAATCAATCCTAATTGTGAATGAGCACACTAGTCGCAGGCTTGCAGTAGTACTGCTAAGTTAAGTACTACCACAAGTTCGCAATCTTTTGCGAAATAATACCTGCATGGGCCACCAAAAAAACTTGTCACGACCCGTACCCGCTTTTCGGATACGAGACGTGTCCAAGCCAGCCTACGCCGCAGTATCGGCAGTAGTACGTTGTCTATCCCGTAATAAATAAAGTGCTCATAAATACTAACTGCTCATTCACAACAACTAAATCAACTTTATAAAATATAGAAGTTTTACATTTGAAGAAGAATGTAAGCTTTTACATTTATAGAAAACTACCACACAACTAGCTAGTCTTCTATGGTTTAGCCTTCGAGTCTCTATCTCCCCCTCGTATGGTCCATAGCACAAGAGTAGACACGTCAATCTCACCTATAACAACGATCCAGTCAGGAAAAGAGCATAGTACAACCATATTGTAATTAATGTTGTTAGTCCAAAATAAGTTAGAACAACGAGAAACGATAATGGCAAAGAGTATATAAAGAACTAGTACTAGTAAGGTATGAACGATCAAGATATGAACTAGCAAGATGGAATCTAACAAGATATAAACTAGCAAGATGTAAACTAGCAAGATATGAACTAACAAGATAATAGACTAGATAAAGGAAAAATAGGAACCACTATGTGTGTGCGAAATACCTTTTAATACGTGAACGACTGGGCAAATACGGTACATCATACGATAGCTATCATTCAGTAATTGGTACGGCTAACTCATACGTGGGTGTGTATGACTTAGCTATCATTCGGTAACGGTAATTGGGTTTGTTCACGTATTTACCGAGTATTTCCCCTCCCGACTCTCTAACGATCGATAACGGTCAATGATACACTAAGAAGGATACGATAACTATAGTGTCACAATCGTGTCTCAATGGAATATCAAGTAATGACTCAACGAGATATCAAACAAGAAAACTATAGAGTAAACGTTATATTGAACTAAAATATAAATACAATACTGTACTTGTCTGAATTCTTGCACAAACCGTAGTCACAAGTATATGATGAGAGAAATTCCAATCTAGAAGCTGTCAACCTATAACACATAACGCACCATGAACCGTGCACGAAAACCACAAGTTAATTCTACTGTTATAGTTCTAAATAGTGGCTAGTTGGGTTACTAATCTAATAATAATTAATTCTAGAATAAATTACTTTAAAACCTAATTTAACCTAATAATAATCTGAATATAATCTAAACATGCAAGTTTGGCCATCAAAAGTCGTGTTTATCAATTTTAGAAACCATGTCACGCAAATCGAGACGTGCCATTGACTTTTAGTCAAACGTTGTGAACTCTAGATTTTGAAAGTGCACCTTGGAAGATTTCAGCGCCACGAGTGCGCTGGAATTAACCGTGCCGCAAAATCACGCTTTGGTCAAAAGATATCGCCGTTATGGCTAATCGTGACCAAAACGGTGATCAACCGATCAATTCTGAGTTCAACAGTAAAAATAAAATACTAAATAAATGAAATAATTTCTGGGAAAAACATATGTCGTAGAGCTCTGTTTTAGCTTTTCGAAACTTTAAACGGTTCATGATTTCAATTTCTGGTTCTTTCGAAATCTCGAAAACACCGAAATGTGTCAAGTTTCGGACAACCGGCACTCTACGAATTTTCCAGAAATTTAGGTTTAGAAATTACAAAAATAAATTAGATATTCAGAAACTATACCTCAATACGCTTCCAATAAAAAAATGGCACGCAAAAATGAGGTACGAGTTGACGGCAATCGCCTCGGGAAGTCGGGGAATCACCAGGATCAAACTCCAAAAGGAGGAGGCTATAATTAATTAGGGTTTGTGAATATACAATGCATATATATAGAAGAGAGAGAGAGGCGGTTACTGTAGCAGCGTCGACAGGTGGGCCCCCGGGTGGATTTTTGGGTAATTATTTATTTAATTCAAAAAATTATTTAAAAATCATTTTAAGTCCAAATAAATCAAAATAAATTGCAGAAAAATCCAGAAAATTCTAGAAAATATTTCTAAGTGTCTAGAATCTAAATAAAATATTTTTAACACAAAATATCATCATGTGATCTCACAATAAATTTTAAAAGCCTATAAAATATTATTTCTATAGGTTTTAATTATATAAAAATTTCCAAAAATTCTAAAAAAACCCAGAAAAATTCTAAAATATTCTAAAAATATTTTTAGTCATTTAGAGCCCAAATAAAAATATTTGGTCCCGAAATACCCCCGTATGACCTTACAGTAAATCCGAAAAGTTCTTAAAAATAATAAAACCTTAAATATTAAATACCAACAAATATCCAAAAATTGTAGAAAAATATAAAATAGCTAAATAATAATACATATATAAGCTATCTAGATGTCATATGACCTTAATATGGTCATAGTCCACCTACAAGCTTTGGCATGACTCCCAATGACCATAAAATTAATCATAAACAAATAAAATTAAAAAAATAAAAAATTTGGGAAGTGGGCTTACAAGAGATCAGGGAGAGACGTATCGACCGAGACCACTCAGCATAGTTCGGTCCACGAAAAATAATAGGAGTAATGATATTTCCTGGTTGATCAGCAGAACTCAAAAAATATGGATCTTTCGGATTAGGATAATTGGGGTTGTGTGCACTGCCACCGCCAGTCGCGACGGAGTAGCTGGACGCAGCAGCATCTGCCATCGCGGATGTCGGGTGTACAAAAATTTTGTACAACTCCGACGAATCGGCCGCTGATGGACGGGGTCGGCGGCGTATCGACCGCGATCAGGGGCGCCGAATCTGGCGCGTAGGGGCGAGCGGATGTCGGGTGTACAAAATTTTGTACAACTCCTGATGAATCCGCCGCTGATGGACGGGGTCGGCGTCGAATCGGCCGCGAATCAGCGGATCGGACGGATCGGATGGCTCGGACGGCTCAGTCGGAGCCGGGAAGCCGCGAGCGGATCAGGGCCGTGGCGCGATCGGCGCGGAACAGGAGCGAGCGGTCGTCTTGGCGTGGTCCGCGCAGTCGGTGCGGAACAGGGGCGCGCGATCGGCGCGGAATAGGGGCGCGCTGTCGGCACGGAACAGTCGGCGCGGGAGGGCGCACGGTCGGCGCGCGGGAGGGCGCCGGTCGGACGGCGCGGGAGGGCGTCGGCGCGGGACGGCGCGCACTGGGGGGGTCAGGCGCGGGCGCGCGGTCGGCGCGGAACAGTCGGCGCGTGAGGGCACGCGGTCGGCGCGCGGGAGGGCGCCGGTCGGGCGGCGCGGGAGGCCGTCGGCGCGGGACGGCGCGCGCTTGGGGGGATCAGGCGCGGGAGCGGGCGTCGGCCGCGTTCGTCGCCGGATCAGTCAGGGTTTATTTTTTTTTCGGGAGATGACGGCTAGGATTTTTCGGGTGGCTCTGATACCATGTAGAAAATAATAATGCCTTGTTCTCATTGATGGGGTATGTTTACAATATATATAGTGCTATATTATTGGGCTTATGGGCGATATTTACATTAGGTACAAATATAATCTAACAAATATGTTCTCAAATTCATAGAAAGTACATAGATTACTCAAAAAGGTTACAAATTTTGTTCTTGCTCCTCAAAAACATCAATAAAAATATACAAAATAACAAATATCCTAATGAAAACGTAATACTTTTGATAAAGAAGTCTAAACGGTAAATAGAAATTCTGGAAAAAAAAAACCTTTGAATTCGAAAAAGAAACTTTTAACAGAAATAAAAATTATAGAAAACTCACAAATGATCTACATAAAATAATCAAAAAGAAAAAAACGAAAAAGAAAGTTTCAAAGACCCATCTCGAAGTCCTCATTGTTTATTGGCACAGAGAATTTGTTATTTTCTCTGCTATCTCTCGAAGTCCTCATTTTACACCCACTATCATCAGTTATTTATTTACAAAAAAGAGAGAAAGAGACGGTAAGTGCACCATGATAAGGGGATTACAAGATTTTAGATAGTGGGTGGTCTTAGATTGTGGGTGTAAAATGACAATAGTATTCATAATTAATTTTTTTTTTTAGATAACAAAGTAAAAAAAAAAAAATTCTGATAACCCTACTATTTGAATTATAATAGTATAGATATATACATACGTAAGATTGTTATTAAACAAAGAGCTAAAAGTTTGACATTGTTAAGGTTCATGATTGCAATTCCTAGTGAAAACATTAAGTATGAGAAAATTGAATAGTCACAATAGCCTAATTAAGCAAAAGCAAGAAAATTTGCATTCTTATGACACCCAAAACTTACGAAGACAGAAAGAGTATATAGTTAGCAGTGCACAAACATGCTAACCCCCATGGGGGATTATGATAAGTAAACGTTAAGCATATAGGACAGGGATGTGTCGGACCTCTTCATTCATGGGTGTTAACTACTTGACATACTTTTTAAGGAACCGGTCTGCTTCAGCCGTGGGCGTGCAGCGCATCGTGTCTCAGCACTCCAAACTCAATGAAGTGGACGTCGAGGTACTGCACACCTTGCACAACATGATAACCTTAACCTAATTTTTTGCATGGATCATGACGACCTTCGTGATGCCGTTGAAGCGCTACAACAATTGGTGCATATCACTTTGCAAAAAAAAAGGTGGGGGGACATGACAAAAAAGGTGGGGGGACATGACCTCTTATATTTTGTGGCCAATATTTCTGTCGTGGATGACTTTGGAAGGCTCCGACATCTTCAAATTCGATCTGCAGAAATCCTAATTTAAGATGAGATTGTTAGGATTATAATAAAATCTCACAAAAAGCACCAAACAATTATAATCAAAAAATTATCTATATAAGACATTAACTTCTCCAAAAAAGAATATAAAAACTAACCTTTTTTAGTGAGAGGAGAAGCCAAGAAAGAGACAGAGTACTACTTTAATATTTAGAGAAAGAGAGGATGAAAATAGAAGAAGTATTATTTAGAGAAAGAGAACATGAGTTCGTGCATACTAAAAGATAGGAGTATATTAGCATGATTTGAATATTTAAAATGAGTAGATGTAAAAGACATTTTTATCCTGAGATAAATATAATTGATATCTAAGAGTCTATATAAACTATTTAATCCAAATACCCTTGGTATTTGGATTATATAATAGTATAGATATATGGTACATTACTAAAACGAGTCATTCAAAATTGAGCACTATATATCTTTCTTGTGCACGAGGAGAGAGAACCTCCTTGCTCGGACAATCTCGTAGATCGAATCACGAAAAAGGTGTGAATGTATACGTGAAAATTGAAAACAATGGACCCAAATGATATACAACGCAGCATGTACAAAATTTCGTACATTACGACAGACATTTAAAAAAAAATATAATGCTTTTTGTACCTCCAAATTGTCCCTCCAATCCTTCCTTCCTTATGTCGCAGCTGACGTGCTATATTAAATAACATTATGTGACATCTACATGACAACTAACATAGCAAATTTTGATACAAAATATTAATTACCCAATTTTTTTAATATTAATATTTATCTTAATTATAATATTAATATTAATATTAATATTAATTTTGATATTAAATTTTAATGTTAATATTAATTTGATATTAATATTAATGTTAATTTTCGCATTAATATTAATTTTAAAATTTTTCGTGAGCTATAACTATTACTAGGGGTGGGCGTACGGTTCAAAGATCTGCGGTTCCGACCCGGTCCGAACCGTAAAATGTCCAAACAAGCCGGTTCCTAAAATTTGAAATTTAAATAGGACGGGCCGGGACGCGTCGTGTGACACTAACGGGACGGAACGAGTCCTATTTTCAAATAAACGGGATCCCGGACTGACCCATTTCTAGGGGTATGTATTTTTTTTTTATCAATTTTAAATTTTTTTGCTGTTATAGTTTATAGATAATAGGACAAGTTATTGTTTATTAAACAAATTCTAGAAATTTGGAAAGACATAAGACTTGTTTTATTCTTATAGATAACAGAACATATGTAAATATTTACATTCTAAATTTTTTTAAAAACTTTTTTGGATCGGTTTGGACCCGTGGGTCGGTCCGGTTCGGACCTGTTCCGAACGGATCGAGCCCTTTTGGGTTTCAATATTTTTTGGACCGATCCCGTCCTTCCCCGTCAATTAACGGATCAGGTCCGGGTCCATAAAATTTGGGTCCGATCTAATCCGTGTCCACCCCTAACTATCACGTCAGCCACTAAAATATATTTAAAAAATATATTTGGAGGTATAAATAGCATTATTAAAAAAAAAACAGAGAACTTCAACTACATCTCCAGGAGTGACCTCGCTATTCTAGTTACGTCCTCTTCAGTAAATCCGTACTTGGCAAAGGTGTCCAAGTAAGCTCCGCTAGCTCCAAATCCCTCCACTCCATGCACCACCCCCCTCTCGCCCACGTACTCCCTCCACCCGATGGGCGAGCCGGCCTCGACCCCGACTCGCCTCCACACCTCGCTGGGGAGGACCGTCTCCTTGTACCGCTTCGGCTGCCGATCGAAGAGCCTCCAGCAGACCAGGGACACGACCCTCGCGCGCCTCCCTTCCCTCCTCAGCGTCCGTGCAGCGCCCTCGCAGAGGCACAGCTCGGAACCCGTCCCTATCAGTATAATCTCCGGCGCCGTGCCGTCGTCGGAATTGTCGCTGACCACGTATCCGCCCCTCTCCACTGCCGACGCCGACGTGCCTTCCAGATTCGCGGCAACTCTCTGCCTCGAGAGCGCAATCACGCACGGGGTATCGCGGCTCGCAACCGCAACCTGTAACGTAAACGCTCTGATGAACATTTGTTGCAGAAAAAGTGAAGCCGGAGGAAAATGTACCTTGTAAGCCCCACTCGTCTCATTGCCGTCTGCAGGTCGGAACACCAACAGGCGCGGAATGGCTCTAAGCCCTACCAGGTGCTCGACAGGCTGGTGCGTCGGTCCATCCTCGCCGAGCCCGATCGAGTCGTGGGTCAGGACGTAGACGACTCCGGCACGGCTCAGGGCCGACAGCCTCATCGCGTTCTTCATGTAATCCGAAAACGTCAAGAACGTCGCGGCGAAGGGAATCAGGCCGCTCCCGTGCAGTGCAATGCCGTTCGATATGCCGCCCATAGCGTGCTCCCGGACTCCGTATCTGATGTTGCGACCCCACGGCGTCGCGGGTGGCCGGAAGTCGTCGCAGCCCTTCAGATGGACCTTGTTCGAGCTGGACAGGTCCGCGCTGCCCCCGATTAGTCCAGGGAGGACTTTCGCCAGTTCGTTCAGGCACTTCTCAGAGTATCCTCGGGTGGCGTCGACTGGGTCGGAAGTAGACCATTTCTGTGCTCAAAACAAGTTCAAATTGATACAAATTGTATGTATAAACTACTAAGAAATGTATCTACGTTTGTTGTTGTTGTTGTTGTTGATTAGAGTACCGGTAAGCAATCTTCCCATCCAGGAGGTAGGCCTCCATCAAGCAAGGTTTTGAATTCTTCTGCTTCTTGAGGATACTTTCTTTGATAGTAAGTAAGAATGGAATTCCAGTTCTTCTCCAGGCTCTTGCTATCCTCTGCTTTCATCTGCATTTCCCTTTAAAAAAAAAAGGAAACATGTTTTCATATATTTACGAGAAAATCATATGCTATGTTGTCATAAAAATTCACTTGATTATTGTATTATCTATCATAATATACCGACAAAAATGCATCATATGATGAATTAAGCAACCAATTTGACAGATTACATACTACAATACCAGTAGCTTTAATTGGTTACAATGAAGTTGTGAACTGCACACGAGAAATTTGTACTAAAAAAAAAGTTTTCGGCTACAAAACATCATAAATCTACTCATTTTTATTATTTATAATTTAGAGGTTATTTTCTGTTCAAAGTTTTGAATCAATAATTACAATAGTACAACATATTTGATAATTAGAGGTAATAGTTTTGCATTTTACAAGTAGTTCCTTCGATCATACTCTACACCTGAAATGTTAATCCAAGTCCAACCAAGTTACACTTGCGACATGTTGGGATTGGAAGCAACCAACCTACCGGTAGGCCCTGGGGCAACGGAGACGAAGAAACTTCGAGACCAATGAATTCCACCAAAAGACAATAGAGACAAACAAACACCAGCTATGAGAGCCAAGATGGATCATACAAGTATATGTGGTGACTTCGTCACCCGGACATTTCTCCTTTTGTTTTGAGATTTGTGAGAGTTGAATATTGGAGAACATAATTCAACAATTGTAATCAAACTTTATTAGTGCAATCAGGGCTGACCCGTGATGTTGGGTTGTCCTAGCCGGGACTAATTTTGTTAAGAAAATAATAAGGGAAGCAAGTCCTGGCATGGCATATAACATTTGTTTTTTTTTTTTTTTTTTTTTTTGTTTTTTGTTTTCATATTCCTGGACATGTCATGCATGAACAAGACATAAGAAGCTGTGTAATGAACACATTAACAAAGTAAGTAGCATAGGAATTTTTAATAACTTAAATAAGGTATTTGCTTAATTTCAAATTAACAGCTAGCTGATGGAATTCAGAAGTGATTTTTGTGCGGTTTGGTCTGTCTGTTGTGTTGGTAGTTTAAGAACATGATCAATTTTCAGGGTTAAAAATAGCACTGGATGACTGGAAAAACATATAAAGAATGATCCAGCACTGAAAAGATGATTCCAGCCAGTTAAAGTTAGAACCAACAACTGATAAGATGATACATATGAGATTAAAAGTTATAGTCTCCATCTTTTAGACTTACTACAACTATACCATTACTCTAGGATATTGAATGAACAATATGTCAATATTCTGGTGCATTTATTGAAAAAGTGTCTCATTTTTTTCAAATCACAACATGATACATATAAATATATTCTTTTCCTTAGAGCCAATCTACTTGTTACATCTCTAAAGAAGATCCTGTTAGTCTATTTGCAAACAATCGATGGAAAAACTCAGTTGCAATCCCTAAGAAGAGATGCAAAGAATGCAGTTGCAATCCCTAAAAAAGAGATGCAAATAATGCTGATTGCGTAGCCTAAACGATTAAAAAAAATTGAATCGCGTTTGCAATAGCGGTTTCTCGAAGGCAACAAGAGATGATCAACAATAGTTGAGTCTCAGATTCTCGAAGGCAACAGAAAGAGGAAGGAAGAAGAAGAGCGGATCTCGCTGGGGTGTTGAACACCGGCGCTCAAAGCTATACCCGCAGTACGGATAAGCTCCCAGGAACCAGCAAGTTCAGGAGAACTTCTGGAACGCTCGTAAGTCAATATTTGAGACTTGAACGGGCTTCCTGGACTTAACAGACTCCCTCAACTCTCTTCTTGGTGCATCTTTCAAAGGAGGCCAAGGGGCTCTATTTATAGAGTGGAGTTGAGACTTCACCTCTTCTCCTATCCGATGTGGGACTAAAATACCAATACTCAAAAATAGAGTTTGATATTTTAGATCATCCCACAATCAGCATAGAAGTGTGCCAGTCCACGCCTACCCCCCGAACCCTCCCGTGCATGCACGAGACATCTTGGAGTCCGCGTCCGAGTCCGAGTCCGCACAACAAAAATTAACTTGCATCCTTGTTGGATTTAATCCTTTTTCCTTCTAGGAAAATACTTCCACATGGCACAAACTTGTGCCCCACTACACCTCATGTGCACACCTCAACACAAGCAATGCATTATATTGAGATACTCACCATTTGGTGTAGCCGATGTGGGACTATCTTTTCTAGTCCAAAGGCAAAAACACCAACAATCCCCCACATATCTCAATATATGGGTTGAGCGTTCCCCACAGTGATTGTCCATCATGCATTAGGAGAGATGTCGCTACGACTTGAATCTTCCCGCATAGGTTAAATAACAGCATGATACAAGAATGGACTAAGCCTTGAATTCTGCACCATAACTGCAATTCTTCCTACTCACATAGTGACATCAACTGTGCTTCTGGCTGCACATTGAAGGCCTTGTGCCAGCCTGGTTTCAGTGTATAATTTTTGGGCGTCTACAAGTTTACCCTCAAGAGACGGCCTGATATCTCTGTCCATACACTATAGGTGAGTTCTATATAAAGAGTCATTGGCATGAAGCATTGCGCTTCTTTGCGGTGCTACGCCGCTATGACATGGCTGACAAAGCCAAGGCATTACCCCTACCTGGGAACCTCATCGTAGTGTCATACTACTGTAGCATGAGGTCTCAAGCCTCTTTGTAGTGCCAAACTACCCAGCATGAAGCCTTGCGCTCCCTTGTGGTGTTACGCCACTATGACATGGCTTGCAAAGCCGAGGCTTTACCCCTACCTGGGTACCTCATCGTGGTGTCATGCCACTGTAACATGAGGACACCGGCCTCTTTGTAGTGCTGCCTACATCTCTTTATTACGATTATGCAACATTAGGCTACCTGCCTATATGCGGTGCTACGCCGCCTGTAACTTGGCTAACAAAGCCGAGGCATTACCCCTACCTGGGAACCTCATGGTGGAGTCACCCCACTGTAGCATGGAGTTGTAACACTCCTTTGTGGTTGTTGCGCCACCATGCTTCCTGTAAAGCATAACAGACCTTCACTCAGTCTGAGAACTCATTAAGGCATTATGCCATCCTTCCCACATGATCAATTTTCCGTAGAAAATTCATAGTAGACAACAGTGGTTCTGGGTCCGAAACCCTTACATGTTCCGCAGAACAAGTACCCACTGTTAACTAATATTTTTCCAGTCAATAGTCCTCCCTTGAATCAAAAAATTAGATATCTGGTAGATTTCTCTTTGAACCAATAACATAAAATTTATTGATAGGATTATAATGACACAATATTAGAATGCCTTCAAGCCCATCTTCCTTGCTGTGTCCTCGACCAGCTGACGCTTGAGACCCTTCGTGAACGGATCCGCCAGGTTTTCCTGACTCCGAACATCGATCACTGCAATGACGCCCCTTTTGATAAGATCGTTCACTGCTCTGTGCTTCAACCGCACAGTCCTCTTCTTCCCGTTGAAGAGTTCATTTGATGCCACTGCTGCTGCCGCCTGGTTGTCACAGTATATCGGAATCGCCGGTATCTGAGCCCCAACCATTGGAAGGTCATACATGAGCTCCCGAAGCCACCCTGCTTCATCTGCAGCAGCGTCCAATGCAAAGAATTCAGATTCCATGGAGGAGCGAGATAGCATAGTCTGCTTCTTCGACTTCCACGATATAGCAGCTCCACCCATGGCGAACACATATCCACCTGTGGAGTATTCGCTCTCCACCTCTGAACACCAGCTAGCATCACTGAAGCCTTCCACTACTGATGGATCTCCGCTGTAGTATAGTGCATATGTCTGAGTCTTCTTGAGATATCTCATAACACGCTTCACAGCTTTCCAATGCTTTACGCCTGGATTGCTCGTAAATCGACTCAACATTCCCACTGCAAAGGCTATGTCAGGCCTTGTGGCAGTAGTAGCGTACATCAAACTTCCGATGACGCTAGCGTACTCCAACTGCCTGACGCTCTCCTTCGAATTTGGCTCCAGTTTCAGATCACTCCTGTACGGTGTATCAATAATAGGAAGATCTTGATACCCGTAGCGAGAGAGCATCTTCTCAATGTAATGAGACTGTGACAGCGCTATTCCAGTGCCTGTCCGGATGATCTTGAGCCCCAAGATTACGTCGGCATCCCCCAAGTCCTTCATACTGAACTTGGTCGAGAGGAATTTCTTTGTCTCTGTGACGCAGCTTAAATCCGTACCTAGGATTAGCATGTCGTCCACGTATAGACAAACGATTACTCCCCTTCCGTCAGCAAACTTCGTATAGACACACTTGTCTGTTTCACTGACCCTGTAGCCATTTGACCTTATCACCTTGTCAAACTTCTCATGCCACATTTTGGGAGCTTGCTTCAAACCATACAGAGACTTCATCAACTTGCAGACTTTGTCTTCCAGACCTCTGACGACAAAACCTTCTGGTTGTTGCATGTAGATCTCTTCGGTCAGCTCGCCATTAAGGAATGCCGTTTTTACATCCATCTGATGTATCACCAGCTTGTGTATTGCTGCTAAAGCAATTAACAATCTGATAGTTGTCATCCGAGCTACTGGAGCATAAGTGTCAAAGTAGTCGATCCCCTGCTTCTGAGCAAACCCCTTGGCCACTAGCCTGGCCTTGAACTTGTCAATGGTTCCATCTGCTTTCATCTTCTTCTTGAAGATCCATTTGCATCCGATGGGTCTTGCTCCTTCTGGTAGGTCGACCAATACCCATGTGTTATTGGAGGTGATTGAGTCAATCTCGTTGTCAATCGCCTCCTTCCAGAATATAGCATCTCTGGTCTTCATCGCCTCATCATAGGTAAGCGGATCTGCTTCCACATGATAGGTGACGAAGTCATCTCCGAAGTCTTTCGGCCTCCTCGCTCGCTTAGTTGACGGCTCAGCGAGTTCTGGTTCAGCTGGTGTCTCCTCGACAACAACTCCATCTTGGACTACTGGTTCGATAAAGATCTCTGTCTGCTCCGCACCCTCATTATTCTCCGGAATGTCCGCGAGAACAATGTTCTTGTGCCTTGCAAACTTTTCTTCAAAATATTCAGCATCGCGAGATTCGATGATATGATTTGACTCGATATCAAGGAATCTCCGAGCATCACTCTTCTCGGCATACCCCAGGAAGATCGCCTTAGTAGTCCTTGTCCCCAGCTTCTGAATCTTTAGATCCGGGAGCTTCACATAAGCCAGGCACCCCCACACTCGAATGACATTCAGGTTGGGTCTGACTTTGAACCAGAGTTCATGAGGAGTTATGTCGGAAGTTGCATACGGCACTCTGTTCAGAATGAAAGTGGCCGTTAATGCAGCTTCTCCCCAATAGCACTTTGGGAGACCCGCAGTCAACAGCATAGAATTCATCATCTCTGTCAACGTTCTGTTCTTCCTTTCTGCTACTCCGTTGGATTGTGGAGAATACGGAGCCGTCGTCTCGTTGATGATTCCATGTTCTTTGCAGAATGATGAGAATTCATGAGACCTATATTCCCCACCTCGATCACTCCTCAGCCTCTTGAGTTGTTGTCCAGTTTGCCGTTCAGCCTCGGCCCTGAACTCCTTGAACTTCTCGAATGCTTCGTCTTTAGATTTGAGTAAATAGACGAAGGCATACTTGGAGAAGTCATCGATGAAAGTAATGAAATACTTCATCCCGGCCTTTGTAGAGAATTGTTTGAAGTCACAGATATCTGAGTGAACCAACTCCAGAAGATCTGTGCTTCGATGGACCCTGTGGAAGGGTTTCCTAGTGATCTTCGTCTGAGCACATATCTCACATTTCTCTACCTTACCCCCACACTTGGAGATAAGTCCTAGACTAGACATTTTGTTTATTCGCTTACAATGAACATGTCCTAGTCTATTATGCCACAACTCAAGAGAGTAATTCAAACTAGTGATAGCATTAACATTATTATGCTGGGTTACAACAAGCTGAATTTTGTACATTCCTTCAGTCTGAAAAGCTTTCCCGAAGAAAGTACCCTTCTTGGACATCACCATTTGGCCAGCATTGATGTCCATCCTCAAGCCTGCGTTGCAGAGCAGGCTCCCAGAGATCAGGTTCTTTGCGATTGCAGGAACATGCTTCACACCTTGAAGCGTCAGAATGTTCCCCGATGTAAGCTTCAGCTCCACCGTCCCGATCCCCAGTACTTCAGCTTGTGCCTGGTTCGCCATCATGACTTTCTCGGAAGTAGGCTCATAGGAGACGAACCAGTCCTTGTCTGAACAGACATGACATGTCGCGCCAGTGTCTATCCACCAGTCCAAGTCTGCCCCCACAGTTGCAACCTGTGCTATCATGGCAACCTGATTAGTAACCAAAGAAACCTTGTTAGGCTCACCTTGCTCTTTGGGCTTGGACTTGCATTCACTTTTATAGTGACCCTTCTTGCCACAGTTGAAACAAGTCACATGGGACTTGGACTTCTGTTGTTTGAATCCTGGACCCTTCACTTTCAGATTCGAGAAGTCCTTCTTCTTGTGGTGAGAAGCCGCCTGCTTCCCTTTGTTCTCTCTGGTGGCTTGAACCAGATTCGCCGTTGCTAGTTGCTTGGACAGGGTGTCCAACTTCTGTTGAGAGCGCATCTCGTCCTCAACATGAATCTCGCTGAGGAGATTATCCAGGCTAATCTCCATCTTCTTCCTATGCATCCTTGCATAGATGTTGCTCCATCCTGGAGGAAGTTTTGCCACGATCCCTCCAACGACGAACTTGTCGACGAGGGGCATGCTATCGTCCTCCAGTTTCTGGCGCAGCTTCAGGAACTCTTTCACTTGGGGCAGCATGGTCTTCTCGTCTTCAAAGACCCATTTGTGGTATTTTTCAACCATGAACATCTTCGACCGGGCCTCGTCGTCGTCATACAGCTTTCCCACGGACTCCCAGATCTCTTTGGCAGAAGTCCTCTTTGTGTAGGACTCGGCCAGAGAGTCTTCCATGGAATTCAGGATCAGCAGCCTGCATATGCTGTTATCCTTTTTCCACTTCGTCTGCTTGCTCGTAGCAGCGGCCAGAACAGCAGCAGATCCTGTTGCTGGAACGATTGGTTCTTCCTCATCCAACACGTGATCAACATCCACGAGTTGAAGGTTCAGAGTCACCTTTCGCTTCCAGATCTGGAAGTGTTCACCGTCGAATTTCTCCAACTTGTTAAAGCCGGTATCGACAAGCGAAGCACGAGTGTTTTCCATCGAATCGTATAGCTTTGAGATTGTTAGTCTATTTGCAAACAATCGATGAAAAAACTCAGTTGCAATCCCTAAGAAGAGATGCAAAGAATGCAGTTGCAATCCCTAAAAAAGAGATGCAAATAATGCTGATTGCGTAGCCTAAACGATTAAAAAAAATCGAATCGCGTTTGCAATAGCGGTTTCTCGAAGGCAACAAGAGATGATCAACAACAGTTGAGTCTCAGATTCTCGAAGGCAACAGAAAGAGGAAGGAAGAAGAAGAGCGGATCTCGCTGGGGTGTTGAACACCGGCGCTCAAAGCTATACCCGCAGTACGGATAAGCTCCCAGGAACCAGCAAGTTCAGGAGAACTTCTGGAACGCTCGTAAGTCAATATTTGAGACTTGAACGGGCTTCCTGGACTTAACAGACTCCCTCAACTCTCTTCTTGGTGCATCTTTCAAAGGAGGCCAAGGGGCTCTATTTATAGAGTGGAGTTGAGACTTCACCTCTTCTCCTATCCGATGTGGGACTAAAATACCAATACTCAAAAATAGAGTTTGATATTTTAGATCATCCCACAATCAGCATAGAAGTGTGCCAGTCCACGCCTACCCCCCGAACCCTCCCGTGCATGCACGAGACATCTTGGAGTCCGCGTCCGAGTCCGAGTCCGCACAACAAAAATTAACTTGCATCCTTGTTGGATTTAACCCTTTTTCCTTCTAGGAAAATACTTCCACATGGCACAAACTTGTGCCCCACTACACCTCATGTGCACACCTCAACACAAGCAATGCATTATATTGAGATACTCACCATTTGGTGTAGCCGATGTGGGACTATCTTTTCTAGTCCAAAGGCAAAAACACCAACAGATCCAATATACAGACTACATTTATAGAAGTGAATCCAGAAAAAGGTGAACACATTTTCCAATTGTTAGAAGTCTATAGTATGTACTGTGTTCTTTTTCATTTTTTTTTTGTCAGACTCTTTAACTAGTTTAGCATTAAACATTATGCTGCCTAGAGAATGGATAGTGCTGGATATAAGCAGTAATCAACAAGAGGGAGTAGGAAGACAATGGGCAAATAAGAGGAACTACTGATTTGTTTTCCTATGTTCATATTTTACACCTCTGAATACTCCCACCTTCCCTCACAATCGATGTGACAACAGAATACATCAACTAGTGTCTGACATTAAATAGAGAATCTCTCAATTTTTATTCATAAAATTATGTTTAATTGGGGTTATTTACCTCAAAAATTAACAAAAATTTGAAGAAGAAAAAGCTCAAATAAAAGAGGATGTTTAGCTCAAATAATGGGCAGATTTACTGGTGGGATGGGGTGGGCTCCAGCCCACCCAACCACCAAATTTTTTTTTTTAGCCTACGAATAAGCAAAGCCCACCAGACAGTTTTTAGCCAACCCAAATTTTTTTAGCCTAGTCATTTTTCTTCGGGAGATTACAAAGTCTCAAGCCGCTCCCTCTCCTCTTCGTCAGATGTCTACTCCAGTACAGTCTCCTCTCGAGTACCTACGTTCCTTCCCCCTTTCTCTCTCCCCTTGCTCAACATAGGCTGTTTTCAAAGTCGGAGAAGCGCTTGTTTGGTTGTTCCTGCTTTGGCTCCCCTCTTTGTAAGAAATTGTCTTAAATCTCTTCTCAAGTGTATTTTTTGTTCAATTTGTTTTGTCTATATTGTGTCTTTGTCTCTATTTTCTGAAATTTTCGTATTTACTGGAGTCTGTAAGAAGTGGCGTCAAATTAGACATGTACATATTTGTTCTTGTAATGAGTTTTGTTCGTGCTGTTCATCTGTTCGACGAAATTCCTAAAAGAGTGATCGACCTCTGAGACGTTTTTGGTTTCCTCAAGTCATCAGAGGTAGAATGCTTAAAGTTCCCATTTCAAACCTTATGGGTATTTTACACATGTTATAAACTTGGTGTATCCTATTAGACGTTCTATATAATCAGTCACTAAAGCTTTTCAGGTTTTGCTTAATGTAACAAAATCGTAGAAGTTTCATTAAATCATGAATTATTTGTTTATTGAACTAGTTGGCATTGACGATGTTTTATTTTCATGTGTGAATGTGTCTGACTCACAGAATAAAATATGCAAGTTATCCATGTTCCATCAGTAATCCATCTTTGTTTAAAGAAATATGAAGTTTTGAACACTATTAATACACTGTACAATATCCGTTAAAGAGTTTTGTAAGTTTGATATGTGGAATGGCTGAACAAATTAGAAGAAGGACTTGACTATACCCATAGCCAAGGTTTCTCATATTGGATAGACTGGTCCCTTGCCAGTGCATAACCTGATACTCTTATTCAATTTTTGGCCATGCCTTTTTTTTCCGTCTGATACTTTGATTCAATTTTATCCAAGATGTCATAATGTCAAATTAATTTGTCAATGCTCTGGTAGAGATCCCATTTGCCTGATATATTTTTTTGATCTGATATTAACAGTATTGCTGTAATTAGGAGGATTTAAAACTTGGCCAAATCAGCTGTGCAGGACCTGCAGGTATATCTAAATCAAGTTCCATAGAGATAATTGACAAAAGTGTACTTTATGATACTTAAGAGTTTGGTTTATATTGACCTGATACTTAAGAGCTTGGTTTATATTGTTCATCTTATAAAGATACCTTGTTGTCATATCTTCTAGAGCTTGGTTTATATTGATCTGATACAAAAGTGTTCATTTCTCATCTTATGTATGAAGATGATGTTTGTAGTTGTCTTAAGCAACATGTATACTTATGAAATTTATGCTATATCATTTGATTTTTTTTTTTTTTGGGAAAATGATATTTGAATCAGACATTTGGATTATGATGACATTATAAGAAATAATTTCTGTGTTGAGTTTTCTTTAGTGTATTTTAATTTCAGCTCGGGGTAAACTTGAATCCTAGCTCCGCCCTTGAGTACTGTAGGAAGACAAAGGGCAAACAAGAGGAACTACTGATTTGTTTTCCTCTGTTCATATTTTACACACCTCTGAATACTCCCACCTTTCCTCACAATCGATGTGACAACAAAACATCAACTAGTGTCTGACACTAAATTGAGAATCTCTCAATTTCTATTCATATAATTATGTTTAATTGGGGTTGATTTGCAACAAAATTAACAAAAAATTGAAGAAGAAAAAGCTCAAATAAAAAGATGATGTTTAGCTCATATAAAAGAGGATGTTTAGCATGTTCCAGAGAACTGATATCGGAGGAGATGGGTGACACCGTAGCTTAGTCACGAATGCTTTGGAGATTTCGATTTGGAGGAGAGGTGGAGAGAGGAGGGCGTGTTTTTGGAATAGCAGTGGTTGGAGAAACAGAGGTTAGATATGCCATCGTCATCAAAAGGGGAGTTCGACAACTCCCTCCCGCTACAAGAGGGAGGGATAGCTCCGGTTCCGCTCATGCCGGCTCATGCCGGCTTCGATCGAAGGAAATTAGGGTTTCAACTGGTGATCATGGTTTTGTCGATATATGGAAATTAAGATTTCGTCTTTGGAGTTCCGCCGAATAGGGATTAGGGGGTCACGAGCAAACTTGATAGTCAGCATAGCAGGTGATCAGCGGGTCTGGGCCTGGGGTTGCTTACTTGCTTCAGGGCCTGTTTGGTAAACCGTATTTGGAGGTGGGATTTGAATTTTTATGGATTTGGAGACAAATTCATCTATGTTTGGTTGGAGATGGATTTGGATATGGAAAGTATGACAAAATCCAAAACTTGAATTTGGTTGAATTTTGGAGGAAAAAATAATTATTCTTTAATAATTTTGTTAAAATATTTATTATTTAATAATTTTGTTAAAAATTAGTAAATTAAAAATTAGTTAATCTTTAATAATTTCGTTAAAAATATTTATTCTTTAATAATTTCGTTAAAAATTAGTTAATTAATAAAAAAAACTAACTATTTTATTAGTATTATTAATTAATAAAAATAGTATTATTAATTAAAAAATTAGTTAATTTTGTTATAATTATAATTAATAATTTATTAGTATTATTATAATATTAATTAATAATATTTTATTATTTAGTTAATAATCATAATTTACTAGTATTATATTATTATTATTATAATATTAATTAATAATTTATTAGTATTATTATAATATTAATTAATAATCATATCCTATGTTTAGTATTATTAATTAAAAAATTAGTTAATTTTGTTATAATCATATTAATAATTTATTAGTATTATTATAATATTAATTAATAGTTTGTTAATAACTATTTTATTATAATCTTAATTAATAATATTTTAATCACAATTAGAATCATATTTTATAATAATTTAATTAATAATTTACTAATCATAATAATATTAATTTATAATTACTATTTTTAAATATTAATTTATACTTAATTAATCGTTAATTATTAATTATTAATCAATAATTATAATTTTTAATTATTAATCGTTAATAAAAAAATTATCGATTGTTAATTATTAATTATTAATCGTTAATTATAATTTATAGTTACTAATTATTAATTATTAATCGTTAATTATTAATTATTAATCTTTAATTATTAATCATTATTTATTTAAAAATTAACTAATCATTAATTATTAATTTTATAATTAATAATAACTAATCGTCAATTATTAATTACTAATCGTTAATTACTAATCGTTAATTATTAATGTTATAAATAATAATAACTATAATTAATCATAATTAATTAATAGCTTAATTATTGATCATGACTATAATTTAATTATTAATCATAAAACCAAATCCTATGTTTGGTTGGAGTTGTATTTGAATAGTAAAATCCATGATTTGGATTTGGAGGATTTCCAAATCCAAATCCAAATAGTAAAATCCGATTACCAAACAAGCCCTCATTGCTCCGGGGGGGTTGCCCAGGCCTTGAGGGTTGCCCAAGCCCACAGGCTTGCTAGGCTTACCTCTGGGCCGGCCCTGAGTGCAATTGAAGATTGAGATTTGTCCCTTCTATTGCACTAATAAAGATTGATTACAATATATTGTGAAATTCTTTGTCCTAAAATTCAACCCTCACAAATCTCAAGAAGAAAAAGAGATCGAAGATTACAATAGTGAGATTTCTCACCACACCATGAGTATCCTTGAACCATGCAGAAGGTTTCCCCCAAATATATCTTCCTTGTCCACTGTTTTAAAGAGTGGGCCCAACGATCGAAGTACAAATTCCTTGTCGATCTGGTGGATTCTCTCTTTGAATCTTCTCAACAAGTACTTTCAAAGAGTAAACCCCTTAGCCTCGTCGTTCAGAATCGATATAACAGCCAAAACTGTTGCTGAAATTTCGTACTTCACCAAATTACACAGCAATATACTGACATTGTGATCACAAAATTTGTGACAAAAAAGTTACTGAAAACTTGAGTCTAATTTCGGTATACTCTAGTATACTGCCAATATATTATTAATGAGGTTATGGCTCAGCTTGAGTTCGGATTCGGCCATCGATCGATACTCCATCGTTGTCGCCGCAACTCTCTTCAAAATTCAACGGCACCCAAATTTCCATCCTTGAATCAAGGATGGATTTCCAACATGACAAACACTTCTATTTCAATAAGAGATTTATTTATATTAAAAATATGACAAAATATTGGATTAGCCTAGGTGGTGGTAACAAATATTAGTGTGGATGTGGAGGCCAAGATCAAGCAATAATTTTTGACACTAAATTTCTGAAGCTCGAAATGAGGGGTCAGGACAATGGACTTTAGGGCACATAATGACGTTTGAATGTCACACTTTGCACAACATCGACCCTTGAGTTGGCATCTCGTTGTTGCCACACGTTCGTGGTTATGTGGCATCGGGATATGATCACTGATGGCAGTTTCAAGGAGTCATAGGTAAGGGGATATACTTCTTATTTATCAGTTTCGAGTCTGATTGCATATTAAGTCATTTATTCATTGCAATTAACTACACAAATTAGGTAATGTAAAAGTCTCATAACCATTAGTCTAGTTCTTCTATATCAAAGGATCAACTCTTCTGGTTCCAACAGAAAGAAAGAAGAAAAATTGAAATCCACAAGTATAACCATGTGATGACAGGCACCGTCCGATGTCGTGTCAAGGTGTATAACGGGCCGGACGGTCCAGATCTGGACCGGTGAAATCCTGTCCGGCCTACTAATATTGTAGCGGATTCGAGCTGGATTTGGTTTTCGGCCCATAGGCCCAGCCCGTCCTCCATAGTAGTCCGGTCTGGCCTTGGCTCTTCAGACCCAGCTCGGCTCTATGCCCAGTAAAAACTAGTCAATATTTAAATAAATATATACATTAGAAAATACATTTGTAAAAAATAAAGAAATTTTGAACCAAAATATATATATATGATTTTTTTTTTTTTTTTTTTAATAAATTGGACGGCCTGTAGGCTAGCCTGCATTTAGCCGAAATCAGGTGTGGCCCGAAGCTACCCGGGCCTAGGCCTGGGCTGGGTTTAGAGGTTCAATTTGAAAGCCGGTCCAGCCCAACCCGTCTTCTTTTTCTGGCTGACCCGGCCCGGCTCAGGATGGGTCAAATCCGGTCAACACTGGGTCCGGACCAGACCGTGAGCAGATAGTGTCATTACGTAGCACCAATATTTTTCTTTTAGACCTTGCTAATTCTTGGAAGCAATCAACTACAATGTTGAATTGCTTTCAACATCCGTGATTCTGATCACCAGTGAATCACTTCCTCCTCCAATAATTCATTTAGCTTTTATTTTCTAGTGTTTGTTTCTGTTTTCTCGATTGCTTTTGCTATAAAAATACAGTCACGCTCATTTAACTTTTCTTACTAACGAAAGAGCAGGAGCTTTAATATATATCAATGATCAATTGTTCAGAGGTCACCTGTAAACCATAGGAATGACATGAAAAGGTTGATGATCCTCCCATTTAACTTTCTTTCTCATTCTTCTCACATCTTCATCCTCGAAAGTACCATGATGTGCTTTCGAAGTACCTTCCTTCGCGCTCAACCTCCCGATCAATGTTTTCACCTAAAATGAGTACAACAATCAGAATAAGCAACAATTTGGATCAACATAAAAAAAAGGGAATTCGAAGATAAATTTTGCCTTGATAAAAGTCGGTCTTCTGGTTTCGTCATGAGCAGCTCGGAGTGCCTTTTCGAATGATCCCATATCGTCGTGGATGTTCTCCACGGTGACCGTGTTCCAACCGAGAGCTCCGAAGCGAGCAGAAACGTCCTCGGATAAGGAAAGCGACGTATCCCCATCGATAGTGTTGTGGTTGTCGTCGTAGATCAGAGTGAGCTTATTGAGCTTCCAATGCGCTGCTAGAGAGGCGGCTTCGTTCGCTATACCTTCCATGGCACACCCATCACCCATAATACAGTACCTAATCGAAACATTGAATTGGCAACAAGATATCTCAACCACACAGAAGCAACGAAGAACTGAAAGTGTCCGACTCACGTGCGGTGGTTGACAAGAGTTGCATCCGGTTTGTTGAAACGTGCGGCTAGGTGCGCTTCGGCGAGAGAGAGACCAACAGCATTTGCGACGCCTTGTCCAAGGGGTCCTGTTGCAAATGAAATATATTGTTAACATGTGTTTGGTATTGATGTAGGTAATTTACAGCAAGTAGTAAAGCAATGGTAGATGGCGAGTAGAAGCATGTACCTGTTGTGACTTCAATCCCAGAGGTCACCACATTCTCTGGGTGCCCAGGAGTCCGGCTTCCCAATTTACATAATTTCTTCAAATCCTCGATCTGAAAAAAATTGTAAAGACGACATGCAAATGAATATTTTGATAATTTCTTTGCATATATACTTATCAACATGATTTTTTTTTTCATAGTTCTCTGAGTAGTTTTGATATGGATTATGTTTAAATGTTTGGACTTTCAGACGATTCCCCGAGCATGAATATGTTTTTTTTTTGGCCTAAGGATATGCCAATTCAGATACATGAAGGAGGCAGCATCTTGTTTCGATCGAGGGTTGCGAGGTTCGACTGAGGACATTGTGGTTTGCGGAGGCCAGTTCTTTGGAGATTTTCAATGGCGTCTGCCGTCTGGCTTCTTAACCTAATCGGCTCAGTGGCCTTAGGCTGTACTCAACATAGAGGCTTCATTGTATGCTTTTGTGGCCTCCAGGTCTCAATCTTGGGTGCTACAAGATCATATCTTGCGAGACAGTGGGATACATTGTGTGGACCCTGATTTCGAGACTGTCGTGGACTGACTTCGTGTTACGATTCCTGTTTTTGACCTTAGTAGGATTACTAATAAGGACACCGTCTCCCCTAAAGCCCAACATGCTTTGGCGAGTGCCCTTTTAGTAAACTTGTTCAGGACATGGAAGTCAAGTTCGAGGATATGGAAGTCTTTGTCCCCTCGGCTATCAAAACTTGTTCAGGACATGGAAGTTCGAGTGCCCTTTTAGTAAACTTGTTCAGGACATGGAAGTCTCTTCGTCTCCTCGGCTATCAAAAGAATTGCCAACTCTTTCGGTAAATTTCTCGCTTTATCTGAGGAAACTAGGAAATTTACCAAAGCTAACTATATCAAGATATGCATGGAATTGGATATTTCGAAAGAACTCCCTAATAGTATTAACATTAGTGTAGGCAACAAAGTACATGTTCAACAAGTTCTTTATGATAATAATGTGCTTTATTGCAAACACTGCCTCATTCGGGGACACAATATGAAATAGTGTTTCAAAGCTAACCCTGAATTACGAAGAAATAGTAGGCCTAACCAAAGCATGGACAAGGACCTGAAAACGTCCGGCAAGTCACAACCACCTCCCGTGGGTGGGGATAAGGATTCGATGCTGGGAAGACCAAACCAACATACACACTTTCAAACTCTCGGGGAATCGAGCAGAGGCGGAAATCAAATCGAAAAGGGAACCAACACAGATAAGTCTTCCATTAAGATTTCTAATCAATTTCAAGTGTTGTTAGATGAGGAAACAGGGGTAGCCGAATTTAGCAATGAAACTCAAATGGGTGAAGGGAGTCGGGAGGCTAATCAGGCTGATGAGGATATCAATACTAGAGATCTCACTCAGTCCAATCATACGCTATCGGCTCAAGACTCTAGAGGGAATGCTGATGGGGGATCCCCTATTGTGGATGTCTCTGATGAAGGCAGCAAACTGGATCCTACATACAAGGAGGAGATAGAGCAAAGCACTTCGAGCGAGGAGATGGACTTTGTATCTGACAATGAAGATGGTAGCCAGGCTGATCCCACCTTGGTTGATAGGACGGGCGGCACAGAGACGTCGAGCGAATCATCCTTTGTCCAAGAACAAAATCCTACAAGTATCAACAAATCGGTCAGAAGGATACGTGATCAGTTGCTTGGCTCGCAATCGCCGGGGCCGGGTGAGTCGAAAGAGGAAGAGATTGAACTAATCAAAGCTTTCAAGGCCAAAGCAATAAACAGATAGCCTCGGAGACGACGGCGTCCAGGGCTAAAGGATCCAAAAGCAAAAGAAAACAATCCGAGAAGGAGGAGGAGAAACTATTAAAAGCTATCTATCAACGGAGGTGCTCAACATCTTGTCGGATATCGTCAAAGATTCGGAAGAGATGCGGTCCAAGAATATGAGGACAGATCCGCCATGCGAACCGGATGTGGGTCAAGCGCATAGGTAGCTAGTTGACAACCAACGGAACCACGATGAAGACGGAGAGGGCCAGGGAATGAAAACACAAGGAAAGGATAAAACAACTATCGGGGCTGAATCGACTACATCCAAGATTCCGGTGAAGACGACGACTTGGGGGAAACGCGGCTCTAATCAGACTGGAGCCAAAGACAAAAAGGCTATGAAGGAAAGCCAACCTACCAGCCAAATGAAGACCAGACGTCAAAAAGACGCCAACAACAACCCCTCTCATGCTGTTTAATGTATAACACCATCGTTTGGAATGCGAGAGGCATCAGGGATCCGAATACTCGTATTTTTCTAAACTCTCTTAAGCGTAATTTTTCTACCGACTTGATTGCTATTTTGGAACCTAAAATAGGGGGGATAATATCGGCGATCTTGCCCGGGAGCTGCATATGACCAACTGGATTCATGGGGGCGAGGAAAACAAATATATTTGGCTTCTTTGGAACGACAATATCGATGTTCAGGTGACAGAGATCCATCAACAATTCATTTCTTGCAAGATATGTGACAAGAAGTCGGCGAATGAGCAGACGCTCATGACGGTGGTTTACGCAAGCTGTAGCATGAAGGAGAGAGAGGATTTGTGGCAGGCGCTGATCAGTACTGCCAACAACCACCAGCCTTGGATGTTAGCAGGGGACTTCAACGTTGTTTGCTCGGCAAATGCGAAAAGGGGCCTCACTAACATTAATCCGACTGCGGTCAATCAATTCAAAGGATGCGGGGCTGGTTGACGCGGGCTTCATTAGCTCCCCATTTACTTGGTGCAATGGTTTATTGAACAAACCCAATACTTGGGAAAGGCTCGATCGAGTCCTCCTAGATACCAATTACTTGATCAACAGACCAACAATATCGGTGCACCACCTACCTCGTATACATTCTGACCACTCCCCTATATTGATTGCTTCAGCGGATTTCAGGAAAAAGGCTTCTCCATTCAAATTCCAACAGATGTGGAGTTCTCATCCGTCTTTCAAGGACTTCGTCAATGACAACTGGAATACTTCTTGCCTGGGCCAACCTATGATGGTGTTGCACCTAAAGATGAAACGGCTACGGGCGGCACTTAGGGTGTGGAATTGGACTGTGTTTGGGGATGTTCGCTGCAAAATCCGCCAACACCAACAGCATATTGATATTTTGGAGACGGAGCTTCAGAATTCTTGGAGCAAGGCTACTTGCACCAAGATTGAAGAAGCCAAATTGCATCTTCCAACTTGGATCGGGCATGAAGAAATGTTTTTACAAGATCAAGCTCGGATTATGTGAATTAAAGACGGCGATCGTAATAATTCCAACTTCTACCATGCGGTGAGCAAAGAAAGGACTAGCAGCAACAAAACGAAGATGTTCGACAACAACGACAATATTCTTAAGGAAGGACTTGCAGCAACAAAACGAAGATGTTCGACAACGACGACAATATTCTTAAGGACGAGGTATTTTTACAACGCTCCATTGATCATTTTGCTGTTTTTTTCAGGAAGAACGTGCGGAAAGCCCGGATGATTTCATCGAGTGCATTCCCTCCATGATTACTGTTGAGCAAAATCTGGCTCTGAAGGCATTACCTACTGAGGAGGAGATCGAGAAGGTGATTCACTTACTCAATCCTAGAAGCGCTTCGGGCCGAACGGGTTTACGGTGTACTTCTACATGAGTTGCTGGGATATAATCAAGAAAGATGTAGTCGTTGCAGTTTGGGATTTCTTTCGGGGTATCGAGATTCCGCAGGGGATTTCCGCCGCCAACATTGTCTTATTTCCCAATATTCACAAACCGACGACGTGCCAAGATTTCAGACCCATCAGTTTAAGTAACTTGGCCAACAAAATTATCACTAAGCTGCTGTCGGAGAGGCTTTACAATGTGCTGCGGTTGATCATTTCAAGGGAGCAATCGGGGTTCGTGAAAGGGAGGAGCATACATGAAAACATCAGCCTCGCGCATGAGATCATTAGTACTATTGACAACAAGATCGACGGCGGAAATGTGGCTATTAAACTTGACATGTCAAAGACCTATAACATGGTTAATTGGAACTTCCTACTCAAAAGTGCTACACAAACTCGGATTTGACCATACATGGATCGATATGATTTACCGGGCAATTTCTAATTGCTGGTATTCACTCTCGATCAATGGATGCACCGGCGGCTTCTTTCGTTCATCTAGGGGTCTTCGGCAAGGGGATCCATTATCCCCGGCTCTCTTCATCATAGCTCACGATGCTTTGAGTAGGAAAATCTCTGATTTGACTCTTAATCGGCGGATAAAACACTTCACGGGAAGGAAGGACAGTCTCTACATATCTCATCTTTTTTATGCGGATGATAGCATTATCTTTCTCAATGGCGGGATGGAAAGTATCTGGTGCCTTATGGAGATGTTGTGTAGTGTCCCGTCCCGCAAAGTCAATCGGAGGAATCGAAACGCCGACGGCGTTCGGACTTAGCCTTGCAACGGCTGCTCGAAGGCTCGCTCGGTCGAGGCAACTCCTCGCTCAGGTGGGGTAGTTTCGGTGAATTACTTGCCTCATCTTAGCCTTCACTTAATAATTCGTATATTTTCAACTTGCACAAGTAGGCTAATATAAAAGCTACGAACGCACATAGCTAAGAAAATAATCCAGACGTGTCAGAATTTATTAGAACATGGAAATGGTCCCACGGTCTGCTTAGAAGTCGGCTCAGCGTGCTTTTAAAATGACACTCGATCCTTCGTCCCGTGGCTTGGGAGAAGAAAATTGGCCTAAGTTGATAAGTTGCCTCGACACTCGAAGTAGCCTAAGCCATAGGCGTCGCCTGCGTGAATGCTTGATAAAGCATGCACGGTCCCGTCGTTTTGCCCCAACGCTCGAGTTAGCCTAAAGTCATAGGCGTCGCCCGTACGAATGCTTGATAAAGCATGCACGGTCCCTTCGTCTAAGGCTTGGCATAGCCTTCGCACGTCCCGCAAGTTAAGTCGTCTTGCACGGCTTTTGGCTAAAGTCTAGGCACCCGAGATCTTGGTTGTTCAAGTCGAACGCGTACACGGCACGTTCTCTCGATTCGTAGCTCGGCGTAGCCTTTGCTCGTCGAGTCGTTGTCCGAGTAAGTTAGACAAGAGTTGTGCTGGACTATCGAAGCCATTCCTAGCACTGTCCCGCTCTATCTGCGGTTGTCAAGTCGCGTAGTCCCTCGAGAACTAGGCTCGTCGTATAAAGTATATGACTTGAACAAAAGTGTCGCCTAGAGAACCAGGCCTGTCTAAGGCACGAGCCATGGTCAGTTTGGTAGAAAGTATGCCACAGACAAAGGAAGTCCACGCGACTTGTTGTCGCCGAGATCGGTTCCGCTACTTGGGAGTCTCGCTAAGTCTCTATAAGTCCCGCACACGAGATCGGTCCCGCTACTTGGGAGTCTCGCTATGTCTCGACAAGGAAACACACGAGATCGGTCCCGCTACTTGGGAATCTCGCTATGTCTCGACAAGGAAACACGCGAGATCGGTTCCGCTACTTGGGAGTCTCGATAGAAGTTGGAACGCATGGTCATGTTAAGGGAGGATTTGATATATCGATTTTTTGATAGATCGATTTGAGTCTTGCATGGTCATTGGACAACTTGTCGACAAGGTGTAGTCTTCTCGAGTGATCGCCGGGGCACCGGGATCTGGTCGGCCCGAGGGAAGCGAGTTGCAGCTCAAAATAGGATACTGGATAACCGCATGGGAGATTCGGCACCTCCGGGGCTAGCTACCCGCGGAGGGACGGTCCGATATCCCCGAGCCAGTCCAAGATAGCTTGACATTGCTAGTGACCACCTCATGTAGATGGGTCGGCAGAATAGCGGCAAACCGCATGTATACCTTTGGATTGAGTCTAGAACTTGAATGCTTGTCTAGTCGGTAACACAATGGCTGGGCCTAAGATTGGGCTGCAGCATGGGCACCGTGCTTGGCACGATACTTGGCGTCGGGATGTCCATGGAATTAACACTATGTTTTACAAGTCTTGTCTAAGTTAGCAAATAAGTCGAACAGGAAGGCCGCAAGGCGGTAGCATGATAAGTCTTGATAAGTGGCGAGACGCGGCCTCAATCTTGAAGCACGAACAAGTCTAAGCAAGGTCTAGTGGCACGACCTGCACGAGTCGTCCCCTTGACGTCGTTGGCACGAGAATTGGTCTAGAGGCACTTGAGTTTAAGTGAGTCTTGGCACGGCCGAGTTCGCATAAGTTGCTTCTCGGCGAAGCATTGTCTTGAATACGTAAGTCACGAATAGAATATGGCACAACCCTGCCGTCCCGAGTTGAAGTTCGGTCAAGTACGTAAGCGATGAGGCACTACCTCGATCGAAATACACGTTGGCATTATAGCACGACCGTGTCGCAGCACATCGGTTTGGTCAGGCGTCGTAGTCTTAAAACTAATCCTAAGGCAAGACTAGAAAGACAATCGAAAGGGATTTAAACTGCACAAAAGTAAATGAACGTGTCGGTTATGTGTGGGTGGGAGAGGAGCTCACTCCACCAGTACATTTGAGTACCGACACCCACACAGTTTTCATGTGCAGGCATAGGTAGAAGCTCGTGGCGCGGTGCTCGCTTGGATGCGTCGAGACACGGAGTTCCTTGGCGATTCGAAGCGTGTGGCCGCGTGATGTCAAAGACTTATACGGGACATAATGTATGGACATCATCCTCCGAAGTTTCTGCTGGCTCAAGCATTGTATCGAGAGATGAGAGAGAGCAGAGTAACTTGTAAAATGAGAGAAAAGTGAGCACGAGAGACTTGTAATCATGGCCTTGCGCCTATTATAATCTGATTTTTCAATATCAATAAAGAGTTATTTTGAATAACTTGTGTTTTGCCTTTAAATTTCTGCTGCATATTCAATATTTCTGCTTGGGACTTCTGTGCGACGACCCCCTCGCCGCCGCTATAATCGGCCGTTATGGAACTGCCTTGCACGAGCGCAATCTAGGCTCGTGCGGCATCATGCCTTAGCGAGGACGATCGCTCCTACGGGAGCGAGGCGTGACATAGTGGTATCAGAGCACGGCTTTACGTCCTTGGACTTTCGATTGAATTCTTTAACTCCGATGTTTTCGCGAACTCTGAGTGTTGCTTCCGCAAAGTTGATATCGTTGGTGCGCTCTCTCTCAATTGTCCCACGGGATGTCCATACAATAAGTCTAATATTTTCAAAAGCTCGTACGAGAACTCGGTTAAACCGGATCGATAGGCGAAGGCCTTTGTGCCAAAGTACAACGGACTTGAGTTGAAAGAAATCGATGCTAAAAGTTAGCGAACGTAGTGCGTGCTTGAATAACCTTACGCTAACAATAGCGAACGAATACACGAGACCGAAGTATAGTTCAAACGAAACGGTTACGCACACGGCCTTTTGGCTAAGTTGTGCCGAGTATCGCGCACGTAGACCTTCTGGTACGAACGAGTTTGCGAGCGAGATTGACTATCGCTCGGACGAGAATAAGTGAGACTTAGAACGTATGTTGATAGAGACGCTACTTGACCAACGCTAAAGCGAACACGAGAAATGGTTCTTAGACCTTGAGGAACGGACAAACGCACAATTGAACATGTCGATTGTGAATCGTATGAACATGTCGGTTGGGACGTGACCCTGAGTGGTGTATGGTCGTTTAGAATGACTTGACCCTGAGTGGTGTATGGATATTATAGAAATTGTTCGAACAAAATTAGAGTATTTACGGATAGTACGAGTATGTCGACAAGCGATGATATCGCAAAGCCTTAGAACGAGTAGTGCTTAGTTGGTCATGATTCGAGAGTCGCAAACGAGATATCGTTCGAACGATTTGTGAATGGTAATGTGAGTTACGAAATGGTTGAATGGAATTCTAAACGATAAAATAAAATGTGTGACTTGATTGAAGAAATTGATACGGATCGTATACGAAAAGTTAGCACGATGGGAAGATAGCGTGCATGAAATTTTTTGATTCGAATGTTTGAAAATGACTCTGAGGATTGGAATGGATGTCGTTCGATGATTGAGTTAGAAAGAAATGATGCGAATTGAGGAAATACGTTGGTCGATGACTTAAGATAGACAGATGAACGATACGTGAATTTGGGTTTAAGGAAATTGATGTTGTGAACGATTCGAGGGGTAATGATCGAATTTGAATTTGAATGTCGAGGAGATTATCCAGTCGGACGTTAGCATCAGTCGTACGACTCGGAGTTCGTTGTGAAAGGAAGATCGTCAGGTTACGTACATCGTCGATGGTATTGAGGCGTATCAAAGATCGATGTACGATAACTCGGGGTACTCTAACTCGAGGAACGATGATCGTGCAAAATGTCATTGTTCCGCTGGATGCTATACTCGGGATGTTGAAATGTGTCGAGGAAAAGATAGACTTGGCTCGAGGATTTTCTAGTTGATCGAATGATGAACGGACTATTGAACTAAGATCTTGGCTTGGATGAAAATGAAATGTTTGGATTTGCTTCGTTGATAACCACAACGTTGATGTTCTTGTCTTATGCGAGCGCAACTCCAGCCTCGCACATGTGTCACGCCGATTAGGGCGATCACTCCGCGTGAGCGCTGGTATATATGGTAATTCATACAGCAGGGGTGATCGAACTTACACGACGCGGCAATATGATTGCTTCAACTTGTGGTTTGATGTGAAGGTGGACTCGAGAATGACTCAGTGTGCTTGACGATTGAACTTGTGGATTGAATAGGTCCAATCCGCGTATCGAAAATGAATTGGTCTAGACTCAAATAAGAGTTATGCCCCGATGAGAATGATTATTCTGCGGGAGCATTACATGGTGATTCATGAACCACCGTGGGTAATCGGACTCGCGTGAGATTGGGGCGCAACATATTGTCGAGGTAGATGACCTCGTGATCGAATACATGAATTGTTTAGAATTGGTGATTTGAATGAATTCGAATATGCGCAACGTGCGCCTTGATACGAATTAGGTGATCGTGCTCGATATTTAGAAAATCTGAGTGACGCGAGCTTGGGTGAAAAATCCCGCACTATCGACTTTGGTTTGACCCTAGGATTGGGGTCAGTATTAACATTATTGTTGGGAAACTATGATTCCAATCCTGACATTGACTTAGCCTTGAGAAATGGCCTAGCGGTTAGGCGAGATGCCCATGTTTCAAAAGTTAGCAATCGAAAGATTGATCTTGGGGATTGGCACGGATGGATAGTATGAATCACGAATATAGGAATACCCCTCACGAAATTCGGCTGACATGCATATATTTCAGGGACGCCTGAGTATGTGCACGATGCGACTCGAGTGAGAATGACGAATTCTCTATCATGCGGCTTGGCTGAATGCATGTATTTTGGAGACGTCTGGAATGCGTGCACGATCCAGCCAAGTGATACGTTAAGTTCAAGCAAGACTAGAGGAATGGAAGAGTGTCGAGAAATTGAAATCGTGTTAAGGAAAAGATCGATAATAGTGTAGGCGTGGCTCGGAATCGAAGGAACGCGTAGACACAATTAAGTCTTGGCCATAGAATTGGTAGGATGGCTTGCCTTCAGGAAAGTCTCGAGGACGAGACTTGTTCTGAGTGGTGTATGTTGTAGTGCCCCGTCCCGCAAAGTCAATCGGAGGAATCGAAATGCCGACGGCGTTCGGACTTAGCCTTGCAACGGTTGCTCGAAGGCTCGCTCGGTCGAGGCGACTCCTCGCTCAGGTAGGATAGTTTCGGTGAACTTGCCTCATCTTAGCATTCACTTAATAATTTGCATGTTTTCAACTTGCACAAGTAGGCTAATATAAAAGCTACGAATGCACATAGATAAGGGAATAATCCTGACGGGTCGGAATGTATTAGAACATGGAAATGGTCCCACGGTCTGCATAGAAGTCGGCTCAACGTGCTTTTAAAATGACACTCGATCCTTCGTCCTGTGGCTTGGGAGAAGAAAATTGGCCTAAGTTGATAAGTTGCCCCGACACTCGAAGTAGCCTAAGCCATAGGCATCGCCTGCGTGAATGCTTGATGAAGCATGCACGGTCCCGTCGTTTTGCCCCAACGCTCGAGTTAGCCTAAAGTCATAGGCGTCGCCCGCACGAATACTTGATAAAGCATGCACGGTCCCTTCGTCTAAGGCTTGGCATAGTTTTTGCACGTCCCGCAAGTTAAGTCGTCTTGCACGGCTTTTGGCTTAAGTCTAGGCACCCGAGATCTTGGTTGTTCAAGTCGAACGCGTGTACGGCACGTTCCCTCGATTCGTAGCTCGGCGTAGCCTTTGCTCATCGAGTCATTGTCCGAGTTAGACAAGAGTTGTGCTGGGCTATCGAAGCCATTTCTAGCACTGTCCCGCTCTATCTGCGGTTGTCAAGTCGCGTAGTCCCTCGAGAACTAGGCTCGTCGTATACAGTATATGACTTGAATAATAGCGTCGCCTAAAGAACCAGGCCTGTCTAAGGCACGAGCCACGGTCGGTTTGGTATAAAGCATGCCCCAGACAAAGGAAGTCCACGTGTCTTGTTGTCGCCGAGATCGGTCCCGCTATTTGGGAGTCTCGCTAAGTCTCGATAAGTTCCGCACACGAGATCGGTCCCGCTACTTGGGAGTCTCGATAGAAGTTGGAACGCATGGTCATGTTAAGGGAGGATTTGATAGATCGAGTTGAGTCTTGCATGGTCATTGGACAACTTGTCGACAAGGTGTAGTCTTCTCGAATGATCGTCGGGGCACCGGGATCAGGTCGGTCCGGAGGAAGCGAGTTGCGGCTCAAAGTAGGATGCTGTATAACCGCATTGGAGATTCAGCGCATCCGGGGCTAGCTACCCGCATAGGGACGGTCCGATATCCCCGAGCCAATCCAAGATAGCTTGACATTGCTAGTGACCACCTCATGTAGATGGGTCGGCAGAATAGCGGCAAACCGCGTGTATGCCTTTGGATTGAGTCTAGAACTTGAATGCTTGTCTAGTCGGTAACACAATGGCTGGGCCTAAGATTAGGCTGCAGCATGGGCACCGTGCTTGGCACGATACTTGGCGTCGGGATGTCCATGGAATTAATACTATGTTTCACAAGTCTTGTCTAAGTTAGCAAATGAGTCGAGCAGGAAGGCCGCAAGGCGGTAGCATGATAAGTCTTGATAAGTGGCGAGGTGCGGCCTCAATCTTGAAGCACGAACAAGTCTAAGAAAGGTCTAGCGGCACGACCTACACGAGTCGTCCCCTTGACGTCGTTGGCACGAGAATTGGTCTAGAGGCACTTGAGTTTAAGTGAAAGTCTTGGCACAGCCGAGTTCGCATAAGTTGCTCCTCGGCGAAGCATTGTCTTGAATACGTTGAAGTCACGAATAGAGTATGGCACGACCCTGCCGTCTTGAGTTGAAGTTCGGTCAAGTACGTAAGCGATGAGGCGCTGCCTCGATCGAAATACACGTTGGCATTATAGCACGACTGTGTCGCAGCACATCGGTTTGGTCAGACGTCGTAGTCTTAAAACTGATCCTAAGGAAAGACTAGAAAGACAATCGAAAGTGATTTAAACTGCACAAAAGTAAATGAATGTGTCGGTTATGTATGGGTGGGCGAGGAGCACTCCACCAGTACAGTTGAGTACTAACATCCATACAGTTTCCATGTGCAGGCACAGGTAGAAGCTCGTGGCGCGGAGCTCGCTTGGATGCGTCGAGGCACGGAGTTCCTTGGCGATTCGAAGCGTGCAGCCGCATGGAGTCAAAGACTTATACGGGACATAATGTATGGACATCGCCCTTCGAAGTTTCCGCTGGCTCAAACATTGTATCGAGAGATGAGAGAGAGCAGAGTGACTTGTAAAATGAGAGAAAAGTGAGCACGAGAGACTTGTAATCATGGCCTTGCGCCTATTGTAATCTGATTGTTCAATATCAATAAAGAGTTCTTTTAAATAACTTGTGTTTTGCCTTTAAATTTTCGCTGCATGTTCAATTTTTCTGCTTGGGACTTCTGTGCAACGACCCCCTCGCCGCCGCTGTAATCGGCCGTTATGGAACTGCCTTGCACGAGCGCAATCTAGGCTCGTGCGGCATCACGCCTTAGCGAGGACGATCGCTCCTACGGGAGCGGGATGTGACACGTTGAAGTCTTACTCCGCTATTTCGGGTCAGCTCATAAACTTCTCCAAATCTTCTCTTATTACTTCACAAAAAATTCATGTCTTTGCAGGCGGAGGTGATTGCTGCATACACGGGTTTTATCAAAACCCTGCATCCGATTCACTATCTCGGTGTTCCTCTATTCAAGGGGAAGGCCAAGGCGATATTTTTTCGGGATCTCACCGAGAAATTTGAGAAGAAGATATCAGGTTGGAAGGGTCGACTTCTGTCTTTTGGGGGGAAATCACTCTTCTCAAAAGTGTTCCTCAACGCACTCCCTATTCACTCATTATCGGTGGTGAGAGCTCCGTCCAATTTGTTGCAATCTCTGGAAAGAATCATGGTTAATTTCCTTTGGAATACAAAGGAGTAACGTCATCGTCGATGGATTGCTTGGGATAAGGTATGCTGGCCGACCAATGAGGAGGGATTGGGGCTTCGTTCTCTTAAACAAGTGATGCGGGCGTTACATGCAAAGCATTGTTGGGCGTTACTCAAAAGTGAATCGGTTTTGGCTCATTACATGTTCCGGAAATACGACGATCCGGGTGATCCGAATTACAACCCGATTTCCAAACCGTCTCCGCTTTGGAGTGCTATGATGGAGGCTCTTCCGCTTTGGAGTGCTATGATGGAGGCTCTTATCAAAGTTTCGGCTCACTCACAGTGGCTGATTGGGCGTGGGAACACTGCTATTTGGGGGACTAATTGGAGCGGTCTGACCATTGACAAACAACAGTGCTTCGGATACAATCCTTGTATCCGCCAGATTATTGCTTCTCCCTATATCCGGGATAGGGCCGGCCACTTGGTGGATATCCATCGTTATCTACCCCCGACGGCCAACAATTTGCTTCGGGAGATGGTCATCTCCAATGAACACGATCGTCTTTGTTGGACGCTGTCTATACATGGTGAGTTTACCACTTCATCTTTTTGGGATTTTTACAGAACTCGTTTTCCTATTTCAGAGTGGAGCAAGCATTACGGGAACAAATACACCCCCCCCCCCCCCCGCGTATTGGTGCTTTCTTCCAACAACTCAAAGACTGTTAACCAACTTGGCGAGGATTGGCTTCGCTCAAATTCCTCGAACAACACGGATACCATCAGGAATATCGTTTTCAGTACTTGCCTGTGGAAAATTTGGAAGCAGAGAAATGCGATCATTTTTGATAAAGGTAAGATTAACCATCAAATTATTGTTGTTCGGGTTAACTTATTTTGGCAACAGGTTCGGAGAGCGCACAATATCGAACATGACAAGGTGGGCGGTGCTACCCATCTTCAGGCGCCTAGCTGCAGCTCCACTCGGGGTTGGACCCCGCCACGATCAGGTTTGATGCTGGACTTGGGCCACCGCGGGTAGCAGCACTCACTCGGCCGGGGGGGGGGGGGGGGGGGGGGGGTGGTAATCCGAGACTACTTGGGCGGCCTTGGCTTTGCTTTCACGGCTTATCTCGACAACAACTCTCAGACCAACATAGACATCGACATGCTACTGATGGCTCTCCTGATGGCAAAAGACAAGGATTTACAAATAAAAGAAATAGAGCTCCACAATCCAAGTCTCAAGGACGTGTGTACTGGCAAATCAAAATCCCCTTGGCACACCACTTACAAAATCAGAAGGATTAAATCATTGCTTCCTCCAGACTTCATTTGGGACACTTCTCCGTGTGGCGATAATGGCGCGGCAAAAGCTCTACTGACTATGGCGCTCTCTTCCAAAGAAAGTAAGAGCTTCTCCCACACCTTGGAGCTTCCAGAGTCGGTGCGACAGGCTATCGGGCTCGACGTCAGCTTTTTGCGGCGGCCGACTAGTCTCTCTTCTTTTTGGGGTTTGGGTTCCTAATACCAGCTCGCCTTCTCGGCATTTTGTCTCTCTTTTGGCCGTTTAGGCATTTCTTGCATTTTCTTTTAGGCCTTATCGGCATACTTTTGTACACGCCCATGGCTATCTCCAAACGTGAGTTCCGTTACTTCCCTTTATATATTCGGTTTTGACTTGGTATAGGTTGCTTGTATAGTTCTCTCAGTAATTTTGATATGGTTCCTGGCCTTATTTGGTTGGAAAGGATTTTTTTTTTTTGGGTTCTTTTCTTTCCTCTGAAAAATATAGTTCCCATCAATTTTTTACTTGTGTTTGAAAAGATTAGAACAAATGGGAGAAAAAATGAATTCTTGGGGTAGGTGGAAAAACCATTCTCTCTCCTGTTCTTTTATGCTCCTTTACTTTGTCATCCAAACATTTTGTGACCAAATTTGGTTAAGATAATTCTTTGGCATGTTAATCCTTGGCTATAATCTGGATTTTGGATTCGCAGATCTCAACAAGGTGTTACGGTGAACTGATACTATGGAGGCTATGTCTACTGACTGATACACTTATCAGTGCTCATTTGTCTATCTTGATACGGAACTCATTTTTCTTGTTTTATCATCTGAACTCTGACATTTTGTATATTATTAGTATTTATTTGATACACCACATGGTATGGATTTAGTGCATATTATGTCCATGAGTGGGTATCATCCACATAGATGTACTTGTTAGGGAGACACATGATAATATAGTTGTTAGCGAGACACGTGGCAATCAATCGAAGCCGTCAATGGAGTTTATGGACTCCACTACACCATGTATGGCAAATAAATTTTATTTAGGTCATCTCCAATAGAAATTTCTAAAATTGAGTTTCTATTGTACTATAAAAAAATTTCTATCCTAAACTAAATTTTTACATAAAAATTGCAAAAAATAAAATAAAATGGTTCTCAATTTCTATCATATGTGGAGCTGCCAAATAGTAAAATGGAGAATATTAAAAATAAATAAATTATGATTTAGTTTGAAAGTTGGATCGATATTAAAATAGAGAATTTTTACGAGAGTATATATAAAAATCATCATAGAATTTTTTAGGAGGTGAGGTCCAGTGATAGCAGGACGACCAACGGTTGGCTGCCACATGGACTTACAATCATGCTCGCAATCACAAACCGCGGACAAAATATCATTTAACTTAGCTTTTTGAAGGATAATGAGATAAATTATTCAAAAATCATTCTCTCCATTTTCACTTTTGAATTATTTATAGTAGGATCCACATGTTTTTTTCCCCCTCAAAATTCTCTATTTTATTGTCTCTCCTCCTTTTCCAAATACCATTACTTTTCATTTGTCTTCCATTTTTTTCCCTTCTATTTTTATTATTATTTTATTGACTACTATGGATAGAATTTAGGCTAAGACCAAAAACTTGAAATATATATATATATATATATATATATATATATTTATAAGAGTAATGCTACGTGGACCGCGTTTTTGGCCCGCAGTTTTGGCCCGCGGTCCACGTGGCACTCTCGTATTGATTTTTTTCTGGCAGGCGGACCCCACATTAACAGGGGGGGCTGTGTCTCTGTGACACGTTGCCCGCGGTCACGCCCCGCGGGCCAAGACCGCGGGCAACTTAGTGTTTTCGTATTTATAATCAGTTTAGCTAGTACCTGAACCGATTCAAAGCCGGCAAGGTGCAGGCATACGTACTGAAGCAAGCAGCCGTGTCCGGCGCTCAGCACAAACCTATCCCTGTTGAACCAGCCGGGATTCTCGGGGTTGTAGCGCATGGCGTGCCTGTAGAGCACGTATCCGGCCTCGGCCATCCCGAGGGCCATCCCGGGGTGCCCGGCCCTCGCGTGCTGGACCGCGTCCACGACCAGCATCCGGACGTTCTCGACGGCCCTCCGGTCGACCGCGCGCCGGAAGAACCCGTCGTCCTTCAGGCTCTCCGCGAACAGCGGGCCGTGCCGCTTCGTGAGCTCCGCCGCCCACGACGCTTTGTAGGCGTCGGAGGGGTCGAGTACTTGGGACTTGGTCCGGCGGCTGAGGAGCTTACGCGGTGGTGGAGGCTTGGATTGGATTCTTTGGGGAATGCTGTTGTTGAAAGTACTATGGTTGTGGTGATAGTGATAGGAAAGGAAGGAGGTGAGAGCCATGGCAAAAAGAGAGAGAGAGAGAGAGAGAGAGAGAGAGAGGGAGAGAGGTGGAGGTAGGGGTGTGTGTCAATAAGACTGCATGATGTGTTTGTTGTCAACTCGGTGGCATTGTATCTTTTCAACACGTGGAGACCAATAACATGAGTCATGCACAGCGGGTTACCCTTTCCGTCATGTTGTTGGGCTGATTTCGGAGGATCATCCGTAACTTCGATTTGTGGGATCATGTTAAACTAAGGTAAATGTTAAAGGTCATTTCCTTTTTACTAAGGGTCACCAATTTAAAATTTAAAAAATTTTATAAGTTTGCTATTTTCAAAATACCAACGGCCATCAAGTTTTTCTTTCTTCTTCTTTTGTCTTCTTCCTCTTTTCTCAATCCCCAAACCACTTCTCTCAATTCCCACCTCCATTGTTGTCCCCACCTCCACTATTGGTGTCCCTCCTCAATTTTTTATTTTATTTTTTTAATTAGGTTATTGTGTTGACACTCAATCTTTGTTTAGAATTATGGACCAAAATATTGTTGAATGGCTACAGTGACTGCAGGCCAAGCCTGCAATCCTAAGTACATTGAGGACTGCAGGCCTAGCCTGCAGTCCCCAATTGACAGAAGTTCAGGGAGGAGCTCATTTGAAAAGAGAGGATGGCTACAGTGACTGCAGGCCAAGCCTGCAGTCCTAAGTACATTGAGGACTGCAGGCCTAGCCTGCAGTCCCCAATTGACAGAAGTTCAGGGAGGAGCTCATTTGAAAAGAGAGGATGGCTACAGCGACTGCAGGCCAAGCCTGCAGTCCTAAGTACATTGAGGGCTGCAGGCCTAGCCTGCAGTCCTAAGTAGACAAATTTAAATATGTTACAGAACCCTGCAGTCCTAAGTAGGCCAAGCCTGTTGTTATTATTATGAAAAAACAACCAATTTTGAAATACAATTAATTCCTAATAAATGGATTATTTTATTTGGATATTAAATCTTATTAACTTTCTATTGTATTCATCACACCATTCAAATACTATTTTATGGCTCTTTATGCCTCTTTATGCCTCATTGAAAACCTTTTAATTATAAGGGATGGGTCATGGCTCTATATATGTTCCATGCATTCTTTTCTTTGAAAAGGAAATTGACATGAACAAAAGATCAAAAAAAAAAAAAAAAATCATGTCTCTTTCTCTCTTCCTTACCCTAAACACTCTTCATCATTTTATTTTATTTTCTGGGCAAAGCTAAGTTCGGGTCAATCTCTCCGAGTTGTGTACGACGACGGAAAATTGGTAGAGCGGGGGTTTTACCACTAGGAGCATCCGGAAAAATCTGCACATAGACCCAGATTAACTCTTAGGGCAGTGCTACGTGCGCGACTTCCTTGGAGGTCGGTAACTTTTAATTTTGTTTATTTTGTTTGCAGATTTCAAAAGGAGAAAATAAAATTATTTCTAACAATCTAAGAGTTAGTTCTTGGTATGCCCTGTTACTTTACATTCTGAATATTGAGCAGAAAATTATATTGTATTCTGGTATATATGTACAACTTCATCCAGTATCAAAAGATATGCATTAGTACAAAAACACTTTTGCTATAACCACGTTATACATAATACCAGTTTCTGACAAAAACGTGATTTTCTAGTTCTAGATTACAATTGGATCATTTTTTTCCACTACACAATTTTTGTCTTGTCCGTAAACATAGTAAGAAACTTTCAAAGAAGCTTCTTAAGGATATGAGCTTTATGAATCATATTGTCTTACAATTTAGTTGCTTCATGCCTCTAGTATTTTGCGGTTATATGGGCACTATACTACTTGCAAGGTCTTAAAGGTACAATATAAGATTGTGGTCCTACATTTTTCTAATATTTTCACTACAACAAATATGGCCTACAATATCATGTGCAGAACGCTATAGAAAGCCATCTATAGCGTATTCTGTCCGTTATAATTGCCCACGCTATAGTATGTCAAGGCATGTGAACGCTATAACATTATAGCGTTCTTGAATGCCGTAGATGGATTATATCGTTCGTGTTTGCTGTGGATGGTTTATAACATTTGTGAATGCTGTAGATGGATTATAGCGTTCATGAATGCTGTGGATGGTCTATAGCATTCTTGAATGATGTTGATGAATGATAGTGTTCATGAATGTTGTAGATGGTTAATAGCGTTCTTTAATACTGTTGATTTAGTATATCGTTTCTGAATAACCTATTCTATATCACATACAATTAACCTGTACATCACATATAATTAACCATATAAAAAATCATGCAGAATCACAATTTTGATTTCAACAATTTCAATCACAACTTCCATTTCGATCAATCAAGATATATAAAAAGGTTTGACAAAATAAATAAATTCATACATTTTTCATTAAAACATTCAAGATGTACAAAAATTTGTACGCCTAAAGTGATTGAAATAATAGTCCAAAATAAATTTTTCATAAAGAGAATCCAAGATGTACAAAATGTTTGTAACCTAACGCTTGTACAAAATTCAACTAAACCATTCTGTTTCCATACAAAATATCTGTAGGCCAAAATGCAACTCGATCGACTCTTTCCTTCTAGCGTATATCCACAACCATCAAAAATTTACACGCCACCCTACACAAAATTGAGAAGAAAACACATTAGCATTATTATATAAAAAATAAGTTCACACAAGATTATGTCCATATATTCCATAAACATTTATCTTTATTGCATTTGTATTCCAAATTTGGTAAGTATGGAATGTGCTTCTGATCAATAATATACTAATGAATTTAAGACCACACAAGCTCACGCGAGAGGCCCCATATGGGTTTATGAACGATATTGGATCCTAAGATAATGAAATGTAATTTAAATATAAGATGGATATTAAAAAATGAACCATAAATAAATAAGACATGTAAACTGATGGTGAAGAATATAGTGTCACATGCATATGTGAACATTTACAATATACAAGAAGGAAAATGAAGAATGGCATTGATTCATCACTTTAATTTCCTTTAGAATCAATTTCAGTGTTAAGGTCAAGCAAATACCATAATAATATGAAGTGGGACATTCTTGTATGCATTATTAGATGTGATGGAAATCAATTCCAAGCATGGTCACCCCTACATTTTTTTTCATGAAAATCAATTTCGCACAGCCCAGACATGTGGGAAGATCCAAACAAATGTCATTCATCTAAACAAATGTCACTCACCTTGTTTTTTAAGGAGACATACCAACTTCTGCCATAACATTGCACTTGCACCAAACATATCCTTTGCTTCTCAGTCTCAGACTTGAAAGAAAGCAAAGAAATTTCTCTGCTTCAGGCAAAATTTAAGAAGAAAAAGCCATAGTTCAAGTTGTTCTCTACTGCAACTCGTTCTCCACAAACAATTCATACAGTTGGGTATCATATTCTTATATTCAAGAAGACTATTCATCGAAAATAATGTGGTTGCAATTGTCAAGTTTTGAACTTTGAAATTGTTTCAAACACAAATGTCTTGATTCCTAAAAAAGAGAGGATACAACCATTTAGATATAGATGTTCAACACAATCAACAATACAGCTTTCTAAAATGGAGTAAAAGCTGGTGAATTATGCCAATGTTTGATAGCAAAATCCTCATGCAATCTCCTTTTTAAGACAACCATTTATCTATGGATGCTGCAAAATCTTGAGAAATTTTGTTGGAGGAAACTGATATTAATATCAACAATCAAGGCATGAAAGGATTATGAAGTTTGATAGCTATGGATGTCAATTCATAGAGGTATCTTCCTTAATTAAAAACATAAACATTATTGCCATGTTCTTCATCCCCATATCTAGGTAGGTTGATAGTGACTCCTTAGTCGACTTACTGGGTCGGATCTTAAAAATTTTGGTAGCATCTGATTAGTATTGGTGATATAATTTTTCTGAGATGTACTAACTTAATACCTTCCCTCAACTAATATTTTTACCTTGGTAACTTCCCGTTAAAATTTATGTTAAAAATTATACATATATTTTTTCCCTTAAACTACCCCTTCCCCTTCCCATTCCACCACCCCCTCCCGGCCTTGTCCCTTCCCCTCCCTGCCCCCTCCGGCTGCCAACTCTAGTTTGATCATGTTGCCAACTCTAGTTTTATAAAAGAGTATCCTAATTACTTAATAGCATTAGGCAAGCAATAATGACTTACCGCAATATATCACTTTAGTAATACAGTGATTTGCTATCCAATTTGGATTTTAGTATAATGCATTTATAGATTATCCAAGTTATATTTAGTTATTTAGAATATTATTAAGAATGCAAAATTATGAGACACTGCAAATTTTTTTTTAATTTATACTGCATAACAAAATATCCTATAATTTCCATCATTGAGAATACCAAATATATGTACTTCTTCAGGACATTAGAACTATATTTACTATACAATCAGTACAAAAACACTCAGAAAAGCATGAAGAAAATGAATACAAGAGAGAATCTCAGATGCAGAATATGCAGATGACAGATAGTATCCACAATGACCTTATGCATTATGGTATACCTATGCAGTGAAAATCAATTGAGTCCGCAATTAAGCGCCTTTCAGAATCACTATTTTTGTACACAATTTTCCTATAATTAAGAGGAGGAAACCCCTAGAATTCTCTTGATTCTGTAGAATTGCACATTTGCCTAATTAAATAGGAGTTGTAGGTAAAATAAACCAGAGAAGAAAAATAAACAAACTCAAATTAAACAGATGCCCTAACACCTCAATGAAAATTCAATAAGTAGAGAGGTTGACGCCATCACCTCAATGCTCGTCCGATACAAAAATATGAGTTCGAGGCCAGAGATGAAGAACTAGATTCGTCATAGTCGTCGACTGTAGCTCAGTTGAGGAGTAGGAACTCGGTCAATGACTATCTCTTGGCGATGATGTCTGTGACAACAACGCTTAAAATTTACAGTGATTTTGGGGATCAAAAAAGATTTACCTCGACAGAATGAAATTACCGGAGTACCTGATCCCAAGGGCAGTCAAACACATCGATAAGAAGGAACGACAAGGATAGACGTTGACTCGTCGAAATCGACCGATTGTTGTCGACGGAGTCCGAAACTACCAGAGATCGACCGGATCCTCATCATCGACGAGATCTGAATAGAGAACTCGATTAAATGATTGATCCAAACAAACAAAGATATAAATTAGAAGATGCCCATCATAAATACTATGATATTGGAGCCCATCATAAATATCATATATCAGAGCCATGAAAAACAAACAAGGAAATGAAGTTGACAAAAATAGACTTTTTTGGATATTAGCATTATGAATAAGTAACAAAAATAGACCCTTTTGGATATGCAACTGCCATTTGATCCTATAAACTTGATTGGGAAATGGGGTTGACAAAAATCAAATAAGGAAAAGAAATTGACAAACATGGAATCAATGTTCTATATACTAAACATTGAACTTCTTATGACAAAGTAATTTTACTTGACAAAAATCCAACGATGTCACCATTATTGTTATGGTACCAACTTTAATATCTCCATTTGCATTCCTTTTGCTTCCCAATTCAACTAAAATCCTAAGTCCCCTATCAATTCATGCAACTATTGGTCTATATTACATAAGTGCAAAACAATGTCCAACCGTTGACACTTATCTTATCCTAAATTAGCGCTACTTTTGGTATCACATAAATATATCCACTTCATAATTTCACACATGTAACTGATATGTTTATGGAGAAAGTATAATAACATCAAAAGAGTATAAGAATGATTTTATCCTCATTCATAATGCAACATGATTACCCAATCAAATACTTGCAGAAAAGGAACTTTGGCACAACCAAACTACAGCTTCGCGGTTCACATATAAAATTGTTGAGGATACTAGAAACCTGTGCCACATGACATGTTAAATGGCACCAGCAAATTACTACTCCAAAGTAATAAGAGTAACTAGCACCAACCATAAGGAACTTCTCATGTATTCTACCATAAACCAAAATATTTCATAAATTTGTCACTCTTAGCTACCTTAAAAACCAAAACATTTCTCTTTTACATGTAGACCTTGATCAACTATTGCCAATGAAGCACATAGATAAATCAAAGTTTTAAGCATGCACACATGAATACTCGTATGAAGATTACGAAGCCAGGTATTTTTGAACCTTAAGATGGATAGGGACATAAGGCAAATGTTCGAAAACTCTGTTTTGGGATCAATGTTAGTGCCTTCCTTAAAGTTTCATCCAATTCTAACTTTTAGTGCCCTAAAACTAATAAAACACAATATCAATTTAAATTCAGAAGGATGGCTGAAAGATATAACCTTAGAATTTTTGAAACGACCTACAGATTGATCGACCAAAGAGTCATTTAAACAAACCCGTAATGAATCTAACTGAAAGCTCCTCCTCATGTACTTATAGTACACATCAACAACAGAGTTTTTCCTTTCATAATTTAGAAAATCCCGCTATATTCATTGGATAAAGAATGTAGACATATATTTAATTCTCTGAAACGAAGTGGAGCAAACTACCTCCTCCGATGAGAGGATAAGGATGACATGTTTCGCCATGGGAATTTGGTCTCCTCTTCCGATAATAGGTCTGGCGAGACGGAGAGGAGTGATTTCAGGTTATATATACATACTTGTAGTAGTCGAGATTGGTTGTTAGGTATCTGTCAACCTTCCTCTTCTTCTCCAGAAGCTGTTGTCACAAATGAGATCCATGGAGGCATCGAAGAGGGAGGTGACCTCGGAGGGGCCGAGGGTCCTGGTGAAGGATTTGAGGATGTGGTGGAGGCGCTTGACGTCGGCTCCATCTCCTTCGTATCCTCCGCCCGCTCCATCTCCAGTGGTCCTCGAGGAAGAAAAATTAGGGTTAGGGTTTGGGGATCTGAGGGGAGAGGAGGAAAGAAAGCGCGTTAGGAAAAAAAGAAAGGAAGAGAGAGAGAGAGAGAGAGAGAGAGAGAGAGAGAGAAAGAGAGAGAGGAGGGGAGAGCTCGGGAGAGAGTTGTTAGGGTTTTGATGGGAATGAAATTTTTTAGGGGAGGGATTTTTTATGGGAGCGAAAAAATGAGAGGGGAATAAAAAAAGAAAGCGGGTCCTGAAACTTTAGGGAATGAATTTTGGAAACTTCTATAAACGTTACAAAATTCGTAAAACACTATCGAAATTAATCTGTAATTTTCGTTATGCATTTATAATAGCAATCCATAAAAGCATGCTATTACTAATAGTATTCTATAGCATTCAGACTCGAACGCTATCAAAAATCAGCTATAGTAAGTCCTATTTGTTGTAGTGTTTATACATGATTATCAAGACAATATTCTTATTTTAGTTCACAATATTTCATGTCCTATGTGTTACTTGTTCCAATCCACAAAGTATGGGCACGGAAACACTAGTATGTATTGGCATGCTTTACTGTATCCTAGAGTACTGTGTTTATGTCGTGTCCGTTACTTAACACATTGCATGCATTTTAGTTTTGGGAAGTGGATTATTTGTTATTTTGATACACATACGATATGTCAATATAGGAATAGAGACATGGACATAATATTGATTTGGCGTACACTTTGGACTTTGGAATGTGTGTCACAGCAAACGCACAAATAACACTGATTTTCAAATTCTTCCCTTACTATATTCTTTGTTTTGTATCGCATGCTTGCTCAATCTGTATAGTAAATTCTTATACTACCTATGACCAAATAAAGTCCAACAAGAAACGGTGTGACCTTGGCTCAATTAGTGTCTGACCAAAGATTCAGTTTGCCTATGATTGTGTTGCACGAATTTGTAGTAGAGAATCAAGATATTTATGAGTTACTAAGATATCCAAAAATGTTTATGAATGGAATTGGTAACTGTTTGATCTATGGGTTAAATTTATACACTATAGTTAAGTTCTTTGAGGGGATTGTATTATTTTCTTTGGAAAAATAATAACAATATTTTCTTAGTGTTATTGGCTACACATCCTCTCTTTAATGTCTTTTATTTTGCTCTTCAATTCTGACCGTTTTTAACAACTCATTTAGTAACTCCTAAATGACTAAATTATTAGCTATTACTTGATCCTATTAAATTGTCATTGGCTGTTGGTGGTCTTATTAGATTTTAATTCTCATTAAACTCATTTAATTGTTGGTCTGGGGGTGTGTATATATATATATATATATATATATATATATATATATATATATATATATATATATATATATATATATATATATATATATATTCATTTTTCCCTATTGGAAAAGAAAAAGATATACATATGAAAATTCATTACCTCATTTTCATTGCCCCTTGCTCTCTCAGTACTCCTGTTAGGAATAAACTTGGCTAAGATACTTGTTCTCCTAATTATTGCCATGTCTTGTCATTGTGATGGCCGAGTCCTCAAAGACTTTCGCTAAAGAGGTACTATGTGGAGGAATATGGACAAGGAGCCTCAAGAGAAATCAAAAAAATATTATCTTATTGTTTTTCAAATAATTCATTATATTCCTTTCAAGTTTTGGCACCGTCTTCATCCATGCTAAACTGTATCGGTATTGGCCGACAATACTATAATTTTTTTACTACTTGTATGTATACATTGTATTAAGACTAGTTTTTCATATATATATATATTGATTATTTACATAAGAAAACTGCAACTCTTTACGTACTTATTTTCTTTCATTAGAAGTTCCTAATAAGAAATCACTTGTATGTATAATTTATGTTGTTCTTGGTCTTGCCATATCAATTTTTCACTACTAAAATAACCCCTTTTAGCGACGTCATAGTACGTCGCTAAAAAGGGAAAATCCGTCGCTAATTTCTATTAGCGACGTATTTAGCGACGAAAAATGGATGTCGCTTATAGGCTTGTCGCAGATTACAATTTGGTCGCAATTCGTCGCTAGTTGCGACGTCACTTCTAGTATCGCTAGACGTCGCTAATATGAGCGACAGATAGCGACGTCAGCATACGTCGCCTGTATAGCGACGTAGGGCGACCACTTAGCGACGCCGTAAACTTTACATATGATGACATGGCATGGCAGCCACGTCAGCATATTAGCGACGCCTAGCGACAACTTTAGTGACGTTGGCTCTCAGGTGGTCATATACGTCAGCATTATAGCGATGGATAGCGACGTTACGTCACTATTTTGTGACATATAGCGACGTGTACAGGACGTCACAAAATGTCGCAGAACGTCGCTATACGTCGCAGATGTTATAAAAAAAATTAAAAAAATATTTGGTATTTTTGTTATGCTGTGTGTCTGTGTGTACAGTGTGTGTGAAGTGCAGTATTCGAACCATCGACAGTTTCGCTTACTGTTCTATGTTTTATCTTGGATAGAAAGAGCAACATTTCAGGGTACACTTCTCAGAGCTTCATCTTCACGTCCTTCACCTTCTCGGGATCCTTTACGACGTCCCGAGAAAGTGAATGCCGTAAAAATGAAGCTCTCAGAAGTACACCCTGAACTGTTGCTCTTTCTATCCAAGATAAAACATACAACATGAATCGAAACTGTCGATGGTTCCGATCACTGCATTTCACATTCACTGTAAACACAGACATACATCATCACAAACATACACATTATATTTTTTTAAAATTTGGGCAGCACCTCCTTTGTATATTAGATCATCGCTTATAACCCAGCGTAGGTATATTTGTCATCCCCGTCGCAGATATCATCACAATTAACAGTCTTCCATCATAACAGTCTATAACTAATAGATGAATAACAGTCTTCTATGCATCATAACAGTCTACAACTAAATATCATACATGTACTCAATAAAAATACCAACAAATTAAATATCACAAACATACATGTCCAACAAACGTACATGTCCAACAGAGTCAAATAATAATGAAAATCAGTGTACAGAACGGTCAATGGGCCCATAGGGCCAATAAATACAAAGATGATAAAAAAAATATACTGGATCACTGAGGATCCCTGCCGCGCATCTGGGATAGAATGTAGTCATACTGCTCCTGGGTGAGCTGCACCGTAGGGGCAGTATGAGGCAGTACAATGTCTGGAGTCGGCGTCGTCGATGGACCGGAAGTACGTATCTGCTCCAGCTCTCGCAGTCGCTCACCATAAACAGCAAGGGTACTCACCACCCTCTCAGTACTCGCCTCAAGCGAAGCCGAAACCTAAGTGAGTGAGGCAGACATGCTCCTCTGCGATCCCTCCAGCTCGACCTGTCTAAGCTCTGTGTGCTGCGTAGACTCGGTGAGCGTGTGCAAGCTGGCAGCTGTAGCCTGATGCAGACTCATCAGCTCCTGTATACTGTGCTCGATCGCATCAAATCGTCCGGTGACGATCGGAGGGTCGAATCGTCGCTCGACCACATCAAAGATCTGCTGCTGTAACTCGCGACGCAGCTCCTCGATCTGACGACGAATATCCTCAGCTCGTGATGACGCCTGTGAAGCCGGAGACTGCGCACTGACAGAGGGGGCCCGGGATGACTCCGAAGCCAAATACGCACCGTAGGATCCCGTACCGTAGTACGTACCCTTCTGAAGACCGCCAACGGCGGTCATCCAGAGCTCGTCCGGCGCTGGAGCTGTAGGCGACTGGGAGGAAGTACCAGCCCCTCCCTCTGCTTGCGCACTAGCAGCAGCAGCCGCCTTCTCCTGTAGCCGAACAAACTCGGCCTAGAACATGTTTGCTAACGTGTAAGTGTTTGCTAAAGTCTATATTGATATCTATTTTCCTGTTTTCTAAATTATAGTAAATTAATATAAAGAATAGAATGTACATATGCCTGCGTCGCCCTCTCGTCAATGAACTCCCCAGCCCTCCGATGGGTGACCAGGAAGACGGTCACCATGTTCGGGTCCTCACCCTTTTTTACCTGTTAAAATATATTATCTATTATTAGTATTAAACATTCTATCGAACTATATATAAATTAATGTCCGTCATAGAAAACGTACCAGACGACGAAAATGCTCCGTCATCAGAATGGAGCTACCACACCACTTACCGGCGCTCGACCGCGCCACCTTGGCCTTGTCAGACCGCTCCTGGTACTTGGGCTCGCTGAATCTAGCCTTCATCGCAGTCCACTGCTCTGGCGTGATCCAACCATGGATCGGCTGTCCGGAGCGATCACGAGACTTCTGGTCGTGGATCGCATCACGGATGAGCTTGGCTGCGACGGCAGAAAATTGGCCCTCGATCCTCGCCGCCCGGTGTGGTAAATAGAAATAGGTCCTCTACAAGAAGTAAAATACAAAAGTTGTATAATATACACAAATAATTATTAAAATTTAAAAATAAACAAATTTTTTACCTTGAAGTGGACGAACCAAAAGGCCTTCCTATCTGCGGGAGCATCTGAGTAGTTAATCCAAGGCCCACCATAGTTCTGCCTCAGAAATACCCTCAGCTGTCTCTGTACTGCAGAAGGCCGATATCTATATAATAATAATTTTTTATGAATATATATGTACATATAATTATTTGAGAAATATATATTAATTAACTAACTTATTTTATAGGCCCGTCCGTCCAAATCTCCATACGCGTCTCGCCCGGGAGAGCGCATGGAGGGTCGCTCTCACCTCCTGTCTGGGCAGGATCAGTCTGATCGTCGTCCTCCATATGCTCAGCGTCGGCTCCCCCCATGGAGCCGTCGACAGGAGGAATGCTGGACGGGGGATCAGGGATGCTGGATGCGAGATCAGGAAGGCTAGACGACGAGGGAGGAGTCGCCAACCTACTGGAACTGCCCTGTCCCGGTAATGGACCGGGAACAGAACGGTACAATGGCGTACTCGGAGATGAGGATGAGGGTACGAAATCTCCATCCCCAGCCCGAGGCTGACGGGACTACCTAATATAAAATCTTCCGTGTCGTCCAGATGGTCTAGTCATACCTGATAATAACATATGACAAAAAAACAAAAAAAAAACATATTTATATGATAGACATCACAGATTTTTGAAAAATATCATAGTCACAGATAAAAGTGTCAATAAAGTGTCGCTGAAGTGTCACAGATTTATATGATAGAAGTGTCACTCAAGTGTCAAACATGATGATAAAACAATCGTACTGATTTAATCCTCTTCTGAAAATTCATCTAGTTCGTTTAGCTCATCTACTTCTTCTTCTTCTTCCTCCTCTACATCTTCACTTTCATCTGCATCTTCCTCTTCAGATAGTTCTACTTCTTCTACACAATTAGATGTGTAATAAGGAACTTCCGTCGTGTCCACTTCTATAATATTTGTTACAAGAGGTAGTTTATCCTCTTGATAAGCTATATCGTCAACCTCAAAGGTATTTCTAGCTTTGGTCTTGCATACTGCCCACCAGTCCGATCTTGTTGCTCCCCGTTTAGGATAACTTGTGAAGTACATGAGCTGAGCCTGACTTGATAGGACAAATGGTTCATAGGCTTGATATCGACGTCGATAGTTTATATCAACAAGACCGTGCTTGTCTACTTTCCAACCTTGACCTTCAATCGGATCGAACCAATCACACCTGAATAACACAATCTTAGCAGGCTCTATTCCATAACTATATGTCAGCTCCACGATCTCCCGTAGCACGCCATAGAAATTGTTGCCCGCATCAACATCTTTGTAGTTCGAAGATCTGATACACAAACAGCTTTTTTTGGTGGAGTCGAGATCCACAAAGTTGTCTCTGATCGGACAAGTTGTTGACTTGAATCTAAACCCATTAACACAGTAGCTTGGCTATATTTTTGTATGCATAAATTGGTCCCTTGGCTAGCATTTTAATAGACTCATTCTCAAGTCTTGCGTATGGACGATCGACCTAAATACCACGAAAGAAGCAATTAACCTCATTCTCAATCAAGTGCATATACAGAAAGGTAATTACAGAGTTCTCAAGTCTTACATATGCACTCAACCATGATGGAAAATAATGCCTCATTTCTTGTTCTTGTTCTTCTTCTGTTATGTGTGGCCTACCTGACCTCACATCATCATTAAATATGCTAAAAACAACATCGTTCAATTAATATAATAGTATAATAATCAATACTATTAAAATAATGTAGACATATTAATTACTTACTCCTCTAGTTTCTCTACTTCCTCCTCGTCGCAGTTGAGTAATACATACACCTGAGCAGCCCTTAGCTCATCATCGTTCAGATATCTCTTCTTCATTTTATCCGATGGCTTTCCTGGAGCATTGAATACCTTCAGTATTGTATCATTACTTTCATGATCTCCGTCGTCGTTTCTGGAAGCTCTCGTTCTATTAGTTGCAACATGAGGCTTGAAATACATCAAACAAAAGTTTGTAATCTCCTCGAGAACATAGGCTTCACAAATAGAACCCTCGACCCGTGCCTTATTTTTCACATTTCTTTTTAGGTGATTCAAATGTTGCTCAAACGGGTACATCCATCGATATTCGACGGGTCCACCAACACGTGCCTTATAGGATAGATGAATCGGTAAATGCTCCATAGAGTCGAAGAATCCAGGAGGAAACACCCTCTCTAGCTTGCACAGTGTTACCGCAATGTCCTTCTCTTGCTTTTCTAGACGATCAACGAGCAATTTCTTAGAACAAAGATCCCTGAAGAATATGCTAAGCTCCGTCAATGGATCCCAAACTACCTACGGTAAGAATTCCCGAAATCCAATCGGAATTAACCTCTCCATGAATACGTGACAGTCGTGGCTCTTCATATCCGTCAATTTGTTTTCCTTCAGATCGACACATCTTCTCAGATTTGACACATATCCGTCTAAAAATTTTAGGCCTTGGATCTACCGATAAAGTCTCACTTTATCCTCATTGTCCAGCAAGAAAATTGACTTCGACAGGAACTGTCTTCTATTCTGCTCTATCAAATGCAACGCAGGGCATTTGCATATTTCTTCTAAGTCCAACCTGGCCTTGGGATTGTCTTTCATTTTTCCCTTTACGTCCATCACAGTATTAATTATGTTATCAAACACATTCTTCTCAATATGCATGACATCAAGATTATGTCTGATCAGATTGGTACTCCAGTATGGCAGATCCCAGAATATGCTCCTCTTTGTCCAGTTATGATCTCTACCAAATCCATCGCACTTGTACCCAGTTGTAGGATCTTCGATAGCACTTGAAAAATCTTTAACCTCCTCCCATATCGTGGCTCCGTACCACCTTGGCGGTGGATCACCCTTCTCTACAACGCCGGTACGGAATGCATTCCTGTTCCTTCTGAACGGATGATCTTTTGGCAGAAATTGCCGATGACAATCAAAGAAGCACGGTTTTCCTCCGTGTTTCAAGTGGAAATCCTTACTACGGTCCATGCAATACGGACATGAGAGACGGCCATGAGTGCTCCATCCAGATAACATTCCATAGGCCGAAAAGTCGTTGATGGTCCACATAAGGGTTGCCTTCATCTGAAAATTCTGCTTCCTGGAAACATCGTACGTGTTAGCGCCTACTTCCCATAACTGATTTAACTCATCTATCAAAGGCTGTAAGTACACATCAATGTTCCTCTTGGGATTGTTTGGACCAGGAATTATAACGGTTAGAAATATGTACTGAGTCTTCATGCACATCCAAGGCGGTAGGTTATACGGAGTGACAATCACAGGCCAGCACGAATACTGGGATCCCAAAAGACCAAAAGGAGTAAAACCGTCAGAAGATAGTCCCAACCTGACATTACGCGGATCTGAAGCAAAATCAGGATACACTCGATCAAAGTGCTTCCACGCTTCTCCATCGGATGGGTGATCCAACACTCCTTCAATCTGTTCTCGCATGTGCCAACTCATATTTTCGGCCGTCTCTTTTACCATAAATAATCTTTGCAACCGGGGCATTAAAGGCAAGTAGTGCATTGAATCGGTCGGTCTTCTTGCACTGGTAGACCTTCCTGTACTAGTTGTCTTATAGCGATCAACACCACAAAATATGCACACATCTGCGGTCTTGTCGTCTTTGTAGTACAGCATGCACCCATTGCGACAATAATCGATTTTCTCGTATTCCATCCAGAGCGATCTCACCATCCTCTTAGACCGTAGAAGTTTTTAGGCAACTTAGCACCCGCCGGCAAGATCTCTATAATCAACTCCAACACTCGGTTGTAGCATTCTTGCGACATGTTAAAATCTGACTTAATGCTCAACAGTCTTGTAACCACCTCCAACGGTGAATAATCCTCACAACTAGGATACAATGGAGTCCTTGCATTCTCCAGCAACTCCATGAACTGTGCAGCATCGGCGTTCGGTGCCTCCTCAGGTGCATCATGAACGAAACTAGGCCCCGCAGCGTCGAAAATTATGTTCACGCACCCGTCGTCGTATGCATGATTATCTGAAACAAAATTAGGTCCCGCATGCATATACGGCTCAACATAAGGCTCCGGCTCTGATGCTAAAGATACAAGTTCTCTGTGTGCGGTCCACTGATAGTAATTAGGCGTGAAATCCCTCGAGTACAAATGATATGTCACTTCCACTTCTGGATAATATTTCACGTTATGACATTTCACACACGGACACTTAATTTTGGTGTCGTCCATGTACTGAGGGAACACCTTAGCAAACTGCAGGAACTGCTCTACTCCCGCTATGTATTCATCCCGCACACCACACTTATCATCAGGACGACGATTGTACATCCATGAACGATTTCGCAAGTAGTAATTCATATCCATTTGGAAATAATTCTGCAAAGATGGACACACATTATCCAACAGGCACAAATTCGTATATTATGTCTTATTATGGGACACACATTAGTAGCGGACAGTTACTAATAACAATGATATGCAATCTAGGTCAAACTAGGTTGTACTAAGTCAAACAAAGTCAAACAAGGTCAAGCTAAGTCAAACAAAGTCAACAAGGTCAAACTAGGTCGAGGGTTGACCTATAGTTGACTTTGTCAACTATTAGTCCAATCTAGGTCAGATGTTGACTCTACTTTGACTTTCAGTCAAAATAGTCAACCTTGGTCAAACAAGGTCAAATCTAAGTCAAATATCCTATTTCTAGTCATTACCTACCAAGGTACCCTTTACCTTATCGCTATTGGTATCCCAATACCAATACCTTAAGTTGGAATCTCAATATCTTAGTCTAGGTAACTAATACCTTAACATCCACTTTACCTTAGATACTAGATAATATCATATCCTAGTAATATCCTACCCTTAGGCTAGTAGATAACTCAATACCTTAGGCTAATAGATATTACCATCTACCTTAGGCTAGTATCTATCCACCTGTCTTAACATCATACCCATTACCTTAGCTAATACCTTATCCTTAGGCTATAGGTAATTCTCATTACTTTGCTAATACCTTAGATACCTTAGGATACTAACTCTACCGTTCTAACAATATACCAACACTCCTAAGATACTCTAATATTTACATAGAGATATACCCTATAGGGTATCCTATTACCATAGACTAATCTAGGACACTCTTAAGATACTAGGATATCTAACTATCCTAGGATACCAAATTCTAGCCAAGATACTAACTTAGGGTACTAACTTCTAGCCCATATCCTAATATCCTATTATCTTGATACCCTCAAGATACTAGCATAATCTAACTACCCTAAGATATCTAATTTAGGATACTAACTTATCTAGGATAAATAGGATACTAACTAACCTATCCAAGACACTAACTAACCTATCTAGGATACTAACTTCTAGTATCCTAAGATATTAACTCACCTATCTAACTCTAGGATACTAACATCCTAAACAAGATATTAAATTAGTGCCTAGGATACTATCCTAAATATATACATATCTAAATCCCTCTCACCTTTCTCACTCTCAAACACACACACACACACACACACACAATCTAACACTTATCTCAATATCCCTCTTCACTCACACTCACACTACCACATCTAAACAAGCCATCAATCACACAACTACCTATATATTTACTATATATATATATATAGGCATACATATATAGGTTAAGATATTTACATATACTAGGATATAACCAAGGGGACACAATATATACATTCAACAAGTTATGCATTTATATACTAGAGAGATAGAGAGTGTATAGTGTCAAGTGTGCATATACAAGTGTCATGTGTACGTGTTTCCCAAACCAAACTTGTGTCCAAATACTCGACACAATGTGTCCAAAAACAAACCAAACTCAACACATCCAAAACTGGACACAGTGCACGAACCTAGTGTGAACCAGTACGGGAGTGATTTCTCACTCGACACGAATCCAATGGGCACGAGTCTTTGGGGACACGATGTGTGTCCGTGTGTCCGTGTGTCCATGTGTGTGTGTGTTCGTAGGAGAGGAGGAGGAGGAGGGATAGGAGTTAGGATAGGGTTTACCTGAGGAAGAGGAGGAGGAGCTCGGATTGGGGGAGGAGGAGCTCGAGGAGGAGGAGCTCGCCGGAGGGGGAGGGAGTCGCCGGGGGGGAGGGGGTCGCCGGGGGTGGGAGGGCACTGATAGAGGGGGAGGGAGTCGTCGGGGGGGGATTAGAATTTTCGAGTGAGAGTGAGGGGGAAAGAAGGAAACGGTGTGCCCTAAGTAAAAATATTAGCGACGTCAAGTGTTGCAGTCGCTAAACGTCGCAAAATTGGCAACATATGCTAATAATGTGTCGCTGAACGTCGCTATTCAGCGACGTAGTAAACTCCTGTCGCGGAACGTCGCTAGGCAGCGACGTAGTAAACTCCTGTCGCAGAACGTCGCTAGGCAGCGACGTTTTGCGACGTGTATATAAAGTTGTCACTATATTTCATAACTAACGACGTCATTTCTTGCCGTCGCTAAATTACGTCGCTATTAGATGATATTTTAGTAGTATTTTTTTGGTTCCTTTGTTGAAGGGGCCAAATTTTTGTGCGACATGAAAGTATATCATGTCCATGTAGAATGAGAGTTTGCTCCTTATATTTCCTTGGAGAAAGTTCTATTTATATTTCTACATTTCTGTTGTTAACTATTTTATGTAATTTGGTCAAAGTCTTTGATGAACTGATCTACTTTCCATACATATAAACACTAGTGACTTAGGTGTTTTGTAATAATAATGTTTTTCACTTGGCATCTTAGACGTATATTGTATGATGCAGTTTATTTCTTATTTAACTTGAAATTAATGATACAAGAAGTATAACTTGTGTTCTAGCTTCACTGGTTACCTTGTCTTGAACCAAAGATTTTTCCTTCCCATATCAAAAGGTCTCAAACTTTCAACCTTTTATTTCTTCATATTAACATTATTGTTCTTGTTCCTTCTATATACAATTTATTTATTTTCTCATTCCTTTGAAGGAGTCAGACTTTTGATCAAATATGAACACAATCTCATACATGCAAATGAGTGTGCTTGTTTGTTTATTTACCAATCATTATTTGAGGAAAGATCAATTATAGTTTCCCTCTCATTCTTTTGTGTAAGTTTTATTCTATTTTGAGTATTCGGCTTCTGATCCGATATGTCTGGTTTGCATGTCTTGTGGCTTACCTTGGATTTTTGATGATGTTTCACTAGGATGCTGTTGTTTTAATGTTGGATCATTGCTATATTAAAGAAATAATTTTAAATCATACTCAAAATTATATGTTCAACTAGTGATGGAACACATTCACATCATATTGTCTGTAGTAGAATTTGAGATTTTCTACCATCCTTTTTCTTTGATATGTAGTTTCTGATATTTGTCATTGGTGACAATATATTTTGTATACATTTGGTCTAATTGATTTTATTTTGATCTTTTTTTTGGCAAAATATTGTGGTTTGTTAGAAATACAAGAGTCAGAAATACTTCTTTATGTTGAAATTTTATTGTCTAAAAGAATTAGAAGTAACTACAAGTTTTACTTACCTGAAGATTAGTAACATTTATTTTCTTGAAGACCGAGTTATTAGAATTTTTTTTCTTCTTTCTATACATGATTCTTGTATAGTTATTTCTTCACGTTAGAATATATATTAGAGATTGTGACATGCTAGGAAATGCTCAAATATGCTAAGGTGAAGGCACGTAAAAAAACAAAAACAAAAGTTCTTTGCTCGAATGTTATATTGTATAAATCACATTTTCCAAATTCGTGGATATTAATGGTTGTTTAGCAGGAATAATGGAACTATCTCAATACAATTTGATATATTCTTTTGAATTGCTATTACTAAGCCGAAATCAAGACTAGATGTACAAAAGTGCTCCGATCAATTGGAAAGGTAATTTTCGTAGTTACAATATATATTTTTTTGATCATTTTTATTTCTAATTTTTATTAGAGAAATACATTGTTGAAATCTATGAGCCAATTATCTTGGTTTATACACATGGTTCTGTATATTCTTGTATAAAAGTGATATTCTTCGCATGTTAGCGTGAACCTTAAATGACTATATTATCACAATATTAGACTTTCTAGTCGGGAAAAAAAATTATTACAATATTGTTCAGTCACAATATTGAGAAAAACTTTGTTTTGCTTATATTTCGTGACGTTACAATTCTTTGATTCATTCAGACAATTTAGTTACAAGAAAATAGTTAGTGAAATTGCAAATTCTTTTAAATCTAAGTTTTTAAAGTTGAGATTATTTTGGGTACAAGCTGAAAGGGTCCTTCTGTCAACCGGACGTAAATAGCCCTAAGCGACACGGTACTTAATCGTCCCCCTGTGGACCTCCGCTAGCTGGGAACCGGCCCCTACAGCTAACCCAAATTAATTAACACTTGATAAACTAAAGATTTTTTAAGGTTAATTAGCAAAGTCTCTTAAACTATTATTTTAATACTTTATACTGTCATTTTTTGCAAACATGGCTAATAAAGATAAATCTTTAGAGCCAAGACTGAAAGTTACTGTGTCTTACTTTAAAAGGTGGTAGACTCAGATGCGTTTTGGCTCACTATCTTAGGACTTATACAGTAATTAGTGGAATCACACACTTTGATTCTGATGACACATAATATGATTTAAGGACAACCCAAATATCTGGCTTAGTCAAACCAAAAATTTCTAAAGAAATGGACTACTATTGGTTTCATAAGATTCTTAAGTGTTTTTTTCTGAGTCATTATATGACATTTTCTTCGGATATAAAGACACTCAAAATTACTAAGATCCAGTATAATGATTCATCTGTGAAACTACTTTGATACTCATAAGTTGATAGGTCCATGTGACAAACTGTTGTAGCTAGGAGTATCAAAGAATTTAAAATTGTATATTTAAACATAGTTTGTACTAAAGCTGAATGGATTAGATATCTTGCTATGTATATATCAAATAGATCCATGCCTAAATTCTACTCTTACTATGACTTCATGAAGTATTAAATATGTTAAGCATCTTATTATACATATACATGATATACATATTTCTGTACCTGTCATTTTTATAAATTACGCTAAAGAATTGCTAAAGCATGATCTTGTGAATTCTAAGATGAACAGGTACTTGCAGCTGCATTTTAAGGCATTAAAAGAGCCTAAAAGGCAAAAACATGGCTCTTGACTATATAAGTCATAAAGAACTATACAGATATCTTGACGAAGAGTCTTGACGAAGAGTTTGTATAGGAAATTAATCATAAAATCATCGAGGGGGATGGGGTTATGCTCATAGTATAGTCACCAGCAGTGGCAACCCAACCGAGTCTGACTGGAGATCCCAAAAAGCCGGTTCAATGGGTAGGAACAAGCTGGACTAGGTGACTATTATGGAACACTGACATGAGATTAAATTCTCTTTAAAATAAAAGCCCAGGAGGCTGTACATGTGTACATTCATACCCCTCCCTATGGTGACAGTGTTTCTTTTGTGATATGGATAGGGTAAGTTTAAACCCTTAATAAATCAAGCATGATATGCAGGGTTAATTCCTATCACCAACCCTTAATGACTTACCTATATGAGAGGTCGTGAGGGCCGCGACTATAGGACAGGGCGATCCTAGACAACTCTCATGAATGTGTAAAAGTGCGCATGGCCATTCAAACGTGCCACCCGATAGACCCAAGAACCTCTAGCGTACTATGTGTGTCATTTTCTGAATCTGGTTTAAGAAGTCTGATTCAAGGCATAGTCCATCAAGCACTTCTTCAGACAAAGACAATGGTCACTACGTGAGATTCAAGGCTGTAGTCCATCTCATCTATGCATAGTATTCACTTGCCCAGAAATTTTGTACTTTGATTTTATTTATTTTTGAATACTGTTATCTTTGTTTTTGTTTTGTTTTTTTAGAAACTTAGTTTTTTTGGGGGGATTGTTGTTATTATTATGAAAAAAATTAATTTTCAAATACAATTAATTCCTAATAAACGGATTATTTTATTTGGATATTAAATCTTATTAACTTCCTATTGATTCATATTCATCACACAATTCAAATACTATTTTATGGCTCTTTATGCCTCATTCAAAACCTTTTAATTATAAGGGATGGGTCATGGCTCTATATATGTTACATGCATTCTTTTCTTTGAAAAGGGAATTGACATGAACAAAAGATAAAAAAAAAATCATGTCTCTTTCTCTCTTCCTTACCCTAAACACTCTTCTTCATTTTATTTTATTTTCTGGGCAAAGCTAAGTTCGGGTCAATCTCCCCGAGTTGTGTGCGACGAAGGAAAACCGGTAGAGCGAAAGTTTTACCACTAGGAGCATCCGGAAAAGTATGCACATAGACCCAGATTAACTCTTAGGGCAGTGCTACATGCGCGACTTCCCTGGAGGCCGGTAACTTTTAATTTTGTTTATTTTGTTTGCAGATTTCAAAAGAAGAATAAAATTATTTCTAACAAAGCCTACAGTCCCTGTATGTCTGCCACATAATTCCAAGCTTGAAAAAAATCTCTCAAACTGATACACATAATTCCTCTCAAACTGATACATCTTGGTCCTTGGGGGGAGAGAACTATTTGCTATTGCCAGTTGAAATGTGACAATTATACTAGTGGACAGTTGACAATATGACATAAGAGGTACTAACAAGAGCAGAAAACCAAATCCATCACATCGAAGGAAATGAAGGAAAGCATGCAAGTGCCAAGGTGTATATTTCTTCTTTGGTCAAATGCACTATATTTCTAACCTACCAGCTACAACAAAAGTCGAGATTTTCTATATTGTGGGGGGGGGGGGGGGGGGGGGGGGGGAACGGGGAGCTGTCGGAGAGGGGAGGGGATTTTGTGGAGGAGGGGGAAATGAACGGGCAAAAGGGGTGGGGGGTGTTGGGTTTTGGATTTTGTTTTTTCTTCTGTAGCCTTTAGTAAAATGGTTCATTTTAGGTTGTCCTTAGTAAAAATATAAGTGTAGGATGGTTGCCCTTAGTAGATTGGTAGCCCTTAGTAAAAAAGGGGTGGCCTTTGACATTTGCCTAAATTTGAGAGTTGTCCAAAACAGAGAGGCATTGTCCAAAATCGAAATCTTGTCTAAGTTATCCTTGAGTCGGTACTGATGTAGAGGAGAGGAATTTGGCTGTTATTTGGTCTGGAGTACTCCGGATTAGTGTTGGACTCCGACATAGAAATTAGACGCCGACTGGCGAAATTTAGCAGCCAGTTTCAAACTGAACAAATTATTTTTGTTTTGGATAGATTTTTTTTATTGTGTCATTTACTTTGGAACTCAAATAAATAATTTTCAGATTCTAGCTCAATAAATATTCTAGAAATAGAGTTTTGAGGATGATGAATTATAATTACAACTCAAACTAGTCCTAAGAATTGCAATATAATTACTACTTATTTTCATTCAAAATGATGAAACCAATAAAAGAAATTTTGTCGCCATCACCATATATTTATTTATTTATAGCTTATCCAAACAAGTCTTAAATGAATTAATATTTTGGAAAATATTAGTACGTTGTTAATTACTTTATCATGTTATTTACATAAATATATAAAGTTTTATATTTAAACCATCATTGTAGGACCGTTGAGCACATCGGGAGGGGGGGGGGGGGGGGGGGGGGGGAGGTGTGAATAAAGTGTGTGCGTGTGCAACGAAAAATATCATCAATTAAAAAGTTAAACTTATATACTATGACAAGTAAAAGCAGTAAATGAATTGCAGTAAAGTAATAGTTAAGAAGATCAAACTCAGTGACATAACGATATATACTGAAACATTTTCTGAATGCAGCCTCTGATACAACTTTTCAACACCAAACTCTAGATTAAATAAAAACTGTACTGGGTAGCAGTAGGACGCAGATTTAGGATGCAGATGTACTTCTGAGTTGAAACCTTTAAACCTGTAGCAGTATATGTATTTTACGTATCGACCAAAGTTGACATTAATTATCAAATCGGATGTGAGCATTAACCAATGGGCCAACAATCATATGGGTGCAATTTCCATTCAAATTATTTGGCACATATTCCTTGTAAAAAATTACAGAATAATCTCATCTTACATGAATCCACTCTCACTCCATGAAATAATTAAATTTATAACGTATATATGTTGATATAATTTTCATTTCTCACTAATACTTGATTTTTTTTTTAAAACCTTAGCCGATTCTAAAAAAGTGCATGAGTGTGGACATCCAGTTAGATTATGGTAAATCTTTATTTTAATATTTTATTTTTAACCATTTTCTATCCAATTTTTGATTGAAAGCAACCGTTCATATAATGGAAGAAAGAATTAGGTAAAATATGAAGAACCGATCCAAAAATGTTTTGGTTCATGCATATAACATGACATATTTTTTTCTTGTCACGGACAGAAAAATTATTTGGTGAACTAGGCCTATCATTCATTCTAAACATGATCATTCAAATCTTACATATAAGTTCTATTTCAAGATGACAAAAAATAAATTAATTAAAACACATCTTACATATAAGATTTGAGTAATCAAGTCCATAAAACAAATGGTAGATTGATTTACATAATAAATTATCCATCGACCATTATTTATTAAATAAATAAATAAAATCTCATTTCGGCTCTCGAATCTGAACATATGAGACAGATGACTCCAAGTCTCAACCATTTGGACTACAAGTGATCGACAGATCTCCAAGTTTATTAGCAATCTCACAACTGCACAACATTACATTCATTATTTGAAGCAATCACACAACTACATAAATATTACATACATTATTTGAAGCAATCACACAACTACATAGCGTTTGTTCTTGATCGTAATATTGGTGACAACATTGTTATTGCACAAGAACTTATTTACTCAATTTCTACATTCCATCTTCAAAGTAGTGCTTTTGCCTTCAAAGTAGATATGTCTAAAGCTTATGATCGATTAGGATGGGGTATTATCAGTCAAGTATTAGGTGGTGTTGGTATTAATGGGAAATCACATGATTTAACCATGCAATGTGTCACCACACCCTCCTTTGCTGTACTAATCAATGGTGTTCCATCTAGTTCTTTTTCTCCTGGTCGTGGAATCAGACAAGGATGTCCACTCTCCCCATATTTGTTCATTTTGTGTATGGAAATTCTAACTATTCTGATCAATACAATGGTTCGCAATTCTCTTTACGAATGTGTATCTATTCGTAATTCACACCACAAGTATTCCCATCTTGCCTTTGCCGATGATCTGTTCATTTTTGGCAAATGTTCCCTACATAATATTACTCAAGTGAAGATTATTCTTCGAACTTTTGAACGTTGGTCAGGTCAATGTGTCAATTTTGAAAAATCTTCCATTTTTTTTCAGTAGGATAACTGATCCTATAATGCGAGAATTGTTCCGTAACCTCTTGGGGGTCCAATTGATGCATTCCAATGACAAATACCTTGGTCACTTGCTTCTCCAATCTAAGAAAAGAGTGTCTACTTTCCGCACTCTCCTGGATACTAGTCTATCTAAACTTTTGGGATGGAAGAGGAAATGTTTATCTCATGCTGGAAGAACCACTTTAATCAAATCCACTTTGGCCTCTCTCCCTACCTACTTTCTTTCCGTATATCTCATTCCAAAATCAGTGTCCAATACTTTGTCCAAACATCAACGCAATTCTTGGTGGGACTCTCATGATAAAAGGAAGATACATTTCTCGGCTTGGTCTAAATTCACTCAACCGAAATATCAAGGGGGTCTTGGCATTCGGGATCCATGCATCGCAAATCTTTCACTGGTTCTTAAAGTAGCTTGGAAATTCATTTCGCAACCAGATTCAGTTTGGGCATCTCTCCTTACCATTAAATATCTACATTCAACATCCTTCTGGACAGCAGTGCCATCTAGTTCCTCCTCTTGCAATTGGTCCAGTATTCTTCGTAGCAGAGAGTTTCTTCTGGGCAATATTTTATGGTCGGTGGGAGATGGTTCATATATCAACATATGGAATGATCCGTGGGTTCCTTCTTTACCAGATTTAGAGTAAAAGGCTTTAGCTTCAGTAATCGATGGATTCATAAAGTCAGTGACCTGATTAACATTCATCACCTAACCACTACCAAAATATGTTGCTTTAGCGACGACCAGATCCGTCGACTTTCCCGCCAAATAGTCGACAGTATAGCGACGGATAAAAATCCGTCGCTATATCTCCAACGCCGTAGCGACGGACTGGCGACCTTTACTCACCCTTAAAATAAAAAAAACTATCGGTTTATCGTCGGTACTCCGTCGGTGATTTGTCGCAAATCCGTCGCTAATTACGACGGAAAGAATCCGTCGCTAAACAGCCGTCGCTAATTTACTGTATTTTGGTAGTGAACATGGAAGGCCAATCTCATCCACCCCCTATTTCCTCCTAGTGAAGCAATTGCAATTTTGAAAATACCTTTATCTGCTAATTGTTCTAGTGACAAACTCATGTGGATACAAACTGCTGATGGAGTGTTCACTTCCAAATCAGCTTAATATAGTAATACATGAGAAGCTATTTCCCAATCTTATCGGCAGTAGTAGTGAAGATGAGTTCAAAGATTGGAAGAGACTCTGGTCCCTAATACATATCAGTCCTAAGGTGGTGCTTTTTGCTTGGCGTGCCATTACAAACTCTCTTCCGACACAAGCCAATATCCACCTTCGAATCAACCACATTGATGCCATATGTCCTCTATGCAAGGTGAATCCTGAAACTACTAACCATTTATTATTTCTTTGTCCTATCACAGGTAAATCTTGGGATCATATTGCTGAGATTGCAACTATGATTCATGAAGACTCCACTGTTTCATCAATTATCACCACTGTTCTGAAGAAGGGTGATCCATCCTTAACTTCATCTCTATTCTACAAAATGTGGATTATCTGGAAGGTAAGAAACAAAGCAATTTTCAATCATCAACCAATCAATACAACACAAATTTTTGAGGATGCTTCAAGGTTAAAGGAAAGGACAGACGTTTTCAGCACCGGTCCTTCTTCTCCACTCAATGCTACATTCCGGATCCAACAAGATTTCAAATGGCAACCTCCACATCATCAAAACTGGAAGATTAATTTTGATGGAGCTTACTTGGATGAGAGGATGTCAGCGGGCGCTGTTCTACGTAATTCACATGGAGACTTCAAGATGGCAATGTCAAAGATTGAGGATGGTGGATCACACTTAGAAGCTGAAGCAATGGACAATCGTTTAGCTCTTGAAATCTGTAGCATGAAGAACTTACAAAATGTGATAATCGAAGGAGATTGTAAGCCTCTAATTGATGCAATCAACATTCCGTCTTCTATTCCTCTCTGGCGTGCTCGTCAAACAATTGCGGATGCGAGGAAGGCTACAAAATCTGCATCTACAGTGTCATTTTCATATGTACATAGGAGCGCTAACAAATGTGCACATTCACTAGCTTCTAATGCTCTGTTTTTAACATCGAGTGTTTCAGTGTCTCTGTTTGAAGAGATACTAGTTTGTATGATTTCTCATATCCTTCATGATATGAGTTTTCTTTCTCATTAAGTTAAAGAAGTTTGTTTTCAAAAAAAAAAACACTACATATATTAAAGCATTACATACATTATTATTTGACCTCATAAATAGTCATTTATAAGTATGCTCCCCATTCGTGCACTACAACTAGGGGTGTGCATCGGTCGGTGGTCGACCTATTTGGTCCCAACCGAAGTCGAACCGAAGTTAATCGGTTTAAAAATAAACAAAACCGAACCAAACCAACCAAATGGTCGGTTCGGTTTTGAAACCGACTGACTTGGTTCGGTTTGGATTGGTTCGACTTGGTCGGTTTTGATCACATAAAAAAATGGAGTGTATGCTTCTTCTTTTTTTGTGAAACCTCAGTCAACTTGTACTTTGTAACAGTAAATACAATTCAGCAGCTTCAATTCAACTTGCGTTTTACAGGTGGAGAAAAATGCCAATTATACATATAAAAAATTATATACATTCAACCAAAAGTTCCTTCCATGTGCACATGAGCAATTAGAAAAAAATAGGAGCCGCAAGCACTCCTCTTTGAGACTAGAGAGAGAGAGAGAGAGAGAGAGAGAGAGAGAGAAAGCTCTTTCAACTTCAACTTGATAAATGGTTGTGATGTGAATAAATGAACCAAACCGGTATAATACAATCCAATGAACCCATACCCAACCGGCCAACCCTAATTATTTAACAAAAATTTGGTTCGGTTCGGTTCGGTTTAATCGATTTTTAGCATAACCAAATCGTGAACCGAACCGAATCGGTCGGTTTAAAAAAATTAAAGCCAAACCAAACCAACTGAACCATCGATTCGGTTTTAAAACTAATCGATTCGGTTTGGTTTGATTCGATTTGGTCGGTTTGACTTAATTGTGCACAGCCCTAACTACAACACTATTTCATGATAATTATGACATTAGAAGCCACACACATGCGCGTGCGCACACACTTGTTTGCTAATGAGTAGCACGGATAGTATCCCCAACTATCCTGGCAACTTCATCGGCACCGGTTTTCAGAAGATTGGAGAACTTGGCATGGGTCCAACCTCTGGCCGGCTCGCCAGTGTACGACCACTCGATCTTGCAGCCGTCGCGGTCGGCCGGAACCACCTTCAGCGCCACAACCATCTCCCCGAACCCCATGCTGTTGTCCATGACTTCATAGGTGTAGCTCATCCCTTTGAATCCATCGACACCAACCGATCCTTAGCCCAGTGAACCTGTGCCGAACCGGGCAACACGGCGGTGCTGTACCTGCAACCACGACAGAAACATGATCAAATGGCACACATTCGTCACATATTTTCATTTAGTTTTAGAATACAATTATGCTATTTGGCTCACAAATTTTTTAGGTGATACTATATTCTATTACGTGCATATGATATGACAACTGACAAGGCAGATGACATGTCATGTTTTAATCCAAAAAATTAATTATCCAATTATTATTATTATTATTAATGCTAATACTAATTTTAATTTAATGTTAAATTAATTTTAATGTTAATATTAAAATTAATGTTAATGTTAATATAAATATTAATATTCATGTTAATTTGATATTAATATTAATTATAATGTTAATATTAATTTTAATTTAATGTTAATATTATTAATTTTAATATTAATATTAGTTTGAATGTTTAATGTTTAATTTTGCCATGTCAGCTGTCATATCATATATCACATAATGGAAGATGGTGTCACCTAATTTATTTGGAAGTCAAATAGCATTTTTGTTTAGGATGTCGTACGGTATTCAAAATTTAAGTTTAGGTCTTTATTTTGAACGATCAGCCCATGCCAATCCTTATGATGAGAACCAAACCCCTCTCTTATGAACAATATGGAAATCTATAGACATAATTCTAATATTTTACTATATTCTAAACTAAATAACCCTAACGTTGAACAAAAAATTTCTGCATAGTTCTTTCCACGTATTCTCTAAACAAGAGGATATATCCAAATCGATTCTTTCCTGACATGCATGACATATATACCTGTAGCTTCCCGGTTTCCCATCTTCGTGGGCGTTGAGTTTACCGCAAGATAGCACGATGGAAGGGAAATATTTGTGGAGGTTGTAGTAGTCGCCGACGAGAGCCCAGGCTTGGGCCGGTGAGACTCCGTGCTCTACAAGAAAAAACATATTATACGGCAACGTCTTACGGCAACATAAAATGTTGCCATATAACATAGTCATAATACGGCAACATTAATATTTCCTTAATACACAAGTTTGTTTATGGCAACAAATAATGTTGTCTATAATTGTCACACTATATATGGCTATAAGGACGTATGCCATATTTAATGGAAATATTTATGGCAACAATAACGCGTGCCAAATTTAATCGTAATATATTATTGTTGCCATATTTGTGTTTTTGTGACAATAATTTCATTATTAATGGCATTTTAAAGTTGTCGTATAATGAATTATTTCTAGTAGTGGTGGAGCTTGCGGGAGGTGACCGAGCCTTCCCATTTATGTTCCATTTAGCTTGCTTGACTGTACTTCTTGTGTGATCGATATATGAGAACAGCATGCTTCATCTCATTCTTATAGTGCATTTTGGAGTTCACTACTATACAACAGTACTGGAGAGATCTCATTCTTAATTGTAGAATAATCTGTTGGGTTTTGGCCTTTTGTATTAGAAACTTTAGTCCCACATCGGCTAGGCCAAAAGAGTTGTATCTCTATATATTAGCTATGCTATTTTAGAGATGCACATATGGTGTGGAGGTGCACATGGGTGTGCCATGTTGGGTTATTTTTCTAATAAAAAAAGGCTAAATCAACAGTTGAAATTATTCATGCTTTTTGCTCTTGAAAAATTTATTTTCATTGGAGCTAAGCCCCGCGACTCGGACTCGGGCTCATGAGACGTTTGGCCTGGTTGCGCGGCCTGGTTGTGCGGCCTGGTTGCGCGAAAAAGTTAAAAGTGTTTCTTAACACAAGTAAACAGAAGCTGTGAGAGAGAAGAGAAGCTTTGCACCAGCGTTGCTTTTGTACGGGAGTCCGTGTACGATCCGAGGAGTCAGAAGAGCAGGAGTGTTCCAAAGTTTTTCGACAAACTTGCTGGTTCCTGGAAGCTGTTCGTGTGGGGCGAATAAAGCTTTGAGCAACGATGATCATTCACCCCAGCAGGCCATCTTCCTTCTTTCGCCTGTCATCGCTGTTGCTGTTAGCAATTCGATTCGTACTTTCTATTTAGAAGTGCTACTGTCGTTTGCTAATGATTACGAAATCATTTTAGATTCTCGTAATCCAGAATCCTCCAAGGATCTATGTTACGCACCTTCCCTGAAGTGTTGCGTTGAAACATTATTTTTACAATTGTTTCATCTTCTCAGTTTTCCATCGAAAAATTGTGCCCCCAGCAATAACAATCTCAAAGCTTTATTGCTACGATGGAAAACTTTAATGCTTCATTCCTCAATACTGACTTTTGTAAGTTGGAAAAGTTTGATGGGGAGCATTATCAAGTCTGGAAGGGGAAGGTTTATCTCACTCTTCAACTCAGAGACGTTGATCACGTGCTTCTTGAAGAGGAACCTACTGTTCCAGATACTGGGTCTGCTGTCGCAATCACTGTGGCTACTAAACTTCAGGCCAAGTGGAGAAGGGAGAATAGCATTGTATGCTGCTTATCCTGAATGCTATAGAGGATTTCCTAGCAGAATCCTACAGTAAGAAGACTATTACCAGAGACATATGAGAGTCTCTGGAGAAACTATACGAAGAAGACAAAAACAGGAGCAAGATATTTGTGGTTGAAAAATATCACAAATGGCTCTTTGAGGACGAGAAGTCCATGCTGCCGTAGGTAAAGGAATTCCTGAAGCTGCGACATAAGCTGGAAGACGAGGCGATGCCCCTCCCCGACAAGTTTGTTGTTGGAGGGATTGTCTCGAAGCTCCCCGCTGGGTGGAGCAAGTTCTATGCAAACATGCATAGGAAGAAGCTTGAGATCAGCCTTGAAGATCTCTTGTAGGAAATTTATGTTGAGGACCAGATGCGGGCTCAACTGAAAGTGGACGCACTGTCCAAGCAATTAGCTAACGCCAATATTGTTCATACCAAGGAACCAAAGGGAAAGCAGGCGGCTTCCCGCAGCAAGAAAAAGGACCCTGACAATCTGAAAGTCAAGGGAACTTCTTTCAAGCAAAATAAGCCAAAGTCTCATTTGGCTTGCTTCAAGTGTGACAAGAAGGGCCACTTCAAGAGTGAATGCAAAGCAAAGACCAAGCAATCAGAGCAAGGAGAGCCTAGCAAGGTATCTATGATCACTGATGTTGTTGCTATGATTGTGCAGGTTGATGCGGGTAGAGACTGACTCTGGTTGGTGGATAGACACTGGAGCCACCTGGTTGTAACATCCCAGTCCCAAAATACGTAGGACTAGGAACGTAGACATGCCAGCTGTATACATACGAAGTATACTCCAATATATGGAAGCCTCGTATGAATACATAAGCTGTAAAATGCAGTAGAACCATAACTAACCTCATCACACAAAATAAATGAATAAAAGATATCATAAAATGATAATGAATTGTCTTGATACAATATGTTAGGCGGAGACAAATCCACTACCAACAAGTAAAAAAAAATACATAAGAGAAGAAATGAATTTGGCGAGCGAAGCAAATACGATCCAAGTGCAATCATCCTCGAAGAATAGCGATGATCACGGCTAGAGCTAAAATACCTGCGAAAGATAATAGCACACACCTGGAGAGATAACCAGGTCCTCAGAGGGACGTAACAAGACACATAATATCATGCCATATAAACTGAATAAATATTGCTCAAATAAATAAGTCAATTGAATTATAACATGGTCCAATACGCACCTATTGAACAAGCGTACCATCCCCCAACCAAACAAGGACAGGAGATGGTAAACTAATTCACGGTGACGTATCTTTTCACGCTATGAATCTAATATGGTATCCGGACCCCAACAAGGTTCAATACCTTCTCATCGAAGTAGTAAGTCACACCTATAACCAAACAAGGACAAGATGTGACGAACTAATCCGCGACAAGTTATTGTTCCAAGCCACGGTCAGATACAAGTACCCAAACCAAAAGTACTCGTACCTAACGGATAAATGTGCCTAACTGTTCTAAGTGAAATATAGTTTAAGAACAATCCTTCCTACGCATGGGCCCTGGCTGAATAGGATCGGCATAGTCCCCCCTTGGGCACCAGAGGCCCCATCAGTAAGAGCATGACGTTCCGCAGAATCGTCAGTGGCCGTCAGTAATCATGGGTAATCTGACCCGCGTCTCCGGCGGAGCTCACGGGTTACAAAAGGGAAAGTGCATCGAAGCCCATACGCTAAGGAATTGTCCTTCCCGCCCAATGCCTACTATGTTGTATCCACAACAGTGAACCTCTATAACCGCTAAGTCAACTAGCATGCAACCTCTATTAGCGGTTATTCCTATCGCACGGCTTGTACGTACTGGTGGCCAGCCAATCACGCACGTCCGTGTACTATATGCGACACACACAACTTCGTGGTACAACGTATCAAGCCCAATGAATGCAACACACAAAGGTGGTCCCTTAAATCTTGGTTTAATGTGTAAGAAAATAATACATAGCAGAAAATATAACTGAACAGTAAGTTCTAACAGGTTATGCCATGTATCACAGTTTATTTTGCATAAAGAAAATAAATAATGCATAAAATATGAGCTAAAATAAATAAACAGCAAATGGCAAGGTGTCTTGCCTGGTAGTACGCCTGATGTGCTGTGATAATCAATATGGCACGAACTTCGACTTTGGTACAACAACTATGCAAGATGACCTCTGATGGTGGCACGGGCAGTTTCATTGGGTCCATGACGATTAGAATAGTTAAGGTCAACATAGGGTAGTCTAGAATCGGTAAGGGAATATGAGAGAGGGGGGGGGGGGGGGGGGGGGGGGGGGGTTGAGTCACGGTCGGAAGAAAGAAGAAGAAAAAAAAATTATATGATTTTTGAAAACTAATTTGTAACACTTGAAATATAATTTTAGAAACATATATATGTATATATATATATATATATATTATATATATATATATATATATATATATATATATATATATATATATAAATTTATCTAAGGCTAAGACTAACGTTTGAAAATATATATAAGGCCAAGTCCCGATATGATTTTTTTATTTTTTTTGCAAAATAACTTTTTAGGAAATTATTTAATATGTATATTTAAAAGAGAATAATAATAACTGCATATAATAACCTTGGACATAGTAATACTAATTACTTATCTTTAACATAACAAAATACATAAATATATATACTATCAATAATACCATAAAAATATTTAGTACTATAATGCCATCAACAGAATATTTCCATATACGAATTAAATACAAACAAGAAAATAGAAAAGGATATAATATTAATAATGATAAATAAAAATGATAACAATAATAATAATATAAAATATTTCAATTATTATCAGAAGTAAAGACAAAACACACTCTCTTCAAAATAACAACAGAAACCACCAAAATAATAATAGTAATAATATAAAACTGAACTATTATCTAATAATAATCATAATAATAATAATAATAACTATAATAATAATAAAAATAATAATAATAATAATAATGATTAATAAAAATAAACGAAAAGAGAAAATAAAAATAATAATAAAAAAACACGCTGGTTCTCCTCTTTCGAGGAGAACAACTCGTCAAACACAATGTCCAAAAAAACCTTCCCAAATCAAACACAAAAAAAGCAAATCGAGTGAGAGAAAGAGATTAGAGAGAGAGGGAGAGAAGCTGGGGGTCGTCGGGCTTGGCGCGTCCAGGCGCTGGCCGCGGATGAGAGTTTGGAGGAGGCGGGCGCCAAAGCACGGCGAACGGGAGGCGGTTGACGGAGGAGTAGAGTCGGAGAGGCGTTGGGAGAGGGGTTTCACGGAGGGGCTTGGCCGCGGCTCGCCAGGGGTGAGTGGAAGAGGGGAGTTTGGGGTTTTCCGACGGCGCTTGCGGCGGAGGAGGGCGAAAAGGGGCGCTGCTCCGGCGGCGAGGAACTGAGGCGGAGGAAGAGAAAGGTCGACAAGCGGGTTTCGGGCTGTGCGACGCACGGCTGCCACAGCCGGCGCTGCTCCGGGCTAGGGTTCGAGCGGGAGCACGGCGAGACCGGACACGGCGGAGGCGGTGGGGTTTCGGTCGGCGGACGGCGGAGGATGAGAGACGAGCGGAGAGGGAGGCGAGGCTCGGGCGGCCAGCTCGCGGAGGCGAGACAGCAGAGTGGGGCGGACGGCGGCGAACGGAGTATCTGGAAGGGCGGTGCGGCCAGGGAGTCTACGGCGAAGAGATCGGCGGCGCTGGCCGCGGGTTAAGGTGAGTGGCGGTGGTGGTTTTGTTATATTTTATTTTTTTGCAAATTGTGGTGGTGGCCGATGGGGTTTGGCCGTGGTGTCGACGGAGGTTTGACGAGGTGGACGGATGGTGGTTGTGGTGGTATCAGCCAGGAAGGCTCGACGGTGGTGGTGGTGTTATGGTGTTGGGTTGTGGTGGCGACCATGATGTTGGCGGGTGAGGGTGATGGCGATGGTACGGGAAGACGACGTCGGGTCGTGGCTACGGGGATGGTTAAGCTAGGTTAGGGTTTGGGTTAGGGATTGTGTCGAAGTGTATAGGACACCTAAATTGTAGGTTTTGTGTTGTGTTGGACACGACGAGGATAGGGTTTGTGGATGGAGAAAGGACGTGTCCGGTGTGTCGGATACGGGAGAGGAAGATGTAAATGTAATAAAGTACTTGAAGGAAAAGGATAGACACGGACACGATGCACTCATACTATGGTTGTAGAATTTGGAGGAATATTGTGAAAAAATATTGGAGGAGTACCTGCCTATTTATAGGATGTGGGAATTTCCAATTGGATATGGACTAGGAATATTTTAAACCCCAAAAATAGATAATTCGTAGTTTAAATTTAAAAGCAATCAAATCCAATTCCAAATACAAATCTAATTTAAATCAAATTAAATTCTTTTAGTTTAAAATCAAATCAATTTCAAATATAGATATTAGTTTACTATTTAAATGTATCCATGGAATCAAATCAAAATTTTAAATTGTCACAAATATTTTGAAAATATGTTTTCCAAAAATGCTAATAATAATAATTTCAAAAATTACACTATTTATGTAAAATAAGGTAATAGTTAATTATGATATATGTATGCACAAATAAGATTTACATAAATATATTTTTCTAGTATACAAAAAAATTATTTATTATTTGTAGTTAAAAGGCCTTTAAAATGAAAAGAACAAACTTAGCAATTCTTGTATGATAGCAAAGTATTTATTATATAAATTATTTTGAACTATAAAAATTAAAATTAAAATATTTTTCTAAAAATATGTACGCTCGTCCATATTCGTACTTGATGAGCAATTACGAAATACGTCGTTTGCGCACAACGTATAATACGACTACGCGACGTACAATTTTTTTTTAAATCAGTACCAAAATCGATAAAAATATAGTAGAAATTTAGGGGTTTTACGCTAGTCTAGGGCTTATCTCCAAGTGTGGAGGTAAGGTAGAGAAATGTGAAGTTTGTGCTCAAACAAAGATAACAAGAAAACCCTTTCCTCGGGTTAATCGAAGTACAGATCTTCTGGAGTTGGTACACTCCGATATCTGTGACTTCAAACAATTCTCTACAAAGGCCGGGATGAAGTATTTTATAAATTTCATCGATGACTTCTCAAAGTACGCGTTCATCTACTTGCTCAAGTCTAAGACGAAGCGTTCGAGAAGTTCAAGGAGTTCAGGGCCGAGGCTAAACGGCAAACTGGACAACAACTTAAGAGGCTAAGAAGTGATCGAGGCGGAGAGTATCGGTCTCATGAATTTATATTGTTCTATAAAGAACATGGAATCATAAACGAGACTACTGCTCCGTATTCTTCTCAATCTAACGGAGTAGCGGAGAGGAAGAACAGAACGTTGATAGAAATGATGAACTCAATGCTACTAACTGCGGGTCTTCCTAAATGCTACTGGGGAGAAGCTGCATTCACTACCAAAATAAGTCATATTAGCGACGGAATTAGCGACGCCAACTTAAAATGTCGCTAATATTTTTGGATTTAGCGACTCCTAAATTTTGCGTCACAATACGTCGCTGATAGCGACAAACAGCGACATATTGTGACTACCATTAGTGTAATAAAAATCAACGTCGTTGATTTATCGAAAAACGTCGCTAGTTTTATTAGTTCAGCGATGTTTAGCGTCGTAATGATTAATAAGTCGCCGAATATTAAACGGTTACCGACGCTTTGCGACGTATTTTTGGACGTCGCTAATTTCTGATAAAAAGGGTTTCCTCGGTTGGACTTTTTATTTCTCCCTCTCCCCAAATTTTATTTTCCCGCCCCCTCTTCCCCGACCTCGACGACAGCCACCCCCCTTCCCTCCGGCGCCGCTCATCCTCCTCCTCCACCGCGAGCCCCTTCTCCTTCTCCACCGCGAGATCCTCCTCCTCCTCCACCACCACGAGGAGACTGAAGGTAAACCCTAACCCTAATTGAGTATGTTTTTCGTGTCCAAAATGGACACGGAGACACATTACGACCATGTGTTCACTGATACAGTGTGTTCGTGAGGTTTCGGACACTTTGTGTCCATTTATTGGACACATGGACACCCCCAAGCTTGCATATATATGTATTTCACCTCTGTACACTTAATCCCCTCCTTCTCCACAACCGAACTTGTCCTCCTCCTCCACCACCGCGAGGAGACTGAAGGTAAACCCTAACCTAATTGAGGTGTTTTTCGTGTCCAAAATGGACACGGAGACACTTTACGGCCATGTGTTCACTGATACAGTGTGTTCATGAGGTTTTGGATACTTTGTGTCCATTTGTTGGACACGTGGACACCCCCAAGCTTGCATATATATGTATTTCACCTCTGTACATTTAATCCCCTACATACACTTGTGTATTTTCGTATTAATTTGGATTTGCATATTGGGTTTGGGTTTCGATATAGTGTTTGATACATTGTTTCACCTTGCAACATTCCTACACTTATTTTAGACAACAAGTATATAAACCAATTAGTCAACATCTATTTGTTGAAGTATGGTACTCCATTCTTCGTAAGTTCTAGCTATATATGTCTCTCAAGATCCAATACTCAAAAATCCCAAGAAGAAGAAGAAGAAAAGAATAAAATGACATCGCTCAACACCCTATGACAACTCTTTGTAGAATTGTGTTAAAGTGTGAGTTCTACAGTATGGTTCTCTTTGTAGAATAAAATGATATCGCTCAGCCCTATCGATCCTCCATACAAGTCTTCCTTCATCTATTGTCTTAAAGTGTGAGTTCTACAGTATGGTTCTGTTTGGTGAATTGTGTCTTATTATAGTCCCTGCAGCCATTCGACTGGCGAGGCAGAAACAATGTAGTCGTAGATAAAGTTTACTGTCATCCGACCCTCATCCCTCGGCAATGATGATACGACAACCAACCGGAGAGGCAAGGACATAGTCCCTGCATCTATTTGGATTAGTAAATGTGAATATGGGGTTTGGATTCATGGTGTATATGTTCACTGTCTCAAGGACATAGTCCCTGCAGCCATTCGACTGGCGAGGCAGAAACTATGTAACCGTAGATAAAGTTGACTGTCCTCCGACCCTCATCCCTCGGCAATGATGATACGACAACCTATCACTATATTTTATATAGTAGTAGATGTCTTAGTATTACATTATGTGAGTTCATCTTGATTCTGTTGCATTCTTCAGATACTAGATACGATAAGAACATATACTATACCATATGTACAGAACATAGATGATTCACACTAATGTATGCTTGAATGAATCTTGGATTGTGTTCTGAGCCATCCGTTCTCACACTTGGCAAAAAATCAAATTTCTCATACCTTATCGGCTTTCGAAAATGTACTCAAATTACATGATGGTTCCTTTAGTTAGCTTACTTATGTTACAATTATATTATTTGTGACTATCGATCTTACCAGATGGCACCCATGACCCGAGGAGCGGCACGTCGTTTGAAGAAAATAGTGAATGCTGAGGTGGCTCCTCCTACAGTTGAGGAGGAAGTGGCACCGGTTGCTAGTGAGACCGGGAGTTCTATTCATCCAGCACCGGTAGCTAGTGAGACCAAGAGTTCTCTTCATGCAGTCCTTGCAAGGGATGACATCTCTCCTCGCGCCAAAAATCTCGCTTTTTCGAGGTGGTTGCGTGAACGTATCACTGAGCGTTTGCGTGAGCAGCGTGGTTCTCATTAGCTATTAGTACTTATTTGTATTGGACTATTTATATTGGGTTGTTTTTATATTAGACTATTTGTATTGGACTACATATATGAATTAGAACTGTGTCAATCTCTGGATTATATTGGACTATGACATGGTGATTAGGACACCCTGCAGCCATTCGACTGGCGAGGCAGAAACTATGTATCCGTAGATAAAGTCGACTGTCCTCCGACCCTCATCCCTCGGCAATGATGATACGACAACCCAACCGGAGAGGATACTCTGAGAGATCCATCTGAGAAGGACGTATACTCTGAGAGATCACCTTTACAAGAATTATATCAGTAGTGGGATCGAGTGTTGGAGGAGATATTATCAAAGTATACGTCCTACTCAGATTGGTCTCTTACCGTTACTATTTTTTCCTGACAGCATGATGGATGTGCTCCGTCCACAGATTCTTGCTCCGAGCCAAAACTTTGTCCCGGAGATCAAGTGGACATCTTTGGTGTAGAGCTCGAGTGAGAGGTTCCTGACAGCATGGTGGCCTCCTTTGTTAAAGTATCCGTGCTCATCCCACATTGGTTGTGGGACGAGCACAGAAACTTTAACAAAGGAGACCACCATACTGTCAGGAACCTCTCACTCGAGCTCTACACCAAGGATGTCCACTTGAGCTTCGGGACAAAGTTTTGGCTCGGAGCAAGAATCTGTGGACGGAGCACATCCACCATGCTGTCAGGAAAAAATAGTAATGGTGAGAGACCCATCTGAGTAGGACGTATACTTTAATAATATCTCCTCCAACACTCGATCCCACTACTGATATAATTCTTGTAAAGGTGATCTCTCAGAGTATACGTCCCTCTCAGATGGATCTCTCAGAATATCCTCTCCGATTGGGTTGTGTTCTGAGCCATCCGTTTTCACAGAGGGTCCTATTTTGGATTCTATATTTTGTATTTTGGTTTCTGTATTTTGTATTTTGGTTTCTGTATTTTGTATTTTGGTTTCTGTATTTTGTATTTTGGTTTCTGTATTTTGGCTCCAGCTCCATTTGTATTAATCTACGGTACGACATGGTGATCAGGACATAGTTCCTGCAGCCATTCGACTGACGAGACAGAAACTATGTAGCCGTAGATAAAGTTGACTGTCCTCCGACCCTCATCCTTTGGCAATGATGATACGACAACCTATCACTATATCTTATATAGTAGTAGATGATGTCTTAGTATTACATTATGTGAGTTCATCTTGATTCTGTTACATTCTTCAGATACTAGATACGATAAGAACATATACTACACCATATGTACAGAAGATAGATGATTCACACTAATGTATGCTAGAATGAATTTTGGGTTGTGTTCTGAGCCATTCCTTCCCATATTTTGTGTGATTGTTGTAGACTTGGCTATAGGGACTGAAACCTGTGTACAACGAGAAATGGACATTCTGTGATTGTTTGGATCCTATTCTACAGTGAAAAATGGTTATCTTTTTAAACTGCAGGGAGAAATGGATATTCTGTATTTTATTTTTTTATTTTTTTTGCAGATTTAGCGACGTTTATCGACGTCCTCCGACCCTCATCCCTCGGCAATGATGATACGACAACCTATCACTATATCTTATATAGTAGTAGATGATGTCTTAGTATTACATTATGTGAGTTCATCTTGATTCTGTTACATTCTTCAGATACTAGATACGATAAGAACATATACTACACCATATGTACAGAACATAGATGATTCACACTAATATATGCTTGAATGAATCTTGGGTTGTGTTCTGAGCCATTTGTTGATAGCGACTCCGAAAGTATGCGTCACAATACGTCGCTGATAGCAACATATTGCGACTACCTTTAGTGTAATAAAAACCAACGTCGTTGATTTGTCGGAAAATGTCGCTAGTTTTATTAGTTCAGCGACGTTTAGCGTAGCAAAGATTATTACGTCGCCGAATATTAAACGAATACCGACGCTTTGCGACGTATTTGCCGACGTCGCTAATTTCTGATAAAAAGGGTTTCCTCGGTTCGACTTTTCATTTCTCCCTCTCCCCAAATTTTTTGTTCCCGCCCCTCTTCACCGACCTCGACGGCAGCCCGACCCCCTTCCCTCCGGCGCCGCTCATCCTCCTCCTCCACCGCGAGCCCCTTCTCCTCCCTCCGGCGAGCCCCTATCACTATATCTTATATAGTAGTAGATGATGTCTTAGTATTACATTATGTGAGTTCATCTTGATTCTGTTACATTCTTCAGATACTAGATACGATAAGAACATATACTACACTATATGTACAGAATATAGATGATTCACACTAATGTATGCTAGAATGAATTTTGGGTTGTGTTCTGAGCCATTCCTTCCCATACTTGGCAATTAAGCCATTCGACTGGCGAGGTAGAAACTATGTATCCGTAGATAAAGTTGACTGTCCTCCTACCCTCATCCCTCGGCAATGATGATACGACAACCTATCACTATATCTTATATAGTAGTAGATGATGTCTTAGTATTACATTATGTGAGTTCATCTTGATTCTGTTACATTCTTCAGATACTAGATACGATAAGAACATATACTACACCATATGTACAGAACATAGATGATTCACACTAATGTATGCTTGAATGAATCTTGGGTTGTGTTCTGAGCCATTCGTTCCCATACTTGGCAATTAAGCATGTAAAATAGAACTGATTATGTTTAGTTTGTCTTACGAACCAGATTTGGACATTGCTAGAATGATTGTTGTAGACTTGGACATTGTGTAAATTTTGGGTTGTGTTCTGAGCCATTCTGACAACCATATTTTGTGTGATTGTTGTAGACTTGGTTATAGGGACTGAAACCTGTGTACAGTGAGAAATGGACATTCTGTGATTGTTTGGATCCTATTCTACAGTGAGAAATGGTTAGCTTTTTAAACTGCAGGGAGAAATGGACATTCTGTATTTTTTTTTTTTTTGCAGAATTAGCGACGTTTACCGACGTTTACCGACGTCCTCCGACGTAAATGCACGACGGTAAACGTCGGTAGATAATTAATATTATCCAGTCTACCGACGTTTAGCGATGCACAAGTACGTCGGAGGACGTCGGTAAACGTCGCTAATTATCACCATAAATTCCCAGAATTTTCCGACGTCTAGCGACTTTGTATATGTCACTAAATCACCGACGTCTCGTCGATAATTCGTCGGTAAAGTTACCGACTTGTAGCGACACTAAATATTACGTCGCAAAGAGCGACGACACGACGGTAGACGTCGGCATTATACCGACGTATAAATACGTCGGCGAACGTCGGCAATTGCGACGTTTGGCGATGTTTTTATGATCAGCGACTTACGTTTCCGCGACCAGCACGAAACATCGGTAATTTCGTCGCTAATTAGTTTTAGCGACGAAAATTGTTGTTTTAGCGACGTCTTTAGGCGTCGCTAAAACGACTTATTCTGGTAGTGATTGACGGCCATTTTTATTCTAAATAGACTGTCGTATGCAACTTCGAACGTAACTCCTCATGAACGCTGGTTCAAAGTCAGACCTAACTTGAATGTCATTCGAGTGTGGGGGTGTCTGGCTTATGTGAAGCTCCCAGATCTGAAGATTCAGAAGCTGGGGACAAGGACTACAAAGACGATCTTCTTGGGGTATGCCGAAAAGAGTGATGCTCGGAGATTTCTTGATATTGAGTCAAATCATATCATTGAATCTTGCGACGCTGAATATTTTGAAGACAAATTTACAAGGCACAAGAATATTATTCTTACAGATGTACCGGAGAATAATAAGGGTGAGCAGGAAAATGAAGTCTTCAATGAAGATGTGGTCCAAGAAGATGTTGTTGTTGAAACAACGACTGAACCAGAAGAAGATGAGCCGTCAGCTAAGCGAATAAGGAGGTCGAAGGACTTCGGAAGTGACTTTGTCAACTATCATGTGGAAGCAGATCTGCTTACCTATGATAAGGCAATGAAGACCAGAGACGCAGTTTTCTGAAAGGAGGCGATTGACAATGAAATTGATTCCATCACCTCAAATAACACTTGGGTGTTGGTTGATCTTCCTGAAGGAGCAAAATCTATCGGATGCAAATGAATCTTCAAGAAGAAGATGAAAGCAGACGGAACAATTGACAAGTTCAAGGCTAGGTTGGTAGCCAAGGGATTTTTTCAGAAGCAGGAGATTGACTACTTTGACATGTATGCTCCAATAGCCCGGATGACCACCATCAGAATGTTGATTGCTCTCGCAGCAATACATAAGATGGTGATACATCAGATGGATGTGAAAATGGCTTTCCTAAATGACGAGCTGACCGAAGAGATTTACATGCAACTGCCAGAGGGATTTGTCGTCAAGGGTCTTGAAGACAAAGTTTGCAAGTTGGTGAAATATTTGTACGGTCTTAAACAGGCTCCCAAGATGTGGCATGAGAAATTTGATAAAGTTATAAGGTCAAATGGCTACATGGTCAGCGAGACAGACAAGTGTGTTTATACGAAGTTCGCTGATGGAAGAGGTGTGATCGTTTGTCTGTACGTGGACGACATGCTTATGCTCGGTACGGATATGGGTTGTGTCATGGAGACAAAGATATTCATCTCGAGCAAGTTCAGTATGAAGGACTTGGGGGAAGATGATGTGATCTTAGGGATCAAGATCATCCGGATAGACATTGGACTAGCGCTGTCGCAGTCTCATTATATTGAAAAAATGATCACTCGTTACTTTGTATCGGGATCTTCCAGGGATCGATAAGCCATATAGGTATGATTTGAAGCTGAAGCATAATTTAGGGGAAAGCGTCAGACAGTTGGAGTATGCAAGCGTAATTGAAAGTTTGATATATGCTACTACTGCCACAAGGCCTGACATAGCTTTTATCGTCGGAATGCTGAGTCGTTTCACCAGCAACCCAGGTGCTGGAAAGCTGTGAAACGGGTTATGAGATATCTCAAGAAGACTCAGACATATACACTTTACTACAGCGAAGATCCACCAGTAGTGGAAGGCATCAGTGATGCCAGCTGGTGCTCAGAGGTGGAGAGCGAGAGGTCCACAGGTAGATCATTTTTACTATTAGTGGAGTTGTTATATCGTGGAAGTCGAAGAAGCAGACTATGCTCTCGCAGTCATCTATGGAATCTGAGTTCTTTGTATTTGATACCACAGCCGAGGAAGCAGAATGGCTTCGGAGCTCATGTATGATCTTCCAGTGGTTGGGACACAAATACCGGCGATACCGATATACTGTGACAACCAGGAGACTGCGGCGATGGCATCAAATGATCTCTTCAACGGAAAGAAGAGAACTGTGCGGTTGAAGCACAGGGCAGTACACGATCTTATCAAGAGAGGTGTTATTGCAGTGATTGATGTTCGGAGTCAGGAGAACCTGGCGAATCTGTTCACCAAGGACCTCAAGTGCCAGCTGGTCGATGACACAACTTGTAAGATGGGCTTGAAGGCATTCTAATATTGTATTATTGTAATCCTACCATAAAGTTTTATGCTATTAGTTCAAAGAGAAATCTACTAGGCATCTAGTTTTTGGTTCAAGGGAGGACCATTAATCGAAAGAATATCAAGAACGGTGGATACATGTTCTATTGGGCATGGAGAGGTTACGGACCTACAACCACTGTTGTCTACTATTATTTTCTGCGAAAAACGGATCCTATGGGAAGGTTGGCTTAAATGTCTTAATGAGTTCTCAGGCAGAGTGAACGCCTGGTGTGCTTTACAGGAAGCACGGTAGCGCAGCACTACAAGGAGTGAAACTCCATACTACTGTGGGGTGACTCCACCTTGAGGTTCCCGAAAGGGGTAATGCCTCGGTTGTATGAGACAAGTCACAGCGGCATAGCACCACAAATAGGCAGGTAGCCTAATACTGTATGTTGAAATAAAAAGAGGTGTAGTCAGCACTACAAAGGGGAGGAGTTTCTCATGTTACAGTGGCACGACACCATGATGAGGTACCCGGTTAGGGATAAAGCCTCGGCCTTGCAAGCTAAGTCGTTGCGGCGTAACACCGCAAGGGAGCCTAAGGCTTCATGCTGGGTAGTTTGGCATTACAAAGAGGCAGTGGCCTCATGCTACAGTAGTATAATACTACGATGGGATTTCCATTACGGGGTAAGGCCTCGGCTTTATGCCATGTCATAGCGGCGTAGCACCGCAAGGGAAGCGCAAAGCGCTTCATGCCATGTCTCTTTATAATGAACTCACTTATAGTGTATGGACAAAGAGATATCATGCCGTCTCTTGAGGGTAAACTTGTAGACGTCCAAAATTATACACTGAAACCAGGCTGGCACAGGGCCTTTAATGTGTAGCCAGAAGTACATGTAACTACATTATGTGAGTGGAAAGAATTTTAGCTATGATACAGAATTCAAGGCTTAGTCCATTCTTGTATTATAGTCTGTTGTTTGATCCATGCGGAAAGATTCAAGTCGTCAGCGATATCTCTCCTAATGCATGATAGACAGTTACCGTGGGGAACACTTATACCCATATATAGAGATATGTGGGGGATTGTTGGGTTTTGGCTTTTTGTATTAGAAACTTTAGTCCCACATCGGCTAGGCCAAAAGAGTTGTATCTCTATATATTAGCTATGCTATTGTAGAGATGCACATGTGGTGTGGAGGTGCACATGGGTGTGCCATGTGGGATTATTTTCTAATAGAAAAAAGGCTAAATCAACAATTGAAAGCATTTATGTTTTTTGCTCTTGGAAAATTTATTTCCATTGGAGCTAAGTCCCGTAGGGGCTTAGCGACTCGGACTCGGACTCGGGCTCATGGGCTCATGAGGCGTAATGTGGCATTTTGTTGGCGCACTTTGCACTTAGCACGTCAGCATCGTCGCTAGGCGCATAGTGCGCTTAAGTTGCGTTCGTTGCGCGAGCCACTTGCGCAGCCGGTTGAGCTGCCAGGTTGCGCGGCACAGGTTGCACAGCCAGGTTGTGCGGCTCTGGTTGCGCGGCCAGGTGCACGGGCCAGGTTGCGCGCCCAGGTGCACGCCCAGTTGTGCGGGAGGCGCACAGGGAGCACAGGTGGCGCAAGTGGCTCAGTGTGCGTTCTACACGCGGTGTACAAGGCACGCGAGGTGTACGAGTGGCACAACTTGCTACAGATCGTGCCTGTGCATGACCTGTGCGATTACTACACGTTTGGAGTAGTTTTTACCACGTCTCGAACATTGTGGAAACTGGGCAGTTGCCACTCAGGCCTATATACGGTCTCTTCTCTCCACAGGACAAAAACAGAAGATTACACATAAAGTTAAAAGAGTTTACAAGTATTTCTTAACACAAGTAAACATAATCTGTGACAGAGAAGAGAAGCTTTGCACCAGCGTTGCTTTTGCACAGGAGTTCGTGTACGATCCGAGGAGTCAGAAGAGCAGGAGTGTTCCAAAGTTCTCCGACAAACTTGATGGTTCCTGGAAGCTATTCGTGTGGGGCGAATAAAGCTTTGAGCAATGGTGGCCATTCACCCTAGCAGGCCATCTTCCATCTTTCGCCTATCATCGCTACTGCTGTTAGCAATTCGATCTGTACCTTCTGTTTAGAAGTGCTACTGTCGTTTGCTACTGATTACAAAATCTTTTTAGATTCTCGTAGTCCAGAATCCTCCAAGGATCTATGTTACGCACCTTCCCTGAAGTGTTGTATTGAAACATTATTTTTACAATAGTTACATCTTCTCTATTTTTCATCGAAAAATTGTGCCCCGGTAATAACATAACCAGCCTTAAACAACCTTAATTTATCCCTACTGGTTAAACTCTTAAACAATGTATCACTTTGTTAAAAAAATTAGGTAGGTGTATTAATTTAAGAAAATGTTCGGTAAGTGTATTAATTTATGGAAATATTCCACTAGCATGATATTTTACTTAAGCCTTTCCCATGCTTCTTAATTATGCAGAAACTATTTTTTTTGGTGGATATATAAACAATGCATAGAAACTTGTTAATTAAACTGTTAATTAATCTGACCAAGAGTCCTTGTGATTTACATCCGTTCTTTCTTTGTAATGTTTTATATAAGATATTGCTAACAGATTACGACCAATTCTTCATAAACTTATATCCCAATTTCAAAATGCTTTTGCCCCAGGTAGGCAGATTGGTGATAATATCATTACTGTCCAAAAACTCTTTCACTCCATTGCTAAATTCAACCCAATTCAAAGTTTATTTGCCTTGAAAATCGATATGGTCAAGGCCTATGGTAGGCTTAGCTGGAATTTTATTAGCCAAGCTCTTCATAGCTTCAGGTTAAGCGGAAACTCTCATGATCTTATAATGCTGTGTATTATCACTGTTTCATTTAAAATTTTGTATGGCTCACCATCATCCAAGTTCTCTCCCAATTATGGTATCTGAAAATATTGCCTACTCTCTCCATTTATTTTCATTATGCGTGGTGAGCTTTTACCCAAATTTTTGATCACCATGGAAAAGGACTGTTTATTTGAAGGGATCAAACTCAATAGAAGGTGTAAGGAGATTTACTTGTTGGATTGTATCTCGTTTCCAATTGAGCGGTCAAATGGGAGGTGACAATGGAGTTGGTAATTTAGTCCCACATCGTTTAGGAGGTGGACCATGTGTTGTAGATAATTGGGATTGGTTCAAGCCTTACATGAGAATTCACTTTTAAGGCATATAGCCTAATTTAATATCGTACCTCATGGGCCAACTCCGGTTCGGGTCACACTGCTTTCCCAACAATTGGTATAAGAGCTTTGGAGGTTCTGGCAACCATGTCTACGGAGCATATGAATACTCGTATGATCACCCTCATAGGGGAGAACTAGGCAATTTGGAAGCCAAGGATAGAAGATCTACTCTGGTGCAAGGACTTGCATGGTCCGTTGGAGGGCGACAACGCAAAGCCATCGGACAAAACAGATGAAGACTAGAAATGACTGGATCGGAAGGCCGTTTGATTCATCCACCAATGGCTGAATGACTCGGTGTTTCACCACGTGTCCATGGAGAGTTCGAAAAAAAGCATTACGGAAGAAGCTGCATTCGATGTACGAAATAAAGACGACTGGCAACAAGGCATTTCTTATTTGCCAACTCATCAACTCGAAGTATACGAAGAGTGCCTCGGTGGCACAACATCTGAACAAGATTTAGGATATCATCAATCAGCTGTCTGCAATAGAGATGGTGATTGATGATGAGCTTTAGTCCCTACTGCTTTTGAGGTCTCTACCGAAAAGCTGGAAGATGATGGTGATGTCGGTGGGCAACTCCGTGCCTGATGGAGTTGTCATGATGGATGCAGTCAAAAGTAGCTTCTTGAATGAGGAGGTCCAGCACAAGAAAGTGGAATCGTCACAGGAGTCCGCTCTAGTAGCTTCTTACGGGAAGGGAAGACCCAAGTCACAGGTGAGGACATGGGAGAGTTCTCGAGATCTTGCGATTGTGGACCGCAAAGAGGGCTACTATCACTATGACAAAATGGATCATATCAAGAGAAACTACATTAAGTTCAAAGCTGAAAAGGCCAAGGACAAGAACGATCAGGAGGATTTTACGGCGTTTGGAGATATTATTATCGTAGTGACCGATACAGATAAACCTTGTGGCATATGTCATGATGGCGATTGGGTCATGGACATGGGGGCATCATATCACGCCACTCTATATAGGAGGATCTTCACGTCATACTGCTACGATAGGTTTGGACATGTGAAGATGGACGACAAGGGAACGACTGTAATTGTAGGCATCGGTGATATGCACTTGACGGCGGAGTTTGGTGAGAAGCTCGTCCTCAGGGGTATGCGACATGTACTGAGTTTGTGCTACAACTTGGTTTCGGTTGAGAGGTTGGCAAATGATTGGCTGTCACAGCCTGTTTGGACACAAAGATTGGATGCTTGCGAAGGGTTCCCAACAGCTGGCTCGAGGAGATTTGTGTTGTGGCATGTACAGGCTCAAGCCGCTGAACTGTACAGGCAGGCCACATACACTGGATAGAGGCTCGAGGAGTGTTTGACAGGAGGTGGATCGTCGAGAACTTCCTGAGGAGGGTCTTCGAGAAGTTTTGAGGGATACAGATGATTCGGTTCATCGAGACAAAAAGGTAGAAGGTGATGAGTCAAAGATTGAGGGTCAGTCTGTCGGTCATATGACAACTAGTCAGTCTCCAGGTAGAGTTGCTCTACGGATCTAATTTTGGCGACAGGTGGTTTGCCAAAGCTTTTCAGAGCAACATCGGTTTTAGCAGTTCGAAGCCAAAGAGAAGATCAAGGTTTGCAGCAAACTCAATCTGAGATGGAAGTATCATCATTCACATAGTTCAGGGGGAGCTATGGGTCATCGATGGCATGCACAGTGCGTAATGTTCTGTTTGAGGACGTATGTATATAGGGGAGCTTCAAGTTCGGACACGAAGGTGGATAGGTTTAGGTGTTCAAATCTCGTGAGAACCGTACTGTCCGCTTGGTTGGGCCCGCCAAGGGTGAGAAGCTCGTTGGTACGTTAACACTTTCCGGTGGAAGACTAAAGTTGGGGATAGGCAGCCGAGACTTACGGTGAGGCTGATTTTCAGGGACTTCGGTCTTAGTCCTGTCATTAATATTGGTAGGATCCCAGTGGTGCATGAAGTGCTATGCATGGCAGCTAGCATCGACGTGACTGTCGAAGAGCTGGAGACAAAGGAAGATGCGAAGCAACTCGGGGGATCGCAGGGCATATGGCAGCATATATTCTGTCGTGGGACGACATGGATGGAGTCCAGTTGAGGAGCCATAGGGTTAACACCCTCTCATCAGACTGGAAGGGAAGATTATTGGAGTTCAGTATAAATTTGGTAACAACATATTTGTGGAATCCAAATCTAGTTAAACATTTAATTTGATTAGATTTGGATGTCCATAATTGGTGATGTGCTATTTTATATGTACTATTATTCTTATTTTAGGAATTCCTATTTATGATCTAAAATAGTATGTTGATGGAATATTTTAGGCATAATAGGATTTCCATTTTATTCATATTTAGGAAATCCTATTATGACTAGAATATAATTTTTTTATCCTATATATATGGGATGAAGGTGGAGGCATAAAGCACAGCACAAAGTAGAGATTTAGGATGCTCGTCCACAAGAAAATCTATGAGAAAGTTCATACTTTGCTCTTAGGACTTCGCCATCCAAGACAGAAGGAAGAAGATCTAATCGAGGAGTCGTCAACTTCGGTTAGGAAGATTGCTCGGGTTGGTGAGTGATCTCAATTGTAATCTTCTATTTTTTTTTAGAGTGGTGAGAGGGTTGAACCTATTAGGATAAAGGGTTCAACATGAGTTTTCTCAGTATTGTAATTTTATCTGAGTTATAAAGATTGGGATTTGTCCAGGTGTTGTAGTCATTGCCATATGCTTGTCTTTATTTATGCTTGGTGTCCATTGGACGGGGATTGGTTTGATCAGGTGGGTTGGCAAACACTTTCGTGCGCCCAATAAGTGGTATAAGAGCATATGGTTAAGGGCTAGTTTGGGCAGCTCTAATTGGTTCGAGACAGATGGTGCTGAACGTTCATGTGTATAATCAAATTATACGGGCTCTTCTTAAGGTAGAGTAGGAGCATCAACTACAAGAATTTGCTTCAAAGATGGGTTTGACCAGCCCAAGGTGGAGCAAGGCTTTGTGGTTGGCACACAATTGTGGTGTGGATGAACATGCTGTGGTCGAACGGATCGAGATGACAATATGTTGGATCTCCTACGTGTTCGGCTGGCAGAAACGAGCAAAGATTGCCAGAGTATGCTGAGGTTGTTCGTTTAGTAGGAACAAGCAAAGATAGCCGGAGTGTGCTAAGGGTGTTCGGCTAGCAGGAATGAACAAATGGTAGCCGGGTGTGCTAGGTTGCTTGGTCAACGAAAATGAGCTAAGGTGGAGATTGTTGGGTTGTATCTCATTTTCGTTTGATCGCTGAAATGGGGGGTGATAATGGAGTTGGTAATTTAGTCCCACATCGGTTAGGAGGAGGGACCATATGGTATAGATAATTGAAATTGGTTCAGGCCTTACATGAGAATTCTCTTTTAAGGCATACGAGCTCAATTCAATATCGCACCTCATGGGCCAACTCCAATTCATATCACACCTCTTTCCCAACGTTATTCTCGTCTGTTATTTGCTGATGATATTCTGATTTTTGCGTTTCATCAAAAATGTTCTCAAACTCAAGAATATCCTCTCCCCCTTTGAAGATTGGTTAGACCAACAAATAAGCTATGAGAAATCATCAATTTTCTCGCAAGCTTGATATTTACATGTGACAAATATTTTTGGATATCCTTCAAGTTAAACCTGTGGGGACTAAGATAAATATAATGATCATTACCTGCTCCTTCCCAAATCTCGGATTGCAACCCATTAATAGCTCATAGATTCTAGTCCAAACAAAGCTTTCTGGATGGAACGGTAATTGCCAATCACATGTGGGCCGAACTATATTGATCAAATCTACTTGCCTTCTATTCCAAATTACTACTTATCTTAAATCTTGCCTAAACAAGTATTCAAAACACTATCTCAAATCTAAAAAACCGCTTTTGGTGGGGAGGACAAGTAGAACAAAGGAAACTTTATTTCAATTCATGGTGTAACCTCACTAAACTAAGAACAAGGCGAATTTGGGTATTAGAGATCCTTAGTTTACCAATGTCGCCCTCATCACCAAACTTGCTTCACTACAAGAAAAAAGGCTTTTCTTGACAGTTTTTCTCCGTCAAGAAAGGGGTATCTTGACGGTTGCATATCCGTCAACTAGGCCAAAGTCAAGAAAAGTTTTTCCCTTTTCTTGATGGTCGCTGGCAGGGCTTTTCTTGATGGCTTTTTTCCGTCATATGAAATAGTTTTCTTGACCGATTTTAGCCGTCAAGAAACCAGTTTTAAAAAATTGTCAATGTAGGTGAAATTTTTTCTTGACTCCGGCCTAGATGACGGTTAAAAACCATCAATGAAAGGTCCTCCTGTAGCAGTTTTGAGTTAATTGTTGACATTTTATAACCTTCAAAAGAAGCTAAATTTTGTATAACAAAAATTTTATTTATAATTGTTGACACAAAATCACAGTCAACCAAATATTGATACAATTGACGACATGATACTTGTAATATTTCAATACGACACATGAAGACTGAACTCAGTACAAGACGGACGACAGCTCGCACCTGCTATGCTCAATGTTTTGAGTCTGTATTTTACACTTTTATTGAGTCTAGACATATGTAAACTGAGTCGTACTGAACAATTTGAGACTTAACCTATACCTATACTCAAACCAAAACCTCCACCAAAATTCAAATAAGCCCATTTACCCATTGGACCAGTTCTGTGCTCTGGAGACAGAGTTCGGGCCGAACTTTGCCTCCACACAGAGTTCGGGCCGAACTCTGCCTCCACACAGAGTTCGGGCCGAACTCTGCCTCCTAAAATCCAGGACCCTAATTTTTAAGGTTGGCTGGATGCAAGTTGTCTAACGGCCAAATTTTTGAATATTTGACCCAGAATTCTGGCCGAATTCTGCCTATCTGGTATCCTATAAATAGGCCTTGAATTCTCTCATTTTCAATTATCCAATCTTCTCTTCTCTTCTCTCTAAAGCCTTATACAAGCCATACCCTTCTCATCTACTAGCCACAAGCTTTCTAAGCCTCAAAGTGCTCAGTACTTTTCAGTTAGGAGTTTGTGCAAGAGTTCAAGAAGTCGCTTGGAAAATTCCAAGCATCGCCACTGTGATCTCTGTAAGAAGTTGACGTGCTCTTTTGAAGAAAAGGCACGGGGTGTAACTACTATTTCACAAATAGTGGATTTAATCCTGAGCTAGAGTTCTCAGGCCTGGACTAGTCCTCCACGAGGGAAACCAGGTTAAAATTGGCTGTGTTTGCGTATGCTTTCTTGCTCTTTAATATTTTCGCATTTACTCTGATTATTTACTGTTGGTGAAAGAGTTTAATTTTTTAATTGGACATTATTGTCATAAATTCTATTCACCCCCCTCTAGAGTTGCCTATTTGTTCTTCAATAATTATATATTATGAATCGAACACACATAATATCAATGATCCAAAATATAAACATACATCAAATAACTATAAAATTTAATTTTTATATTAATAAACTGTATATTGTTCATACAACACAAACTTCCAATACATCCAATACGTCCAACCACGAATATCCAACACTTGTCCAACCATAAACATATCCAACCACAGTATGTGGTTTCCATACACTTAAACATCCAAAACTGATAATTATACGAATAAAACCAAAATAGGTAGCAAACCCGGCCTGAGCACATCCCTCTCATATTCACAGTACCTCCATTTTCCATGTAGTTCCTGAGAGAAGAAGAGAAATATATATATATATATATATATATATATATATATATATATATATATATAATTATTTATGTGCACATGTTTGTATAAATTGATAACTGAGAACAAAATGAAATAACCACGAGGCCTACAAGTCAATACAGTAATCAAATTTTAGTCTCAAAGTATTCAAGAAAAATTAATTTGCAGAGAATATGTTGGCACATTTTCTTCTGAGCAAAAAATTAATAAAACATACTAATGTTGGCTTAGGTGTACTCGCTTCTTGGTTACATTCAGTAAATCACAGTATAAAGAAATTCACTCGAAATCAGAGGCCAATATAGTTACATATTTACATCTATCAAGAACTGACTAGCCTATGGAGTTTCCTTCAAACAATAAAATTATGATGACCAACAAAATGTGATATCAGTTGAATCAACCAAGCCACCAAAAAGTCCAAAATTATAGTATCAACCGCGTCCAAACTACAAAAAAATAACAAGTCCAGGAGTACAATATCATCCACACCCAACCTTTGTACATGACAAATCAAAGAAGACCCAACAAACTGCCAACAAGCCACCAAAAGCAACAACCAAGTAAAAATTTGTATCAACAAACAAGTATCAGTAAAACCCTAATCCACCAAAAGCAAAAGCAAGTAAAAAATAACGAGTAATCCCAACCAAAGTAGAGAGTGGAGAAAAACGTAGATATCATACACCCAAAACAGAGAAAGTAAAATAATGTCAAAAAATTCAAAATAGAAGACATCAAATGGTACAATATGGGTGGTCTTTTGAACATAAAGTAAAATAATGTCAAAACAATTTATCATAATAATATTCTGCTCTTTCTATGGTTAGGAAACAATACCTAACTTGAGGATGCTCCATAATCTTCTCTTCGATGACTGACCAACTTAAATATTCTTGTAATTAGACTAACACTATTTGAAACATCTTTGGAAATGGGGTCAGGGTTTAAACTAATAAAAGCAATGTCAGCTTTTCTTTGTGTTGCAGTCAATAATATGTTCAAATAAAAGATGTAGATATGCTCTAACTGATTTTGATACACATTAGTTGGCATAAATGTGCAGGATTTACCAGTATGTGCACTCATACAGGTAAGATATGTAACAAGCACACATGTATGTCAAGAACATAAAATGTTTTTGAGTGCATGCTTGCTCAAGGTCACTTCTTTCTTCCTAATGAAGCGATGCTACATTCTTTTGATTTATTATCCAAGTAGAAAAAACTTGTACCATCACAAATGTTCAAGGGAAATAAATTCTACAGTATTAGTAAAGACAACAAGAAATATTGAACATGGTGAGACATTAAAAATCAAGGATACAACAATGACTAATGTTCGAGAAGAGATGGCTTTCTTAAAGAGAAAAACGAAAAAAAAGATTGATGTAGACAACACCAAATAGATTGGGATATGATTACACGAGGATGCGTTGCTAACTACCTGTTACCATTGGCAAGAAAGTTATGAACAATGATAGTGCTAGGGCAACCAATAAAATTTCTTCAAGCCAAGCAAATAGTAGCTGTTAGTATTATTAGGCAATTTTGTTCTGTATAAAAAAGAAGTCATGTGCATGATGAAATTCTCTTCCCTAGCTATTAAATTTGGCTATGAAAGCAAATTTGCACTCACAGTAAGGAAGAGGATAGATTTGCAAAGTTTACAGAAAATTAAAATTTAAATGAAGAACATTGATACTTCAAACAAATCAAAGGTAGCAGACAAGAACAAACCTCAAAACTTTTTAATGGTTGTAGGTAATCACAATGAAGATGCCTGCCAAACATGGTACCAGAACTCTTCTAGGAAAGCACAAGGAATAGGGTTGCCTGTTTCCAAAAGAAAGCAACCCACCACTAAGCTTCACAGAATCTAAAATGCTTTGTCATATGCATCATAAAATACAATAGGCCTAGATAAATGATAGATTTATATTTTTCCATTGACTTGTTCGAAGGATGCGCATAGATGATAGAAAATAATAATCTGCTTACCTAAAACACCTGATGAAGTTATATATGCAAATACATAACATAAAATAAATGGCTCAAAAATCAAATAGAATAGTTACAATTTCCATGAGTACTTTAATTACCACAAACATTGACAGAAACCATTACGAGTATCGATTTTGGGACTTCAGATAATTCATGATATGAAATATTTAGATTTTGATATGTAGATAGTTCATGATATGAATATTTCATATCATGAATCACTGATACTTCTGCTATTCAAAATGAATCACTGATACTCAACATAATCAGATAGCAAATGTCTCATACTCGTGTGAGACAAATGACTCTCAACATAATTAGAATAGAAGACCATGTTGGAGTGGGAGGGGTTCCCAACCTATGTGGAGAAGACCCCGGAGTGCGACGAGCGACGTCCGATGTCGGAGAAGCTCGGGAAGTAGGCGACGGAGTTGCTGCTGCTGCTGCTGGAGCTGCTGGAAGCAGGGGATCCGAGTTCGGGCCGAACTCGGTCCCATGGCGAGTTCGGGCCGAACTCGGTCTGGCCGTTCCAGGGTTTGGCCAGTAGGTGCTGGTTGCCCCACACAGAGTTCTGGCCGAACTCTGTATCGTCGGGGACTGAAGCGGATTTCTGGATGAGTTTTAATCATTGGATCTAATCCAACGGTCCAGGTTGGTTGCGGGATTAGGGAGATATATTGAGTTTTCTCAACCCTAACTCAGAAGTGCAACGCATTGGACAACACAAGTTTTGAGAGAGGAAGGAGGCAAGAGTGCCATTGCAAGTTCGGAGAAGAAGGCGGAGGATTGAAGGTTGTTTTCGAAGGAGATCGTGTTTCGGGTAATCTCTACTCGTCGTTCTCGCTCTTCGTAGCCTTGTAATCATTGTTCTTATCTCTGAGTGTTGTGGGGATCCGATTTGGATCGGGAGGAGTTTGTGGAGGGTGTAATTCTTCTATTCCATTAGTGGAGGCTTCTCAGGGTTGGACTCCGATCGTCCCGTGGTTTTTTCCCGCAAGGGTTTCCACGTCAAAAATTCTCTGTCTGCGTGATTGTTTTTGTGTGATTGTTTTTGGGTTCGTGCGTTGTATTGCTCGGTCCTCTCGCAGGTACTCTCCGGTTTGGGGAAAGGTTTCCGCGTTTCTTTCCCAACAGAGTGTGGTATCAGAGCTTTGGGTTCAAAGGGTGTCAGGAGTTGACAGAGGAACCAGAGAGGAGAGATGGACGCGAAGCCGGTGAGCATGGTGAACCTTAATGGCACAAACTATCATTATTGGCGGAGCAAGATGAAAGATTTGCTATTTGTCAAGAAGCTGCATCTACCCGTGTTTGCATCCGAGAGGCCCAGTGATAAATCCGAGGAGGACTGGACGTTCGAGCACATACAGGTGTGTGGGTACATAAGGCAGTTTGTTGAGGAGAACGTGTACAATCATGTTGCCAATATTGAGCACGCGAAGACGTTGTGGGATAAGCTGGAATCCTTGTATGCGAAGAAGACCGGGGTAAACAAGTTGTTCCTGATCCGAACGATGATAGGTCTGTGGTACAAGGATGGGGCGTCTATTTCGGATCACTTGAGTGAGTTCCAGGGTGTGGTTGAGCAGCTATCTTCTATGGGAGTCAAGTTCGACGACGAAGTTCAGGGACTGTGGCTGCTGTGTACTTTGCCAGACTCGTGGGAGACCGTACGAGTATCTATGATCGCTTCTGCTCCAGAGGGCGTGGTCAGTCTGGAGTTTGCCAAGAGCGGGGTGTTGAATGAAGAGATGCGGAGACGTTCTCAGGGCACTTCATCCACATCCCACCACTCAGAGGCACTTGTTTCAGAGAGCCGCGGAAGGGGCAAAAGCAGGGGTCCAGGTGGTGGCAGAGACAAGAGCAGGGGAAAGTCCAAGGGTCGTTACGAGGACTCAGAGTGTTACCATTGCGATAAGAAGGGCTATATCAAGCGGAATTGTTTCGCTTGGAAGAGAGAGAAGAAGGGCGACAAGGGGAAGCAAGAAGAGAACACTACAGCGGCGGCCTCGGTGCATGGAGGCAATGTGATCGTCGTAGGTGATGAGGTCATTACTAACCTCGTCTGCGATGACAATTCTTGGCTGGTGGACTCAGGGACTTCAGCACATGTATCTCACAATAGGGCACTGTTTGCCACTTACACGACAGGTGACTGTGGCGTGTTGAAGATGGGCAACGGAGATGTGTCGAAGGCGGTTGCCGTTGGAGATGTGCATTTGAGAACAAAGACGGGTGCGGTTCTTGTTCTCAAGGATGTTCGTCATGTCCCTGATATCCGTTTCAACCTGGTGTCGGTTGGAAGGTTGGATGACGAGGGATTCTTCAGTCTCTTCGGGAACAGTCAGTGGAAGCTTTCCAGAGGTTCGATGGTGATTGCCAGAGGAAGCAAGAAGTCCGGTCTCTACTATATGGAGGGGAGTGCAGAGGGGGCACAGGAGGTGAACGCAGTCACTGATGCGTCTACCGAGTTATGGCACAGGCGGCTCGGCCATATCAGCGAGAAGGGAATGAGCTACTTGGTGAACAGGAAAGTGATTCCGGGGCTCAAGTCTACAAAGTTGGAGAAATGCACGCACTGTTTAGCTGGAAAGCAAAATAGGGTGTCTTTCCAAAATCACCCAAGTTCGAGGAAGCCGGCGTTGCTCGAGTTGATTCACTCGGATGTCTGTGGTCCTATGAAGGTAAAATCTCTCGGTGGTGCTTCTTACTTTGTGACTTTTATTGATGACTGTTCCAGGAAGGTTTGGGTCTATGCCTTAAAGACCAAGGATCAGGTGCTGCCTACTTTCAAGGAGTTTCAGGCCTCTGTTGAAAGGGAGACGGGCAAGAAGTTGTTGTGTGTTCGGTCCGACAATGGCGGCGAATACATCGGTCCCTTTGATGCGTATTGCAGAGAGCAAGGGATACGAAACCAGAAGACTCCGCCAAAGACACCTCAGCTCAATGGTGTAGCGGAGCGCATGAACAGGACACTGATGGAGAGGGTGCGGTGTTTGCTGTCAGAAGCAAACTTGCCGGGCAGTTATTGGGGTGAGGCTCTTCTCACAGCTGCTTATATTATTAATTTGTCTCCTAGTGCTCCTTTGCAGGGTGATGTGCCTGATAAAGTATGGTACGGCAAAGAGCCGTCATACAGTCACCTGCGGGCGTTTGGTTGTAAAGCCTTCGTGCATGTACCGAAGGACGAGAGGACCAAACTTGAGCCGAAGACGAGGCGATGCGTCTTTGTCGGCTATGGTCGGGATGAGTTTGGCTATAGACTCTACGACCCAGTGGAAGGAAAGCTCTACAGAAGCAGGGACGTGGTGTTCGTCGAGGATCAGACCATGACCAACACTCAGGATTCCGAGACGCCTTCTGAGGCTGAGAAATTGCCTGAGTTAGAGTCATTTCGCTTCGAGCAGTTTCCAGAGGACATCGCAGAGGATCCAGTTATGGGGGAGCCGGTACATGGAGTTGCTCCCAACCTTGATCATCAGCCTGCTGATGGTGGTCAGGATGTCCCTCAGGAGGATGAGCATGCCGGAGAGGTAGTTCCTGAAGGGGCGGAGGCTGTCGGTATACAGCCAGCACCAGTGGCTCCACTGAAAAAGAGTGACAGGGATCGTCGACCATCTACGAGATACTCACCGGATGAGTATGTGCTATTGACTGACGGGGGGGAGCCCGAAAGTTTCGCAGAGGCTATGGAAGACGAACACAGACAGGAGTGGATGGTGGCTATGCAGGAGGAGATGAGTTCCTTGTACACCAATTCTACTTATGATCTGGTGCGGTTGCCAAAGGGCAAGAAGGCTTTGAAGAATCGATGGGTGTTCAGAGTGAAGCAGACGGATGATGCTACTCGCCCTCGATACAAAGTGAGGCTGGTAGTCAAGGGCTACGGTCAGCGGAAAGGCGTGGATTATGATGAGATCTTTTCGCCTGTCGTCAAGCATTCGTCTATCCGGGTGGTGCTAGCATTAGCAGCCAGTTTCGACTTGGAGGTCGAGCAGATGGATGTGAAGACGGCATTCCTCCACGGTGATCTTGAGGAGGAGTTATACATGGAGCAGCCAGAGGGATTCTGCGAGAAGGGCAAGTCACATTTGGTCTGCCGGTTGAGGAAGAGCTTGTATGGTCTGAAGCAGGCTCCGAGGCAGTGGTACAGGAAGTTCGAGTCGTTTATGGGGGAGCATGGTTATGCACGGACGACGTCGGAACATTGTACATTTGTGAGGTATTTTGCCGATGATGATTTTATCATCTTATTGCTCTATGTTGATGATATGCTATTAGTGGGTTGGAATGCCACTAGGATAGCGGAGTTGAAGCGCCAGCTGGGCACGGCCTTCTATATGAAGGATTTGGGCACAGCGAAGACTATTCTTGGGATGGAGATCAGCCGAGAGAGAGAGTCCAAGCTGCTACACTTGTCCCAAATGAAGTACATTCACCGGGTACTTCAGCGTTTCGGGATGGACGGGTCGAAGAAAGTGAGTTCCCCCCTCGCGGCTCACTTTAAGCTCACTGAGGAACAGTGTCCATCTACCGAGGACGAAAAGGAAGATATGGAGCGGGTTCCATATGCCTCAGCTGTGGGAAGCCTGATGTATGCTATGGTGTGTACGAGACCAGATATTGCTCATGCAGTTGGTACGGTTAGCAGGTATCTTTCAAATTCTGGAAGGGTACATTGGAGTGCGGTCAAGTGGATTCTACGATATCTTCAGGGCACTGCTGGTTGGAGACTTTCCTTTGGTGGTGACGAGCCGAAGCTGGTTGGGTATACCGACGCTGATATGGCTGGAGATGTAGACACGAGGCGATCGACTTCGGGCTACGTGATGATGTTTGCGGGAGGAGCAGTGTCGTGGCAGTCGCGGTTGCAGAAGTGTGTTGCCTTGTCGACGACAGAGACAGAGTACATTGCGGCGACGGAGGCTTGCAAGGAGCTGTTGTGGATGAAGAAGCTGCTGCAGGAAATGGGACTGAAGCAAGAGCAGTATACTTTGCTTTGCGACAGTCAGAGTGCTATCCACCTTGTGAAGAATCAGACGTTTCATAGCCGGTCCAAGCACATCGAGACCCGGTATCATTGCATACGGGATGTGGTTGAGAAGAAGGACGCGGAGCTTGAGAAGGTGCATACAGATGACAACGGAGCTGATATGTTCACGAAGATTCTACCAAGGGGGAAGTTTGAGTACTGCAGGCAGGTCGTCGGAATGACGACATCCTCCCCATAGTTGTGAAGGGGGAGATTTGTTGGAGTGGGAGGGGTTCCCAACCTATGTGGAGAAGACCCCAGAGTGCGACGAGCGCCGTCCGATGTCGGAGAAGCTCGGAAAGTAGGCGACGGAGTTGCTGCTGCTGCTGCTGGAGCTGCTGGAAGCAGGGGATCCGAGTTCGGGCCGAACTCGGTCCCATGGCGAGTTCGGGCCGAACTCGGTCTGGCCGTTCCAGGGTTTGGCCAGTAGGTGCTGGTTGCCCCACACAGAGTTCTGGCCGAACTCTGTGTCGTCGGGGGCTGAAGCGGATTTCTGGATGAGTTTTCATCATTGGATCTAATCCAACGGTCCAGGTTGGTTGCGGGATTAGGGAGATATATTGAGTTTTCTCAACCCTAACTCAGAAGTGCAACGCATTGGACAACACAAGTTTTGAGAGAGGAAGGAGGCAAGAGTGCCATTGCAACTTCGGAGAAGAAGGCGGAGGATTGAAGGTCGTTTTCGAAGGAGATCGTGTTTCGGGTAATCTCTACTCGTCGTTCTCGCTCTTCGTAGCCTTGTAATCATTGTTCTTATCTCTGAGTGTTGTGGGGATCCGATTTGGATCGGGAGGAGTTTGTAGAGGGTGTAATTCTTCTATTCCATTAGTGGAGGCTTCTCAGGGTTGGACTCCGATCGTCCCGTGGTTTTTTCCCGCAAGGGTTTCCACGTCAAAAATTCTCTGTGTCTGCGTGATTGTTTTTGTGTGATTGTTTTTGGGTTCGTGCGTTGTATTGCTCGGTCCTCTCGCAGGTACTCTCCGTTTTGGGGAAAGGTTTTCGCGTTTCTTTCCCAATAGACCAAACTACAAGTAGCTAGAAAATGATAGTCAACAAAATAATCCACTGATACTCAACAAAAGTATAACATAGAAAAAAAAAATAACTTGGACATAGAATTTGATAGAGAAAGTATGGGCTCAGAGTATAGTAAAGACTTCTTGAAAAATATTTCCAACCCCAATGTGTAGCCAATAGCCATTCATCCCATTATGAAACTGATACTCCAAGTTCTACTGATACTCACAAATTTCAAGTGTGATATCAGTCCCAAAAAATTTAGCTCAATTACAAAGTCAAAAAAAAATCTAGCAACATATGTATCAAACTTTGAAAGCCAAGTGTACTAGTTTCAGATGTCTATAAAAATATTTATTGAAACCTAGACTCCTCTGTTCACCAGTACTCTGTCAAATATCCCAGAGCGACTCCTCTTAACTTACGGTTGTATAACTAGATGAATCAGTGCAATAAATAAAAAAAGCCAGCCCACAACAATAAACCCACCACCAGAATTTTTGAGATTCGAACAACTTCCATGATGGTCACGATAAAAAAAAAATCAGTTCCTCCCTCGTTACCAACCACTTTCTTCAGTGAATAAACATGTTCTTGCAATCCATTTCGTCAGCTATCCATCAAAACCAAAAAGCTGACGCATGTTATGTTGGAAAATTTTACTAAAGTTATTTTTAGTTCAATTGTCACATATCGGAACAAATTAACCACATCCTGGAATTCAAAAGGAATATAGGCATATCTGAAACTAGTACACTCAAAAGTTTACATAGATATAACTATGTGCACTCAACTGAGGGAACATCCAAAAGTATTAAAAGACCTAGTACTGCTCTTGCAGCTATAAAGTTGAAAATAGCATATCTGCAAAAGAAGACCAAAAAAGCAGGATTAACGCTAGTAATACATATGGAACAAAAAGGTCCAAACCAACAAACCCTACCCCGAGAGCAAAGCAGCCCATGGTCTCCCCGGACCCCTCCCTCGAGTCCTTTGACCTCGACCCGGAGGTCCTCCACCCCTCCATCCCAAGGTTCCTACGGGGGACATCTTCTCCGCCTCCCACGATGGTGACGTCTCACACCTCCGCGCCATCCTCGACGCCGGCGGCGTCAACAACAACGCCAGGAACCGCTGGGACTCCGTCGCCTTCTACTACGCCTGCCTTGCCAGCCACGTCGACGTCGGATGGATGCTCCTCGAGGCCGAGGCGATATGCTCTGAGCGGACCTCTCGGGAAGCTTTGATTTGAGGATCCCCTTCCCCCGATGGATCTAGGGTTATGGTGTCACTCCCCGTTCCCGAAATACGTAAATTTTTAATTTTTCTGTTTGTGGTATCTAGCACTTGTATCTTGATTACATGTATCATGTATTTATAACTGGCCATGGCATGGAACAGTATCTCGTCTCGGATTAGTGTGCCACCCCTTGTCCTTATCTTGTTATAGGTGTGGCTTAGTGCTTCGATGATAAGATTTCTGAACCGTGTTGTGGTTAGGATTTTATTTAATTAACTTAATTAGTTGTATCATGCACCATTTAACATGTCATTAGTCATATGGTTAGGTCATGTTAGGGATTAGTGTTTAGTGGAGCCAACCCTCACCGACTATATATATATTCTCTTCCTCACTTTTTCTCTCCTCATTCACTTTTCATTTTTTTTTCCTCAAAGCAACATTTAGGCAAGTACATCTTGCACAAATGAGAGACCACTTGTATTTTTCATTTCTTGTTATTTCTTTGATCTTATTAGTCTAGATTGTTCATCTCTTCATTCTCTACAAGTTTAGTTCTTGGTGTTTTTAATTTTAATGACTATCTTTAAGTAGATCTAAGTTTCCAAACTAAGGTTTTATGGGATTTTTTTTGTGGTTTTGATATATCAAAATTGCTTATTTTCGAAAAGTACTTGTTCCATATTGTACAGAATTTAATTTTATTCAGTTTAGACCTTTATTTTGTCCAATTTTGAGTTCTATAGCCCAAGTTATGGACATTGGAAGTTTCTAAAACTCCATGGCCAAAAGTTTGCTGGTAGGGACGACACCTCGCGCATCTTTTGGTCCGCGCACCTTTCACCTTGTACACCTTTTGGTCCGCGTACCTTGTACCTCGCACACCTTTTGGTCTGCACACCTTTTGGTCCACGCACCTTGCACCTCGCGAACCTTTTGGTCCGTGGACCTTGCACCTTGTGCACCTTTGGTCCGCGCACCTTGTACCTCGTGCACCTTTTGGTTCGCACACCTTGCATCTTATGCACCTTTAACCTTGCACCTTGCACCCCTTGTGCACCTTTGACCTTGACTTCTTGGCCTGACCTTAGTGTTCCATGAATATCTGAGACTTGCGTGTCCTATGTGACTTTTATGTCACGAGGGGTCCATGTGACTTTCTGCCTTAACCATGTTCTTTACTTAATTATCTGTATACGTGCTGGTACCTTTTTTAAGTATTTATTGGGATACAATATTAGTATGCGCTGTGGTGCTATTTAATGAGTGCACTGAGGTGTGACTCTGCGTGCTAAGTGATCATTCGTATTATATGTCAATACATGTGTACCTTCCAGCATAGTCATGGTAATTGGTTAGTAATAGTATCGTGGTATATTGATTGTTGTTTGATGCATTACACTAAGCATGGATCTGGGACTCCTTGAGCCGATGTGGATTCATACTTAGGATACACGTACTATGGTACGATATATAGGAGGATGACCACGTGACCACGACACGTGATTCCAAGATCAAGATAGGATTAATCTAAGCAACTTAAATTGGTAAAAGCATTGGGAGGGAACGAAATTCTGAGATCGTACGTTACCAGCCACCCTAGGCCCTATCATAACGTATCGGGTTGACCACCTCGGATACTGTATAGTCATCCGCACTAGTGGAGTGCAGCATATGATTTGTGAATGCCGAGCCAACTCTCCCTATAGGAAGACTGGAACCGTTATTGCTTGTTCTAGCGCAGTGGCCTTTTGAGGGACCGGTGCATTTCGTGCGTGCGTGTGTTTAATGGATTGGCTAGCCCTGCTTGGATATGATAGGAACTGAGGATTCTTATATTATATGCATTACTGGGATAACCCAGACAAATCATAGAAAGCCGTAGGATTGATTGGCCGCTTGTAAACTGACTTGCTTGTGATATGTTTCTTCTGTTAGTAACTGAAGAACGTGGACTATCATGGTGCTTGGTCCAACCCATGTCCTTGTTTGGTTGTTGGGTTGGACTATTGTGCAGCGATAGGCTATGGACCGAAGTTGCGACTAGAAGTCCTTAACTTGACCATGATTATATGTGGTGTCTCATATCGAGTCAATATTAGCACAGTTTGTCCTTATTTGGTTGTAAGGGTGCCGTATAGACTCGATGATGCTTCGTCACTCTATAACTCGTGTTCCAAGCCTTATTATTTATTTATGCTTGGGTTTTGTCTAATTTATTATGTGCTCCCTTGTGGTACTTGTTATTCGGGGCCTGACTCCGCTGGTTTTGTTTGGCCTGATCTCGTAGCAGTGCCTGAGGATCCAGCCTTCTACCCGAACAATGGCGCATACAGGAGCATGGACGTTAGAGACCATGAGTGGGTTTCTTCCACACCGCTCTGATATCTTCTATTTTGTACTTGGTATTTAGCCACTGGCACCTGTTTAGCCGGTTGTTCTGGACATTAGTTTCTTTTTACATAATTGTAATTAAATCAGACTGCAGCTGACTATGGTTATGTACATGTGACTCTCGTACTAGCTTATCATTTTGTATAGCTAGGCTCATGATCCATTTTGATGAAGCGTCGGGGACGCGTTACTGCTTTGTCTTATATGATCATTATTTATTACTTCTTATTTTGATTGATTGAGACATAGATGCTCTGTAAGATCATAGGAGACTTGATTGTAGCATGCACCCCCTGTCTTTTGACAGTCACGATCGTCGTATGACATTTGTATACCATATACGGTGTAGCTGGCCCAGTTACCCTCAGTATTTCGGTGCTGGGACGTGACATATGGTTTGGGATGACATTGGATGGATTTGGGGATTAGGGTTTTAGGATTGACAGAGGATCTATATGAGTGTAACATCCAGTTTTCCAGATGAGGGTATTTTTGTCATTTTTAGGGTTATTTGAATTTATTAGAATTTATTTAAATTTATGGGAATTTTTAGGATTTATTTTAGAATTATTTGAATGAAGGTTGACTAGGTTGACTTTGACTAGCTTTGACTTGGTAAGCTAACCCTAGTTGAGTTGGACTTAGTTAGATTATGAGATCCTAGGTTAATTTGAGTTAACCATATTCTAGTTATTAAAATCAATTAGGAAATAGAGATTAGAATAGAAAGTTTTAGACACAAGTCATGACTTGTGATTTGAACCATTGACTAATGACTTGGCCCAACCCATTAGCCATGTGAACCTAACCCTAACCCAATCCTTAGTGGACGGCCACCTAGTCCTAGGGATTCCCACCCAATAAATAATCTCCTCCATTAGGGCTAGCCTCCTTAGAATTTCACAAGCTTTGGAAAGAGATGAGTTTCCATCTTCACAAATCCATAGAAATTCTATTTTAGCTCCTTTTTCACCCAAACCAATTGCAATAGGTTCTGATTTTATTCTTCTTACTGTTGTTAATGAGTAATATCAGAGTTTGGACAATGTGGAGAAGTTTGGCTATCAAAAGGAACACCTCTCTTTGAAGTTTTTTTTGAAGGATTTGACACCTATAGGTAAATTCTATTCCTCACCATAGAATGTTGTTTTTATTGCATATCTAGAAGTCCTAGGCCTAACCTAACAGTAGGACTGGCTAACCCTAGTTTTCGTGTCCTTTTCGTGTCCTATTTGGACACGTATCAGTCCTATGGTGCAAGTGTTTGATGAAATGCCCCAATGGGCATTTCGATTGATTTTTAGGAACCTAATTGAATAGGAAATTAGATTTTAATGTCGCTTATGAGCTTCTAGTGTCTGAGTGTGGTTTTCGTGTCGTGTCGAGTCACCACAGACACGTGAACACGCTGACACGCGCACGCGTGCACGGGCACTGTAGCTGCCCTGCTACTCGGGGTCTGTAGCGCCGCGGACACGACACGTCGACACGTAAGAATTGACACACACTGAGGGGCACGGTCTGACACTACGTGTATCAAGTCTTAGAGCCTCTCATGTCGTGTCACACACGCACGAGGCAGTGCATTGGTTTTGTACTGAATCGACTGCTGTCGATTTCCAGCACTGATACGCGTGTCGTATCGCACGCATGCGTATTGTGGACACGTGTCAGGGTGTCCTATCCCTAGTCCTAGTCTTAGTCGACACTGGGACACGACCACGAGGTCTGTGTCGGGTCGTGTGCACGAGCACTGTGAACACGTGCACGAGGAATTGGTTCAGTGTACTGTTTGTGCTCTCTGTCAGGTCAGTTTAATGATTTAAATTGTGTTTTAATTGTTCTTTAGATCCAAATCATAATGAATAATCTCTGTTATATTAGGGTTACATGTTAGAATAGGTTTGATGTGAGTAATTGGATTCGAATTGGGATTTTTGCATATTTTTTTGATACTTAATATCAGTCCATTATTCCACTGTTTTTCCAGATTTTCTATTTGAATTTTTAGCATCAATTTAACCTATCTAATACTGTTAATTGTATGATTTAAAACCTCAATGAAGTGCACCTATAGGTTTACTACTGGAGTGTCGAATTTGGGGTGATGTGGTGGTTGTTTGAGTTAAATTTCTAAGAATGCAATGTTGGATTGTAATAGACTGAAAACTGAGATTTTGTTCACTGTAAACTGAATGTGATTCACTGTTAATCCATAACCTGAGTTTTTTTGATTCTTATTACTGAGATTTGAATGAATGTGAATATGTTGATTCCTTTTTCCATTCGAAATGGCTAACTGTCAACTGGTTTCCTCTTTCCCTATTTCCTGAGATCTCCTTCTCTAACTGTCAAATGATTTCCAGATTTTCCTTTCCTTCCTTAAAACTGAATTGAATTAATATTGTTTCATTGCATTGACTGTTAAATAGTTTTCCTATTCCCTCACTGTTTCCAGATTGCTTAGGATACTCATTTCCAGTTTTCACATTGAATATTGCTCACTGTTTTGCCTAATATTGTTCACTGTTTTTGTAATATATGATTCCTATAACACTGTTTTCAGTTGCCATATTCACACACATTCAAGTGGCCTGCTCTCTCACACTCTTCACACACACACTCTTGTATTCACTCACACATATCACACACATGAACACTCACTGTTTTCAGTCATCACTAATACACACACACACCCCTTCATGCCTCACTTGACACCACACCCACATTCGTACTAACACACACACAACTCTCATGTATCCTCTCACACTCACACACATCTTCTCATGTCACACACACATGTTTCCTCCCACACACTCTCATGTTTTCACACACACACATACACATGTCATTTTCTATTCCCTTTGTATATGAGTATGTGAGATCTATTTAAGGTAGCTTATATATATGTGTGTTACCATATTGTATATATATATAGGTATCCTATATATATGTGTGGTATACATTAGGGTATCCTATATGTTATGTGTAGGCTATGTTATATTATATAGCTATATCAATATGTGTATTATTTTAGATATAGATAATGTCATGTGTTATGGTTGGTTTATTAGGCATGGTATTGCCTAATAGCCTATGGCCAAGTCTCTTAGCCTATGGCCTATGTGTGTGTTTGCTTGACTAGTGAGCCTAGATTAGACTTGTGTAGTCTTGTTAGACTTAGAATAGACTAGTTAGACTAGTATAGACTAGTTTGACTTAGGTTGACCTGTTGACCTAGTTTGACTTCTAGGGTTGACCAGAGTTGACCAAGAGTTGACTTTGGTCTAGATTGACCTAGATTCATGTGGAACGCATTGTAGTGCATCTTTTTACCATTCTGGACTTGTTATGACTTGTGCTGTTCTAATAGGAGCCAGACACCACTCCTCGGACAGTACTTTCATCGTGGACATTCAGTTATCATGCGAGTACATTCTCTGATCATTTTATATCCTGCTTAGAATTATTTTCCTGCATTAAATTACTTTACTTGATACTGTCACATTGGTCACACGGATTAGTACTATATGGATCCCTTCTTGAGATGTTATCCCTTCAGGGAGCATCGGGTACTACATGTTATGTGTGTTTCACTTACATGGCGTATCACTATGCTTCATTGGTTCATTGATCACTTGTGACATATACTCTTATGATCACAGAGTCTTCTTTGAATCCTTATCCCATTTATTGGGTATCCTAGAATCTCCTAGAATCCCCATTTATGGGACATCCATGTACCACCCTTCGGGAGCCTTTGCATGGAATCATAACATAACCTGGTTGGATCTTTGTGTATTGATTGGGGGTACGGGAGAGTAGAAGTAGACATGTGAATATTATCCAAGTAGTGTAGCATCAGAATCTTTCCATAGTGTAGCATCAGAATCTCCTATGCCATTTACATGTCTATATTGTACTCTGACTCACTAGCCACTGTTAGTCTCTATTTATAGTAGATATTTCTATTACAGCTCTCTCTATTTACATACTGCATTTCTTTCAGTATCTATATCTTACTTTACTGTATGATTATAATTTCTAACCTGCTATGAACTGTTGAGATGTATTGTACTCGCTCCTGTCCTGAGTGGACCTGTTGAAAATATTACAGAGGACGAGGAGGAGGCCTGTGTGGATACCTTCTACGGGACAGCTCTAGCTGACGACTCTACCCTACTGCCTAAACTAGCCTAGTTAGGCTTTATCTTACTTATGTTGTCTTGAGACTAGTAGATAGACTTTATTTCTGTCTTTGAGATCTGGGTTGTATATTCTTTCATATTCAGTAGCTGTGATCTTGTACTCTGGATATCTGCTGAGATGTTATCTTAGACTGTCTGATCATCTGTATTTTTCTTGAGTTCTATATCATATCGTGCTTTCTTTTTTCTTAGTTGTGATTGAGTTTACTTCTGCTATGTCACCCCCATTCGGGGAGTATAAACTGCTTAGAATTATATTGTTAGATGTTGTGACCTAGGACAGCGTTCTACCGCCGACACTGCGGTATAGGCTGGGTGTTGTTACGTTCTCGTACCCTCACAGTGGGTATGGGTCGTGACAATGAGAGAAAAAGGAAGAGAAAGAGGAAGAAGAAGAAGAGGAAGAGGAAGAAGAAGAAGAGGAAGAGGATGGAGAAGGGTTTCTTGGTTTAGGCTCTCCTACTCCATCTGTTAGTGGAGAAATAGAGAGGAGAGGAAAGGATCGAAAAATAAATAAAATGGGATTGAATGACAACCGTCAACATAGATCTACAATAAAATAAAATTCAAAAAAATTGCCAAAATGACAGCTGAAAAAAATGTGCCAATTTTTTTTGCACATATATTAGTTGACAGTTATTTCAAACCATCACTAGATAAAAGAATATTTCTTGACGGATCCTCTAAAACCGTTAACTATTATGATATAAAATTGCTAAACTGACATAAAACAAGATATTTCTTGACGTAAGGCTAAACCCTTCAAGGTAACCCATTTCTTTAACAATTTTTTACGAACGTCGAGAAATAAACCATCAATAAAGACCATTTTTCTTGTAGTGCTTGGTGATTTTTAACCAATCCCACTACAAGAAATTAGAGTAATTTATAACAGTCGAAAACTATTACAAAAATAATACACGATATTACAAAATCAATCTGCAACAGTTATTGAAACTATTGTAAATTTGAGCGTTGCAAATTCCTCTTTCGATGGCTATAGAATATTTTTGCACCATTTCTATAAATAGTTGCAAATAACGTATTACGCAATGGATTTATTGCGTAATGGTTACATTGTATTATGAATAATATATTTGGCACCGAATAACAAACCCTTGTAGATAATGAGTAATGCGCGATGTACTACAAAAATTTGTCAGATTAGCGACGTTTAAAAACGTTGCTAACCTCGGTGAAAACGTAGCTGAATCAATTTAGCGATGTTTAGGACGACGTTTCGGGAATGATGGAAAAAAACGTGTCGCTAAACGAGAAAACGTCGCAAAATGTCGCTAGGACGACGTTATTTGGCGACGTTATTAACGTCGCTAATTAGCGACGTTATTAACGTCGCTAATTAGCGACGTTATTTGCGACGTTTGTTTGTTGACGCTAATTAGCGACGTAAAAGGCGACGTTATCGTGTGGTCGCCGTTTAGCGACACTATTGTGACGTTTTTGGCGACCACCTGCTGACATAAGATTTGGTGCCACGTGTTGCCACGTCAGCTTTTAGCGATATTTTTAGCGACATTTATTAATGTCGCTAACATTTAGCGACAAAACCTAACGTCGCTAAAAACGTCGCTAAGTTAAAAAAATATAAAAAATAGGTTCCAGAATACAAATGGTGCTGGAGCTGGAGCCTGAGCCAAAATACAGAATACAAAATACAAAATCCAGAATCCAATCCTTGGGTTCGCCGACCCCCTCGGTGGAACACTCAACCCGGCACGCACAATACATTCCAGAATATACAAAAATATAAAGAAAAAAATACTATCCGCAACGAACAATGTCAATATATAATATCCTCAACAAACCAAATCAATATCCGCAAATACGTACAAACTCAGTATCCTCAACGAAAAAACTGAATATCCCCAAATTCGTACAAAGTCAAAATACAAAATACAAAATCTAATCCCTGGGTTCACCGAAAATACAAAAACAAAGATTGACACACAGTACTAATTTATATGTGTTTTAAGTGTGAGAACGGATGGCTCAGAACACAACCCAAAATTCATTCTAGCATACATTAGTGTGAATCATCTATGTTCTGTACATATGGTGTAGTATACGTTCTTATCGAATCTAGTATCTAGTATCTGAAGAATGTAACAGAATCAAGATGAACTCACATAATGTAATACTAAAATATCATCTACTACTATATAAGATATAATAATAGGTTGTCGTATCATCATTGCCGAGCGATGAGGGTCGGAGGACAGTCAACTTCATCTATGGCTACATAGTTACATGAGCTAGTCGTCGCAAAACGTCGCTATGACGTCGCTAATAGCGACTAATTTAGCAACGTTAGTATGAACGTCGCTAAATTCTAATTATATTCCCCACCAATTTATTTTCCCCCATTTTACTCTCTCACTCTCTCTCCTCTCCCCTCCGGCGCTCTCACTCTCTCCGGCGCTCTCACAGTACTAATTCATATCCATTTAAGTGTGAGAACGGATGGCTCAGAACACAACCCAAAATTCATTCTAGCATACATTAGTGTGGATCATTATGTTCTGTACATATGGTGTAGTATATGTTCTTATCGTATCTAGTATCTGAAGAATGTAACAGAATCAAGATGAACTCACATAATGTAATACTAAGACATCATCTACTACTATATAAGATATATTGATAGGTTGTCGTATCATCATTGCCGAGGAATGAGGGTCGGAGGACAGTCAACTTTATCTACGGCTACATAGTTTCTGCCTCGCCAGTCGAATGGCTGCAGGGACTATGTCCTGATCACCATGTCGTACCGTAGATTAATGCAAATGGAGCTGGAACCTGAGCCAAAATACAGAATACAAAATCTAATCCCTGGGTTCGCCGACCCCCTCGGTGGAACACTCAACACCGGCACGCACAATACATTCCAAAATATACAAAAAATATAAAGAAAAAAAATACTATCCACAACGAACAATGTCAATATATAATATCCTCAACAAACCAAATCAATATCTGCAAATACGTACAAACTCAGTATCCTCAACGAAAAAACTGAATATCCCCAAATACGTACAAAGTCGAAAATATAGTACAGTCCAAAAATGCAGAAACGAAACTACTGATCGCCTGGAGCTGGAGCTGGACACGGTGCTGGAGCCGGAGCTGGAGGAGCGCCACCAGATAATGCACAAATACCGCTCGAGTGAGCCTAAGGCTTGCAGCCACTTCTTTCCCTCCATTCCCCCTCTCCCTCTCTCATGCTATCAACGTCACAACTTTTCCAGTGTTGCTCCCTCTAATGATGATGAACTCAAAAATCAAGGACCCCCTCTCCTTTCTCACTCTTCACAGTTCTCACAACAGGAAGGATCAGTGCTTTCTAGTTCTCTTTCATCCATCTATTCCGTCGTTCTGATCAAGCCTCTTCCTTCTCCTCTCCTCCACCATGGCTCTGGACCCATCTGCTCCTCCCTACTTCCATTTTTTCTTATTTGACTCTCTCAGCCACATATGATATCCAGCTCAAGTGTAGAGGCGGGGGAGAAGAAGTGGGCAGGAAGAGGAGGGGAAAATAGCACAGCCGACGGCATGACCTGGAGGAAGTACATAGGTTTTCTTCAACATCCGTAGGAGAACTATAAGGATATATTTGTTCACAACATGTCACCTTGTCAAAGACCTTTAATGTGACAACCATGTTACCACGGTGTCGGAAGACTAACATGTCATAATTTTCTAAGCCGTGTGTTTTGACATAATCCTCTAAACTCTTTCCTCCTATGTAGTAATCTTGCATTTCTTTATGAAGTTCAAGACGGCATATTTTTCTATTAGGAGTCACTATATGCCGTCTTGGACTTCATAGAGAAATACAAGATTACTACATAGGAGGAAAGAGTTGGAAGGATTATGTTAAAGCACATGGCTTAGAAAATTATGATATGTTAGTCTTCCGACACCGCGGTAACATGATATTCACATTAAGGGTCTTTGACAAGGTGACATGTTATGAAAAGATATATCCTTATAGTTCTCCTACGGATGTTGAAGAAAACCTATGTACTCCTCCAGGTCATACCGTCGGCTGTGCTGCTTCCTCCTCCTCTTTCTGCCCACTTTTTCTCCCCCGACTCTACACTTGAGCTGGATATCATATGTGGCTGAGAGATTCAAATAAGAAGAAGGAAAGTAGGGAGGAGCAGATGGGTCCAGAGCCATGGTGGAGGAGAGGAGAAGGAAGAGGCTTGATCAGAATGGAGGAATGGATGGATGGAAGAGAACTAGAAAGCACCGATCCTTCATGTTGTGAGAACTGCGAAGAGTGAGAAAGGAGAGGGGGGTCTTTGATTTTTGCGTTCATCATCATTAGAGGGAGAAACACTAGAAAAGTTGTGACGTTGATAGCATGAGAGTGGGGGAATGGAGGGAGGGAAGTGGCTGCATGCCTTTGGCTCACTCGAGCGGTATTTGTGCGTCAGATAAAATACAAAAAAATTCAATTTTTCTCCAAGTGTGAGAACGGATGGCTCAGAACACAACCCAAAATTCATTCTAGCATATATTAGTATGAATCATCTATGTTCTGTACATATGGTGTAGTATACGTTCTTATCGAATATAGTATCTAGTATCTGAAGAATATAACCGAATCAAGATGAACTCACATAATGTAATACTAAAACATCATCTACTACTATATAAGATATAGTGATTGGTTATCGTATCATTATTGCCGATGGATGAGGGTCGAAGGACAGTCAACTTTATCTACGGCTACATAGTTTTCGCCTCGCCAGTCGAATGGCTGCAGGGACTATGTCCTGATCCCCATGTCGTACCGCAGATTTATGCAAATAGAGCTGGAGCTGGAGCCAAAATACAGAATCCAAAATACAGAATATAGAATCCAATCCCTGGGTTCGTCGAAAATACAAAAACAAAGATTGACACACAGTTCTAATTCATATATGTTTTAAGTGTGAGAACGGATGGCTCAGAACACAACCCAAAATTCATTCTAGCATACATTAGTGTGAATCATCTATGTTCTGTACATATGGTGTAGTATACGTTCTTATCGAATCTAGTTTCTAGTATCTGAAGAATATAACAGAATCAAGATGAACTCACATAATGTAATACTAAAACATCATCTACTACTATATAAGATATAGTGATAGGTTGTCGTATCATCATTGCCGAGGGATGAGGGTCGAAGGACAGTCAACTTTATCTACGGCTATATAGTTTCTGCCTCGCCAGTCGAATGGCTGCAGGGACTATGTCCTGATCACCATGTCGTAGTCCAATACAATCCAGAGATTGACACAATACTAGTTCATATATGTAGTCCAATACAAATAGTCTAATACAAAAACAACCCACAATATAAATAGTCCAATACAAATAAGTACTAATAGCTAATGAGAACCACGCAGCTCATGCAAACGCTCAGTAATACGATCACGTAACCACCTCGAATAAGTGGGATCGACGGCGGTAGGAGAGATGTAGTCCTTTGCAAGTGCTGCATGAATAGAATTTCTGGTCTCACTAGCTACCGGTGCTGGATGAATAGAACTCACGGTCTCACTAGCTACCGGTGCCACTTCCTCCTTAACGGCAGGAGGAGCCACCTCAGCATTCACTGTTTCCCTCAAACGATGTGCCGCTCCTCAGGTCATGGGTGCCATCTGGTAAAATCAATATTCACAGGGGGAGCGGTTGAAAATGAATGAGAGAACTATCAGAGAATCACATAAAACTAACTAGAACTGAAATACAGTAATTGACAAATAAATGAGAGAACTATCAGATGTGATACTTGAGTATCAATGCGATACTCGAGTATCGATATTGTGATTATGATACCAATACACATAGGAATGATCTGATACTCAGAATATCGGTATCAGACCATTTCGTATTGCGAGGGGAACAACACTATAGCGTTGATAGCGAGATAGATAAAGAGAGAGAGAGACACAACTAAGTAGCACTTGAACTTTAACTAAGTATCATTTGTAACTAATGTACAAAATCACCTTGATACGATGCAATGATCAATTTTATTTACAGTAATACAAAATTACAAAAATATAATACGTATAAAGAATTAGAAAACTTACATGAGCTTTGGCAGCCATCGTCATCTCTGTCCAGAAATCTGCTCTGAGTCAATCTTTTGCCCCGGAGCTCGAGTGGACATCCTTGAGTAGAGCTCGAGCGAGAGGTTTCTGATAGCATGGTGGCCTCCTTTGTCAAAGGATTCTTGCTCGTCCCACAACCAATCGAAAATTTCTTCATTTTTAATATCTTGAATATAAAACTCTGTTTCACATTTGGTTCTTATATACCAGAAGGTAGAGCGAAATGTGAAGCAGAGCTTCATATTCAAGAGATTAGAAATGAAAAAAAATTTGATTGGTTGTGGGACGAGCACGAATACTTTAACAAAGGAGACCACCATGCTGTCAGGATCCTCTCACTCGAGCTCTACACGAAGGATGTCCAATTGAGCTCCGGGGCAAATTTTTGGCTCAGAGCAAGAATCTGTTGATGGAGCACATCTACCATGCTGTCTGAAAAAAAATAGTAACGGTGAGAGACCCATCTGAGTAGGACGTATACTTTGATAATATCTCCTTCAACACTCAATCCCACTACTGATATCATTCTTGTAAAGGTGATCTCTCAGAGTATACATCCTACTCAGATGAATCTCTCAGAGTATTCTCTCCGGTTGGTTGTCGAGCCATAGGGTACAGAATCCAAAATACATAATCCAAAATATAAAATACAGAATCCAATCCCTGGGTTCGTCAAAAATACAAAAACAAAGCTTGACACACAGTTCTAATTCATATTTTTTTAAGTGTGAGAACGGATGGCTCAGAACACAACCCAAAATTCATTCTAAAATACATTAGTGTGAATCATCTATGTTCTGTACATATGGTGTAGTATACGTTCTTATCGAATCTAGTATCTAGTATCTGAAGAATGTAACAGAATCAAGATGAACTCACATAATATAATACTAAAATATTATCTACTACTATATAAGATATAGTGATATGTTGTCGTATCATCATTGCCAAGGGATGAGGGTCGGAGGACAATCAACTTTATCTACGGCTACATAGTTTCTGCCTCGCCAGTCGAATGGCTACATGGACTATGTCCTGATCACCATGTCGTACCATAGTTTCTGCCTCGCCAGTCGAATGGCTGCAGGAACTATATGTCCCGATCACCATGTTACCAATTAACCAACCAACAAAACTACTTGTTACAAATATCGACACTATCGGTGCTTTCGAATCATAGTATCACATTTTTCGGTGTCGAAAAACAAATAATTATTACTAAATTATCAGATTTTTCAGCACTATCGGTTCCCCTGACCAAACCCCCCTACACCACCCCTAACCCGAACCCTAACCCTCCCCTCCCCCCTGCTCCCCTCCCCTAGCCGCCCACACATACCCACCCCTAACCCGAACCCTACCCCTAGCTCCCCTCCCCCAGCCGCCCTCGTCCCCCCTGCCCCACCCCCAGCCACCCCCACTCACCCCCGAACCACCCGCATCCCCCTGTCCCTCCCTCCGAGCCACGCGCACCCCCCAACCACCAACAACCAAAACAGTCGGAGAGAGAGAGAGAGAGAGAGGGAGGGGAAAGAGTACCACGTACCGGAGAGGGAGGAGAGTCGCTGGAGAGAGTGACAGCGCCGGAGAGAGTGAGAGCGCCGGAGGGGGAGGAGAGAAAGTGAGAGAGTAAAATGGAAGGAAATGAACCCTAACCCGAATCCTAACCCTAGCTCCCCTCCCCCAGTCGCCCTCGTCCCCCCTGCTCTACCCCCCCAGCCACCCCCTACTCACCCCCAACCACCCGCATCCCCCCTGCACCTCCCCCCGAGCCACCCGCACCCCCCAAACCACCAACAACCAAAACAGACGGAGAGAGAGAGAGAGAGAGAGGAGAGAGAGGAGAGGAGAGAGAGAGAGAGAGAGAGAGAGAGGGAGGGGGGAGAGTCACGTACCGGAGAGGGAGGAGAGTCGCCGGAGAGAGTGAGAGTCACCGCCAGAGAGAATGAGAGCGTCGGAGGGGGGGAGGAGAGAGAGTAAGAGAGGAAAACAGGGGAAAACGAATCGTTGGGGGGGATATAATTAGAATTTAGCGACGCTATCACTACCGTTACTAAGTTAGTCACTATTAGCGACGTTTCACGACGACTGGATCATGTGATTAATATACGTCGTTGTTACGTCACTTAGGTCGTCGCTAGTAGCGACTATTAGTGACGTTTAGATAAAACGTCGCTAATGTACACAATTTAGCGACGTTAATCGAACGTCGCTAAATATATGTCGCCAATTGAGCAGATTTTAGTAGTGATGGTTGATAATTGTTGCCTAAATATTTCATACAACGGTTAAAACTGTTGAAAATAATAGGCAACGGTCAATATCCACTGCAAATAAATCTAACATATTATGCAATAGGTCTCATGTTAATGCGTAATAGTTACATTGAGTTATGAAAAATATACTTGGCACTTATTAACAAACCGTTGTAGATATTGAGTAATGCGCGATGATCGATAACTGTTGCCTAAATGTTTAATGCAACGGTTAAAAACTGTTGCGGATAATAGGCAATGGTCAATATTCATAGCAAATAAATTTATAAAACATGTAAGTACGTACTTTTTTTCCTGAAGGGGCACAAAGCCCATGGTAAATAGAACCTTGAAACACCCCTACTAGGGCTCCAACTCCCGACTTCCCAGATCACATGCCTCCTTTTATACTACTAGGCTAGAGGCTCATTTGCATGTAAGTACTTACACACACACACACACACACACACACACACACACATATTTAAGTACTTATATCATTTTCATCGATTGAGAATTTAATTTGAAGCGAGGTTAAATATTAATTCACTAATATTTTTTGTTAAGGGTCAAGGGACCAATTAATAATTACTTTAAAATTCAAATGAGTAATTTTGATGCTTAAATACCAATTGATGCTTAAATACCAGTTGTGTATTAAAACTAAACAAAATTCAAGTTGGACATTGAATTTGCAACGGATATAGCGAGATCAATATGTCGCAAATGTTGTTTATTCTTTTGACACCAATAGCAAAAATCGTTGCACAATCATTACATATAATAAGCTTACTTGCAACATGTTACAAAGATTGTTGTGAAACTGTTGCTAACAACGTATAAGGCTTTATGTAATTGTTGCAAAATATTAACAAATTTGTAACATATACTTAAAATTCTTGCATAACCGTTGCACCTTCAACTCACTTTGACAACACTTTCATAAAACCGTTGTTTGACGTTGCAAAAAAGAAGAACGTTTAGCAAGCATTTATGAACTGTTATAAAAAGTATATTAGGCAATGGTTAATCTCTAAACATTGCAAATATATTTAATTTTGAAACGGTTATTTCAATCATTACGTAACCGCTACAAATTATAGTTTCAGCAACACCGATATAAGCGTTGCACTAAAACCGTTACAAAATAGGGATATTTTTGTAGTGGATCCAAATAGTAAATGGGCTCTGTTGTTGAGAAGGAAGTATCTTAAAATTCAAAATTTTGGACTGTTCAAATTTCTTCTACTTCTTCTTCTACCTAGGCCAGTATTTTAAGGAACAAAGAACATTTGATTGATAATGTGCTTTGGTCACTAGGTGATGACAGTTGTATTAATGTTTGGAAGGACCCATGGGTGCCTTCTATACCTAACTTTAGAGTGACAGGGTAATGAACTTATTAATCGAGATTCCTGGTGTTGGAAATCTGAATCATTGTTGAGCTTTTTCCCCCACATGAAGCTACTGCAATTTTATAAATCTTGCTGGCTAACTCTGCCACTACTGCTAGGCTAATCTGGATTCACACAAATATGGGATTCTCAATTCAAAATAAGTGTATAGATTAATTTCTAACAAACGCTCAAAAACTAAAGCCATCTCTCTAATGACGAGTTCAAAGAACGGGGAAAGCTTTGGCAACTCCACAATGTTTGCCCAAGGGTTTTATTATTTGCATGGAGGATCCTCACAAACTCTATTGCCACTGGTGAAAACATTCACATGAGGATACAAGAATTTGATCCAACTTGTTCATTATGTCAGGTACACATCGAGATCATCTTATTTTACAATGTCCTTTTACCCGAATTGCGTGGGAAGGATTGCCCAACAATTTAGCAACAAATCAAGCCACACACAACTGCCAAGAATCTCATTCAAAGCTTCTTCTCTGCTGATGATCTCGACTCATTAGTTTCCTTTTTCTAACTCATGTGGGCTATATGGAAGGCGAGGAATGCTGCTATCTATCGACGTACTACGATATGCATCAGTAATACTATCAATGAGGCTATCAGACTTCAAGAGGCTTTTGTAGCCTGCTATGCTAACCAAGGTCGGAAGGTCCAATCGCAAAATCGAAACCAACCATGTCTACACAAGGAGGATGGATCCCTCCTCCAAAGAACTATTGGAGGATTAATTTTGATGGTGCATTCCTTAATTGATGGCAAAATGGGTGGAGCCGCAGTTTGCCGAGGTGTATTTCAAGGAGCTATTACATCGTTCCATGAGGGTGGTATAGTCCTTTGGAAGCAGGAGTAGCAGCTTTGAGACTTGCACTTGATCTCTGCAAAAAAAAAAAAAAAAAAAAAAAAAAATAATAATAATAATAATAATAAAAATAAAAAAAATAAAAATCCAAAAATGTTATCATAGCAGGTGATTGCAAGTCTCTAATAGATGCCATTCAATACAAAGAGATGGATACACTTTGGAGAGTTTGTCATGTTATTGAAGAAGGTCGGCTGCTATTACTAACTCCTGTGGTATCTCAATTGTCAACACTCCTAGGATTTCTAATACTGTAGTACATTCTCTGGCTTTCGAAGCATTATTGTTTTCGAAATCTGTTACATATTTGCTCAGTGAAGAGCTATCTCCATGTGTTCTAAGTCATATCCAAAAAGAGATGACTAATACAGTTTTTCTGTTTAATAGAGTTATTTATTTCCTTAAAAGAACTGTTAATTAATCCATTTAAAACACAGTATTTTGAAAAGATTCCCTATAAAGTATTATTTGTTTATATTTACGTTTTTAATCTAATTGCATTATTGTTTTTAAATGAGATCGAGCAAAATTATTGCCTTGACCTATGGACTTTTGTAATAAGGTCGATCATTCCCGGGTTAATTAACAGAGAACTTCAACTAATAGATGGTTATATTTCAACAAAATTTCTTTCTACGCAACTGTACAGGACAATTTGAATTGCAGTTACGTCTTCCGTGATTCTATTACGGACAACCAGAATTGAATGACGAAGGAGGCTTTGCACATACTTTTTCAAAACTTTAAATGGCCGAAGCACTTTCAATATTTCGAACTAGAATATTTCACATATAATTATAGAAGTTAGAAAAACTTCCACTAGACCTTAATTTATTTTCATCCCTGAATCCATTTGGTTCATGGGAAAGCCAAAACACTTTTAAACATGTCATTTATTTGCCGTTCAAATAAATATTTTCCAAAAGTTAACAGTAAATCATTACAAAACTACCATCTAAACTAAACCCTAACTGGATCTCTCATTTTTCCTTTAATGTGGCCATGACTAGCATGCCAAAATCATATTATTTAGTTAGCAAGCTTTGAGGTATATATGAGTCACTTGGGTGCATGGTCGTTTATGACATTTTAAGGATCCTATACAAATACTAAAAAAATATTCTATATTTAACCACTCATTTTTTTTTTTTTACATTCTAAGGATCATGCTATTAGAATTCCTAAAAAAATAGGTAGGCCTAAATCTAAAAATAGAGATTTTAGATTAACAATATATACAGAGGTATAAATATAAAAATGGATATTTCATATTAACAATATATACTGAGGTTAAATTTTTCTGGGACATTCTGATTTTTAGAATCTTATACGATCACACAACTTGTACATGCTCAGAAACGATCCTACTTGGATGTAAACACAATCTATAACTAAATATTTTAAGAAAAGCAAAAGACTACCATTCTTGTCCAATTTAAATCCAATATAGTCTCTGTTGGAGTTTGGCCTTTTTCATTGAAAAGTTTAGTACCACATCGGCTAGGCCAAAAGAGTTGTATCTCTATATAATAGCTATGATTATTTAGAGATGCACATGTGATATGGAGGTGCACATGGGTGTGCCATGTGGGGGTATTTTTCTAATGGAAAAAAGGCTAAATCGACAATGAAAGCATTCATGCTTTTTGCTCTTGGAAAATTAATTTCCATTGGAGCTAAGTCACTTAGGGCCTTAGCGACTCGGACTCGGGCTCATGAGGCGTAATGTGGCATTTTGTTGGCGCACTTTGTACTTAGCATCGTCACTAGGTGCATAGTGCGCTTAAGTTGCTTTCGTTGTGCGAGCTTCTTGTGCGGTTTGTACAGGGTGCGCGCGGTGCGCAAGTGGCACAAGTTGCGGTAATGGCGTCGTGCACGGTTTGCGTGCATTGCGCAAGTGGCACAAGTTGGGCGAGTGGCACAATGTGCAAGTTACGCGTGGCGCATAGTGCGCTTAAGTTGCGCTCGTTGTGCGAGCATCTTGCCTAGCCGATTAATTGTGCGATTTAATCAGGGTGCACGCGGTGCACAAGTGGCATAAGTTGCGCAAATGGCATAGTGTCCGGCTCGTACGCGGTGCGCAAGTGGCAAAAGTTATGCGAATGGCACAGTGTGCACATTGCGCGAATTGTACAGGTTACACACAGTGCGCAAGGGGAGCAAGTTGCGCTAATGGCGCAATGCGCAGTTTGCGCACGGTGCACAAGTGGCACAAGTTACACGAGTGGCGCAATGTGCACAATGTGCACATTGCGTGGATTGTGAAGGTTGTGCGCAGTACGTATGGCACAGGTGGTGCAAGTGGTGCTGTGCATGTTGTGCGCAGTGTGCAAGTTGCGCGAGTTGTGCAAGTTGCGCACGTTGTGCACATGTTGACTCGGATCGTGTCTATGCATGATTTGAGTGTTTACAGCACGTTCAGGAAGGTTTTTCCCATGTTCCGAACGTTCTGCTAACTGAGCTGTTATAGTGCAGGCTTATATAAGGCTCTCTTCTCTCTCACAGTGTATACATACAAGAGACAGAAGAACAGAACAAGTATTTTTTTATCACACGTTCAGTTCAGAATTCTTTACGAATTTTTACAGATTTTGAGAGAGAAGAGAAGGCATTGCAGCAGCGCTACTTTTGCACAAGAGTTTGTGCGCCATCCGAGGAGTCAGAAGAGCGGAGTGTTCCAAAGTTCTCCGTCGAACTTGCTGGTTCTTGGAAGCTGTTCGTATGGGGCGAATTAAGCTTTGAGCAACGGTGGTCATTCACCCCAGCAGGCTGTTCTTCCATCTTTCGCCTGTCATCCACTTCGCTATTGCTGCTGGAAATTTGATTTGTACCTTCTTTTTAGAAGTACTACTATCGTTTGCTACTGTTATGAAATCCTTTTAGATTTTTGTAATCCAGAATCCTCCTAGGATCTCTATTGTGCACCTTCTTTGAAGTGTTATATAGAAACATTAATTTATAGTTGTTTCATTTTCTCAGTTTTTTATCGAAAATTGTGTCCCGGGATTAACAATCTCAAAACTTAATTAACGAGATGGAAAACTTTCGTGCTTCACTAGTCAATCCTAACTTCTCAAAATTAGAGCAATGATGGTAAGCACTATCAAATCTGGAAAAAAAAGGTTTTCCTCAATATTTAGTTCTCTGATGTTGATCACGTACTGTATGAGAAGGAACCTACTATTCCAGAGACTGGATCTGCAGCCGTAATCCCTGCGGCTATTAAGAACCAAGCCAAATGGAGAAGGGATAATAGCATTTATAGGCTTATGATCCTAAATGCTATGGAAGACTCCCTTGCTGAATCATAGTTGTCACGCCCCAGAACCAGAATACTGCAGAGCGGGGGACAGACACAGCCAGCTACGTATATTAAAGTGCAACCCACCTCGCAATACTGTCACGACTGTCAAGATGCATGCGGGTTTATCTAGAAGTCATCAGTCACTTAAGGTCAAGAACAAGCCTAGTGTCTCAATCTCAAGCAAGTAAATACATGTTACAAGATGGCAGATCATCAGACATACAAAGTAAGGCGTCCCAAACATTACATAATCAGATGACCATGAAGCTAGTCATACAAAATGTGAAGACTAGCAAGAGTTTCAGTCATACATAATCAACCTTAGGATTTATCAATCATGTTACAGCCCTTAGGCAAACAAGGAATATAAGTTTTCAACACGAGCTAACACTTGTTCGGCGGCTAAACGCCTCAAAAGAATAAATTATATTGGAGTGGGATAGCAAAATAAAACCCACTCGTTGCCATGCTTTCTTCAAGTGTTCATCATCTGGCAGGAGAGCTGGGAGATATTCGGGAGCTACTCCAAAATCTGGCCATTCAAAACCAGCTAGGTCAGACCCAGAAGAGCAAGTACCATAAGGAAGGCTTCACTTAAGGACTAAAACCAACATATTAGCACATGAGACATAAATGATAACATAAGACATGATTTAGGAAAAACAAGGTGATAAACGATAAGACAACTAAGGGACTATTCCAGTAACCAAGTTACAACCCTTAAACCAAACAAGGACCGAGGTTGTAACCCTTCACCTGATCAACAGAGCTTAGTCTCCAACCAATTATCGAAAAGAGTAAAGCATAAGCAAGCATGTCCTGAGATAACCATGTACTGGATCTAGACAAGACTAGACAAGATTGGACTCCATCCAACATTCACGGCCAAGCAATAAGTACGGCTTGATACTTTAACTAACTAGGGTTATCACAAGCCTAGTTACTAGCAAGATGCAATGAGATATTCCTACGACCACAAGCCCTACAGACTATCCAGGTTATCTAGACACAAGTACAAGAGTTATCAAGAATCATTAGGTGACTTGGAGTACAACACATGGTAGTGTGCATAGTACTTGCACTATAAAAATTTGTCAGATTAGCGACGTTCCAAAACGTCGCTAAACTCGGTAAAAAACGTCGCTAAGTGAAATTAACGATGTTTTGGGCGACATTTTAGAAACGACGAAAAAAAATGTGTCGCTAAACGAGAAAACGTCGCAAAACGTCGCTATGGCGACGTTATTTAGCGACGTTATTAACGTCGCTAATTAGCAACGTTATTTGCGACGTTTTATCGTTGACGCTAATTAGCGACGCAAATGGTGACGTTATCGTGTGGTCGTCGTTTAGCGACACTTTTGTGACTTTTTGGCGACGACGTGCTGACATCAAATTTGGTGCCACGTGTTGCCACGTCAGCATTTTAGTGACTCTTTTAGCGACATTTATTAATGTCGCAAAAAAATATGGAATCCAAAAGACAGAATACAAAAATCAGGTTCCAGAATACAAATGGAGCTGGAGCCTGAGCCAAAATACAGAATACAAAATACAAAATACAGAATCCAATCCCTGGGTTCGTCGACCCCTTCGGTGGAACACTCAACACCGGCACGCACAATACATTCCAGAATATACAAAAAATATAAAAAAATACTATCTGTAAATATATAATATCCTCAACGAACTAAGTCAATATCCGCAAATACGTACAAAGTCAATATCCTTAACGAACAAAGTAAATATTCCCAAATACGTACAAAGTAAAAAATATAGTACAATCCAAAAATAAAAAAAGAAACTACTAATCGCCTGGAGCTGGACCCGATACTGGAGCTGGACCAGGTGCTGGAGCCGGAGCTGGAGGAGGAGCGCCACCTGATGACTGTCGTCGATACGACAGGATCGTTTGATACTCCTCCGGTGACAACAGGTGGGCGAGCATGTCCTTCCATGCACCACCGGATGTAGACGATGCTCCCGGCATACCAGCAGACGGTCGCTCCGTAGCCGTCTCCAGGAACTACTACATCTGCTCGACTAAACACTGCGTAGTCCCCTGCGTAGCGTGGGTCATCTGTCGCAGCCCCTCAGTAGTCTCCTCAAGCCTCTCGAAGCGTGAGATGAGCGCAGAATCATCTGTATGCGCCCTCCCATCATCTGCAGCATCTCGTCACGCAGAGCTGCGATCTGTGCATCGAGACTCTGCTGGTGGCGGAGCGACTCCTCAGTCTGTGCGGGACCGGACACACTAGTGGCGGTCGTAGAGGTCGTGACACAATGAAGGCACTATAGGAGCCCGTACCATAGTACGTACCCCTATGCATGTCACCAACGGCCCTCATCCACAGCTCGTCATCTGACTGAGCTGCAGCGGCCGGGGACTGCTGGAAAGTGCTAGCACCAGCTCCCTCTGACTGTGTCAACCCGGCCTCCTAAGCCTCAAAAACTTAGATTTAACATCTATATAAATTTTCACGTGGTCGCTAAAATTAATATTAATGAACTAGCATTAAGTAAAACTTATAAAACTCGGCCTAGAAATAACATCTATATGAATTTTTTACGTAACTAAAAATTAATATTAATGAACCAGCATTAAGTAAAACTTACGTAGGTATCCCGGGCCTTGTCGTCTACGAACCGCTCCCCCTTCGTGTGAGTGGCGAAGAACAAGGTCACCATATTTGGGTCTTCTCCTGATTCAATCCGTTACAAAATTATTATATGATTTGTCAGTTAAGTTGAAAGAAATATATTACTATAAAATATTAATTATGGGTATACGGCGAGAAATGTACCATATGGGTGAAGAAATCCATGGTGGACCGTGATCCACCACACCACTGCGACCCCGCCTGTCGCGCTCTTTTAGACTTCGCGGACTTCTCCTTGTAGGCTTCCTCCTCGAATCTCCTCTTCATTACCGCCCAGTCGGCGGCAGAGATCCAACCCTGAATTGGCTCTCTCCGACGGTCGTGATCCTTTTGGTCGAGGATCGCGTCCCTAATGAGCTTGCTGGCGACGCTGGAAAAAATAGCCTCGACAGCAATGGCGCGGTGGGGAGGGAAGAAGTAAGTCCGCTGAAAAAATCATAGAAGTACGTAAGTTATAACATAACATACTAAATGTTAAAAAAATAAACTTTTACATACTGAAAAGTGCTCAAACCAGAAGGCCTTCTTGTCGGCCGGGACATCCATCCAGTTGATCCAGGGCCCCCCGTAGTTCTATCGCAGGAATGTACCAGCGATCGGTGTACGGAGGAGGGATGATATCTGTAAAATGGAAATTAAAATTTATTAAACAAGTTTATAATAAATTTAAACAAATTAAATACAATAATTTTACTTACCTCCTGTCCGAGTACAGGCCCAAATCTCTAACCTCAGATCCCCCTCCGGGCGATACGGAGGATCTGTCTTAAATGAGAGCTGTACCATGCCCCTGCCCCTGCCCGCAGCCTGCCCCTCGGCCTTGCCCTCGCCCTCGGTGCGGGCCTCTCCATCGCCCTCGACCTCGACGTGGGCTTCGGCCTCGGCCTGCTCCTCAGTAGTGGGGTCGACCTCTTGAATACTTGTCACTACCACATTTCTAGTTCAAGGGTAAATTTGTCATTTTTGGGGTAATTTAAAATTATTAGTATTAATTAGAATTTATGGGAATTTTTAGGAATTATTTTGGATTTGTTTAGGCTAGTTTGATTTTTGACTAGTTTTGACTCATGTAGACCAACCTAGAGCTAACCCTAGTTAGTTGGGCTTGGTTAGGTCAAGTGACTCTAGTCTAACCTAGTATGACTTAAGTTAGAGTTATTGATTCATTAGAAATTTAATTAGGAATTTAGGAATCAAGTGTTTTGATAAATGGCTTGTGGTTTCACAAGTCATTTTGTGACTAAACTTGATTGGACTAGCTAACCTAGCTCAAACCCCACCCACACCCAACATGGCCGGCCAGCTAGGTTTAACCTTAGGATTCCCTCACTATAAAGTCCCTCCTAGATTTTAGGGTTAGCCTCTTTTAGGGTTCATCCAAAAGTTCTAAGGAAAGAGGTGAGTTCCATCTTCCAAAATTTATTAAAAATCTATTTTAAATCCTTTCTTCCCCAAACTAATTTTATTAGGACCTAAAATCAATGCTCTTACTATTGGTATTGGTTATTTGCAGGAAAACAACAATTTGTGGAAGTTTGGGTGGCTTGAGGAATCTCTCCATTTAGTTTTTGTGAAGACTTGTTCACCAATAGGTAACTTTCCCATTTCTCCATAGATTTTCAGTTTGTCTTCACCAATAGGAAGCCCTAAGGGCCCCCCTAAGGTCTGGATAGGTTTCGTGTCCAGTGTCGATGGATTCGTGTCCGTTCTGGACACGTATCAATCACTAGTCATAGGTATTTGACAAAATGCCTCAATGAGCATTTTGTATTAATTTCGATTTTGTTTTTGAATAGGAAATAGGGTTTTGTTCTTGCTTACTGTTTCGTGTCTTTGTGTCTTAGATTTCGTGTCGTCCTGTGTCGTTTTGATAGTGTGGACACGCGCGTGTGCTACAGGGATCCCCTGCCTATCGGGCCCTGTAGCGGACACGACACGACACGCTTTGGGCTAAAACTTTGGTGGCACTTGGGGCTCGTGACTGACATGTCACAGACCAACTTTTGGCTCGTTTTATCGAGCGGTTTGAAAGAAATCTCAACCGTACCGATTTCCCAGTGCACTGCACAGTGTGGTTTTGGGCCACTGATATGGGCCTCGTGTCCGACACTGGCACGTCGTGGACACAGGCCAGTGGGCCTATGAGGTAGCCATATAGGTGGGCTACCTATGAGGGTGACCACGAGATCCTCTCGTGTCTTGTGTCGTGCACACGACACAAGTGCACGTGTGCACGAGACAGTGCACTGTCAGTGCACTGTATGTGTATCACTTTGTGATTTCTTGCTATGGACACACCGTGTCAGGCTATGGGTGACACGAGATGATGTGTGGGATTGTGCACGAGGGTTGTATTCATTTTTCCAATCATTAGATTCATAATTTATCAATTTGCTATTCGATTCTCATTAAAAATTAATGTTCTGATACTTAGTTCCTGTAAATTTCCAGTTTTCTAATTTGATATTGTCTAATTATTTAATCCCTAGTATTGATGTTTAATACTTAGTTTTTGATTCTAAACATGTCTCCTATATATATATTGTCTTGCCATGATCAAGGTTGGTGTGAATTGATGAGTGTGGGCTGTTAAATGAGTAGATGTTTCATACTATGTTATGAACTGAAATTTATTGAATGTTCTTCAAACTGGATTGGTCTCTAACAGTGTTCTTCGAAATCAAAATCTGAGATTGTTGGACTAATCTGAAAACTGAGAATTAAAGAGCATGAATTGATTTCCTATCCTTTCTTTCTAACTGAGATTCAAATGGGACTGTGTTGATGAGTATGGTGTATAGGTTTAATTGAAAGTTGGGTTTTGCCTTTGGCAATCTGAGAAAACAGTGTACTGAAGTACACTGGTTCTCCTGGGTATTCTCATGAACTGGGTTTGTTTGATTCAAAAACTTGAGATTACACTGTTTGGGTTTTCTTCAAAAACCTAAGATTGGGTTGCTATGTAAACCTGAGATTATATGTGAACAATTTCTAGTTTAGACTTGATGATGAATTGCCTTTTTTTTTTTTTCTTTCATTCACTGTTTTCTTGCAAAACCTGAGAATGGGATAGGCAGTACCTGCTGTTTCCAGCTCCTATTTGTTTGACATTGTTTTCACTTTGATTGCATCTCTCACAGTATCATACACACACACATGTTCCTCTATTTCTTACTATTTTGTTTAATTCCTGCAAACACCCTTGGCACACACCCTTCTCTCCTATTCCCTGTTTACATGCTGCCTTCTTTACTGTGGTATATTTCTGCACATGTACTAGTCACTGTCCACACACAATTGCATAGCACACACACACTCTTGGTTGTATACACACGCACATGCTCTCCCTCTTTATGCACCTATTTATGCATCCTTATAAATGAATGTCTATATGTAGTGTGTGCAATGTGGATACCTGTGTACTTGTGAGTGTATGTCTATATGTATGTACATATAGTATTTAGCCTAGGTACACTTAGTGTTAGTTCAATATATTTGTATCTATATATAATGTGTATATACTTAGGCATAATAGATACTTGGAATGTGTGAGTTGTCTAGTATAGACTTGTTAAAGCCTAGCATGACTTGTTAGACCTAGATTGTAGAGTTTAGACTTGATTAGACTAAGTTGACCTAGTTTGACTTCTAGGGTTGACCAAAGTTGACCAAGAGTTGACTTTGGCCTAGATTGACCTAGAATCATGTAGAATGCACAGTAGGACTCCATTTTACTATTCTGGACTTGTTGTGACTTGTGCTGTTCTGATTAGGAGCCAGACACCACTCCTTGGACAGTACGTTTCATTCTGGACACTCAGTTACAGGCGAGTACATTCTTTGATCATTTTATATCCTACTTAGAATTATTTCCTGCAGTAGATTACTTTACTTGTACTGTGACGTTGGTCATACGGATTGGTACTATAGGGATCCCTTCTTGAGATGTTATCCTTAGGAAGCATCAGGTACTACATGTTCTGTGCGTTTCACTTATATGGCGTATCATATGCTTCATTGGTTCTTTGATCACTTACGACATATACTCTTATAATCGTAGAGTCTTCCTAGAATCCTTATCCCATTTATGGGACTACTATGTATCATCTTCGGGGTCTATTACCTTCGGGGTCTATTACCTTCGGGGTCTATCACCTTCGGGGTCTATCACCTTCGGGGTCTGTTACGTAGCATCATAACATAACCTGGCTGGATCCTTGTGTATTGATTGGGGGTACGGGGGAGTAGAAATGGACATGTGAATAATACCCAAGTAGTATCTTATCAGAATCTCTTCTATAGTGTCTTATCAGAATCTCCTATGCCATTTACATGTTCATGTTGTACTCTGACTCACTAGTCACTGCTAGCTCTCTATGTATAGTAGATATTTCTATTACAGTTCTCTCTCTATTTTTATACTGTACTTCTTTCAGTACCTGTATCTTACTTTACTGCATGATTATATTTTCTAACCTGCTATGATCTATTGAGATGTACTGTACTCGCTCCTGTCCTGACTGGACCTGTTGAAAATATTATAGAGGACGAGGATGAGGCTTGCCTGGACACTTACTACGGGGCAGCCTTAGATGACACCTGCGAGCTGGACCCTCAGGAGGACCCAGCTCTAGCTGAGGAGATCACCCCGATTGCCTAGACTAGACTAGCTAGGTTCATCTTACTTTATGCAGTCTTGAGACATGTCTTAGTTAGACTTTATTTGGAGTTATGAGTTGTATATATTCTTTTATCTGAGACCTTGTATTGCTGATTATCTTAGACTACTGTTTTCATCTATTTTATTCCTTGAGTTCTATTTCATATCGTGCTATATCTTCCTTAGTTGTGATTGAGTTTACTATTGCTATGTCACCCCCATTCGGGGAGTATAAACTGTTTAGATGTATATTGTTAGATGTATGTTGACCTAGGACAACGCTCTACCGCCGACACTGCGACGTAGGCTGGGCGTTGTTACGTTCTCGTACCCTCACAGTGGGTGCGGGTCGTGACACGTTTTTAGTGGTGGCCCATGTAGGTCCAGACTAGAAGTGTAGTGGTACTCGAACTAGAGTAACACTGCAGCCTGCTATAGGATATAGGACATTAATTTTAAGATACTCAATCACTTTAGGAAAATTTCTTTTATTGCCATCTAAATCCTTTTGTCAGCTGATCCTTTGAATTATAATTATCCGCCTTTGTTATTTCGTTTCTTTCTCAGAAATTGATACTCTTGTTTGTCTATCTTCAGGATGGTAGAGACTCGATTGTAGCGTGCCACCTATGAGGATGCTATAGAGGGGACTGCTACCTCCCAGCCAGTACGGCGAGGCCAGGGGACTGCAGCTCCTGCCACCTCAACTCGTGTTGAGACCTCGGCAGTCGCAGCAGGGGGTATGCATCCACCGACTGGGAGGTAGGACCCGGTTATTCCTGAGGATCCTTTCCTGCCGCCACCACCTCCAGGATATGTGGACGCAGCCAGATGTTCGCGTATTTCCAGCAGTTCATGGACCGACAGCAGGCTCGGCAAGACAGAGGTATGGAGTTGGCCGTCACGACAGCCGCAGCTCGACCAGTGGTGTAGCAGCAGAGGACACCGGGGATTGAGCAATTTCAGAAGATGAGCCCCAGGGACTTCATGGGGACAGAGGGGATCCTGTATGCCGACGAGTGGATCGAGCATATGGAGGAGATCTTCCGCATGGCCAGGATTCCAGCAGACCTTCAGATCGAGGCCGCAGCTAGCCGAATGCGAGATCTTGCTCGCACCTGGTATTAGTCGGACCCCAGGGTGGGGGTACTGGGGCAGACTTGAGAGCAGTTCAAGGGCTTCTTCAAGAAGAAGTTCTTTCCAGATTCAGCAGTCAGAGCCTTAGAGTCGCAGTTTGAGAGCTTGGTCCAGGGGAGCCTCTCGGTAGAGGAGTATGCTGGAGAGTTTGGTCATCTCGGCAGGTTCGTGGAGGGCTTGAGCGAGACGGCGAAGGCCCAGAGGTTCCGGAAGGGTCTGGTCAAGGAGGTCAAGTCCCTGACCAAGGGTAGTAGAGATGCTACGTTTGAGGAGATCTTGACGGGGGCCCTGTTAGCTGAGGATGATCTTGAGCTTAGGCTCAAGAGAGGGAGAGACCCAGTCGGAGGCAGCAGCAATGGGGCCAGGCCAAGAGGCCCCACTTCCAGCATCAGCAGCTGAGGCAGTTTCAGCCGCAGCCGATCCAGTAGAGGCCAGTTCAGCAGCAGCAGCTAAGACAACACCAGCAGGGTCAGAGACAGGGAGCCACTTGTGCCTACTGTAAGAAGCTTGGGCACGTCTTCAATGAGTGCCGGAAGAGGCTAGGTCTGTGCCTATTGTGTGGTTCAACAGACCACCGGATGAGGGAGTGCCGCATAGCACGAGCAGGCCCGGAAGGAGGAGCCAGAGCTTCAGCAGGCCAGCAGAGGGGACCAGCCCTGCCGATACAGCAGCAGAGGTTCGTCCAGCACCAGCAGCAGGCCAGGGGAGGCCAGCAGGGGCGAGCTTTCGCCATGACAGCTGGAGAGGCAGAGGTGACTGGAGAGCTGATTGCAGGTTCGATTCTTCTTGACTCCAGTCCAGCATTTGCCTTATTCGATTCCGGTGCTTCACATAGCTTCATTTCAGTATCTTTTGCGATTAAACATGGTATCATAGCTGAATCGTTGCCTAAGACTTACAAGATCACGACCGGGGTGGTATTATCCTCGTCGATGATGTTTGTAAGGGTCAGAGAGTAGTTTTGGGAGGCCGTGAGTTGGAGGTGAGCCTGCTCGTAATGCCATTGCCGAACTACGATATAGTACTAGGCATGAATTGGTTGAGCAGGCACCACGCCAGCATTGATTGCAGATGAGGTAGAGTTCTCTTCAGAGCACCGAGGGAGACAGAGTTCGAGTACTCCAGACGTCAGGCAGAGAAGAGCAGCGGAGTCTTCTGTGGAGTCTCGGTCGAGGAACAGGCAATTCCACACCCCTTGATAGCAGAGTATATGGATGTTTTCCCGGAGGAGTTGTCGGGACTGCCACCAGACAGGGACATTGAGTTCTCGATAGACTTGGTTCCAGGAGCGGAACCCATCTCTCAGCATGTCTATCGGGTGAACAACAGCGAGCTGGTAGAGCTGAAGAAGCAAGTAGATGAGCTACAGGACAAGGGCTTCATCCGCTCGAGTTCGTCGCCATGGGGTGCACCAGTGTTGTTCGTGCCGAAGAAGGATGGGTCAGTACGCATGTGTATTGACTATAGGGTACTCAACAACCTTATGATCAAGAACAAATACCCACTGCCGCGGATCGACGATCTATTTGACCAGTTGAGCGGAGCTCGGGTATTTTCCAAGATTGATCTGAGGTCGGGATATCACCAGGTGAAGGTGAAGAGGGAGGATATTCCCAAGACCGCTTTCAAGATGCGGTATTGACAGTTCGAATTTTTGGTTATGCCGTTTGGGCTAACCAATGCACCTGCAGTGTTTATGAACCTTATGAACAAGGTGTTCCATCAGTATCTGGATCAGTTTGTAGTGGTGTTTATTGATAATATCTTAATATATTCCAAGACTGAGGAGGAGCACGAGGAGCATTTGAGGATAGTGCTGGAGATTCTCAGGAAGGAGCAGCTTTACGGGAAGCTCTCCAAATGTGAGTTCTTCCTAGACCGGGTGGATTTCTTGGGGCATGTAGTGACTGAAGATGGTATCTCAGTTGACCCCAAAAAGATTGTAGCAGTCGAGACATGGGCAGCGCCGACATCAGTTGCAGAGATCAGGAGCTTCCTGGGGCTGGCAGGGTATTATCGAAGATTCGTGCAGGATTTCTCCTAGATCACAGAGCCGTTGACACGGTTGACCCGGAAGGATGCTGAGTATGTTTGGTCAGAGGAGTGTCAGGCAGCTTTTGATGAGTTGAAGAAGCGGCTGACGACAGCTCCGATTCTGACGTTGCCTTCAGGATCAGGTGGTTTCACTATTTATAGTGATGCTTCAGGGAAGGGGCTGGGTTATGTGTTGCAGCAGCACGGGAAGGTAATTACCTATGCTTCCAGGCAGTTACGTCCCCATGAGAAGAACTACCCTACCCACGACCTGGAGCTGGCAGCAGTGATTTTTGCATTGAAGCTGTGGAAGCATTATCTGTATGGTGAGAGGGTGGAGATCTTCACAGATCACAAGAGCCTTAAGTATGTGTTCACTCAGAAGGAGTTGAACATGAGACAGTGCAGATGGTTGGAGTTGATGAAGGACTTCGATATTGTACTGCAGTATCATCCAGGGAAGGCCAACGTGGTTGCCGATGCCTTGAGTCGGTATCCGACAGCCATGTATTTGACCATGGATCGGTATTTGCTTGCCGACTTGGAGAGCCTTGGGATTGAGGTGATCGTGCCGGCAGTGCAGATGCAGCTATGGGGGATGTAAATTCAGTCAGACTTGGTGGACAGGATCAAGGTGGCCCAGTTCGAGGATGTGGCTTTGCAGAGTATCAGAGAGCAGATCAGTATAGGAGTGGGGGATCCTGAGTTTTCACTTGCAGAGGATGGTGCCCTGAGGCACGGTGCCAGGTTATGTGTGCCTAGCGGGGAGCTCAGAGAGCAGATTATGCAGGAGGCCCACAGATCTCAGTACTCTATACACCCGGATGCCAACAAGATGTACCGAGATCTACGAGAGCATGTATGGTGGTCAGGAATGAAGCGGAAGGTGTCCCACTTCGTAGCTAGGTGCTTGGTCTGTCAGCAGGTCAAGGCAGAGAGACAGAGGCCCGGTGGATTGTTGCAGCCGCTGCCCATTTTCGAGTGGAAATGGGAGCATATCACGATGGACTTCGTTTCAGGATTGCCGCGTACTCCAGGAGGGAAAGACGCGATTTGGGTCATCGTTGACAGGTTGACCAAATCGGCCCACTTCTTGCCATTCAAGGTGGATACGTCTACAGAGAGGCTGGCGGAGATGTATATGCGATAGATAGTCAAGATCCACGGAGTTTCGATCAGCATCGTCTCAGATCGGGATAGCCGTTTTACTTCCCATTTCTGGAGGAGTCTGCAGACCAGCTTGGGCACTCAGCTCAAGTTTAGTACTGCATACCACCCCCAAACGGACGGACAGTCTGAGCGGACTATTCAGACCCTTGAGGATATGTTGCGGACGTGCATTCTGGACTTTGGAGGTTCCTGGGAGGATCATCTTCATTTGTTGGAGTTTGCCTATAACAATAGTTTCCAGGCTAGCATCAAGATGTCACCTTTTGAGCCTCTGTACGGGCGTAGGTGTCGTACACCCTTATCCTGGGATGATGTTGGTGAGCGAGCTTTGCTGGGGCCAGAGATGATTGTGGATGCGGCCGAGAAGGTGAAGCTCATCAGGGACAGACTTCGCGTGGCGCAGGACAGACAATGGCATTGGGCCGATAGCTACCGGAGACCCTTAGAATTTGAGGTACAGATTAGAGTAGGATTCGATTTAGGTTGTTTGTTTGTGATTTTTGATCATGTTTGTTTATTATATTAATTGAGACCTTGCTTGTGATTAGGTCGGAGACCAAGTTTTCTTGAGGATATCTCCGACTTGTGGTATGATACGTTTTGGTGGAGACAGAAAGCTTAGCCCGCGCTTCATCGGCCCTTTCGTTATCAGCGGAAGAGTCGGTGACGTGGCTTACAGGCTAGACTTGCCTCCTGCACTTGTGGGGGTCCACAACGTATTTTATGTATCACATTTGAGACGGTATGTGGCTGACCCTAGCCATGTGCTCGATCATTCGGAGATTGAGGTGGGGGCTTCTCTCAGCTATCCAGAGCAGCCCGTGGAGATTCTGGATCGACGGAAGAAGGTTCCGAGGAACCAGGTGATACCTTTGGTATGCGTCGCATGGAGGCATCATTCTCCAGGAGAGTCTACCTAGGAGCGGGAGGATGAGATGCGCGAGCGGTACCCCTATCTTTTTGGACCGTGAGGTATACTTTCTATCCTTCTCATCAGTTGCATTTCGCCTTTCAATTTCGAGGACGAAATTCTTTTAAGGAGGGTAGATTTGTCACTATCATATTTCTAGTTTGAGGGTAAATTTGTCATTTTTGGGGTAATTTAAAATTATTAGTATTAATTAGAATTTATGGGAATTTTTAGGAATTATTTTGGATTTATTTAGGCTAGTTTGATTTTTGACTAGTTTTGACTCATGTAGACCAACCTAGGAGCTAACCCTAGTTAGTTGGGCTTGGTTAGGTCAAGTGACTCTAGTCTAACCTAGTATGACTTAAGTTAGTAGTTATTGATTCATTCGAAATTTAATTAGGAATTTAGGAATCAAGTGTTTTGATAAATGGCTTGTGGTTTCACAACTCATTTTGTGACTAAACTTGATTGGACTAGCTAACCTAGCTCAAACTCCACCCACACCCAACATGGCTGGCCAACTAGGTTTAACCTAGGGATTCCCCCACTATAAAGTCCCTCCTAGATTTTAGGGCTAGCCTCTTTTAGGGTTCATCCAAAAGTTCTAAGGAAAGAGGTGAGTTCCATCTTCCAAAATTTATTAAAAATCCATTTTAAATCCTTTCTTCCCCAAACCAATTTCATTAGGACCTAAAATCAATGCTCTTGCTGTTGGTATTGGTTATTTGCAAGAAAACAACAATTTGTGGAAGTTTGGGTGGCTTGAGGAATCTCTCCATTTAGTTTTTGTGAAGACTTGTTCACCAATAGGTAACTTTCCCATTTCTTCATAGATTTTCAGTTTGTCTTCACCAATAGGAAGCCCTAAGGGTCCCCCTAAGGTCTGAATAGGTTTCGTGTCCAGTGTCGATGGATTCGTGTCCGTTCTGGACATGTATCAATCACTAGTCATAGGTGTTTGACAAAATTCCTCAATGAGCATTTTGTATTAATTTTGATTTTGTTTTTGAATAGAAAATAGGGTTTTGTTCTTGCTTACTATTTCGTGTCTTTGTGTCTTGGATTTTGTGTCGTCTTGTGTCGTTTTGATAGTGTGGAAACGTGCGTGCACACGCTCGCTCGCGTGCTACAGGGATCCCCTGCCTATCGGGTCCTGTAGCGGACACGACACGACACGCTTTGGGCTGAAACTTTGGTGGCACTTGGGGCTCGTGACTGACATGTCACAGACCAACTTTTGGCTCGTCTTATCGAGCGGTTTGAGAGAAATCTCAACCGCACCGATTTTCCAGTGCACTGCACAGTGTGGTTTTGGGCCACTGATACGGGCCTCGTATCCGATACTGGCACGTCGTGGACACAGGCCAGTAGGCCTATGAGATAGCCCTATAGGTGGGCTACCTATGAGGGTGACCACGAGATCCTTTCGTGTCTTGTGTCGTGTACACGACACAAGTGCACGTGTGCACGAGACAGTGCACTGTCAGTGCACTGTATGTGTATCACTTTGTGATTTCTTGCTATGGACACGCCGTGTCAGGCTATGGGTGACATGAGATGATGTGTGGGATTGTGCACGAGGGTTGTATTCATTTTTCCAATCATTAGATTCATGATTTATCAATTTGCTATTCGATTCTCATTAAAAATCAATGTTCTGATACTTAGTTCCTGTAAATTTCCAGTTTTCTAATTTGATATTGTCTAATGATTTAATCCCTAGTATTGATGTTTAATACTTAGTTTTTTATTCTAAACATGTCTCCTATATATATATTGTCTTGCCATGATCAAGGTTGGTGTGAATTGATGAGTGTGGGCTGTTAAATGAGTAGATGTTTCATACTATGTTATGAACTGAAATTTATTGAATGTTCTTCAAACTGGATTGGTCTCTAACAGTGTTCTTCGAAATCAAAATCTGAGATTGTTGGACTAATCTGAAAACTGAGAATTAGAGAGCATGAATTGATTTCCTATCCTTTCTTTCTAACTGAGATTCAAATGGGACTGTGTTGATGAGTATGGTGTATAGGTTTAATTGAAAGTTGGGTTTTGCCTTTGGCAATCTGAGAAAACAGTGTACTGAAGTATACTGGTTCTCCTGGGTATTCTCATGAACTGGGTTTGTTTGATTCAAAAACCTGAGATTACACTGTTTGGGTTTTCTTCAAAAACCTGAGATTGGGTTGCTATGTAAACATGAGATTATATGTGAACAATTTCTAGTTTAGACTTGATGATGAATTGTCTTTTTTTTTCTTTCTTTCATTCACTGTTTTCTTGCAAAACCTGAGAATAGGATAGGCAGTACCTGCTGTTTCCAGCTCCTATTTGTTTGACACTGTTTTCACTTTGATTGCATCTCTCACAGTATCATACACACACACACATGTTCCTCTATTTCTTACTATTTTGTTTAATTCCTGCAAACACCCTTGGCACACACCCTTCTCTCCTATTCCCTGTTTACATGCTGCCTTCTTCACTGTGGTATATTTCTGCACATATACTAGTCACTGTCCACACACAATTGCATAGCACACACACTCTTGGTTGTATACACACACACATGCTTCCCCTCTTTATGCACCTATTTATTCATCCTTATAAATGAATGTCTATATGTAGTATTTGCAATGTAGATACCTGTGTACTTGTGAGTATATGTCTATATGTATGTACATATAGTATTTAGCCTAGGTACACTTAGTGTTAGTTCAATATATTTGTATATATATAATGTGTATATACTTAGGCATAATGGATACTTGGAATGTGTGAGTTGTCTAGTATAGACTTGTTAGAGCCTAGCATGACTTGTTAGACCTAGATAGTTGAGTTTAGACTTGATTAGACTAAGTTGACCTAGTTTGACTTCTAGGGTTGACCAAAGTTGACCAAGAGTTGACTTTGGCCTAGATTGACCTAGAATCATGTAGAATGCACAGTAGGACTCCATTTTACTATTCTGGACTTGTTGTGACTTGTGCTGTTCTGATTAGGAACCAGACACCACTCCTTGGACAGTACGTTTCATTCTGGACACTCAGTTACAGGCGAGTACATTCTCTGATCATTTCATATCCTACTTAGAATTATTTCCTGCAGTAGATTACTTTACTTGTACTGTCACGTTGGTCACACGGATTGGTACTATAGGGATCCCTTCTTGAGATGTTATCCTTAGGGAGCATCAGGTACTACATGTTCTGTGCATTTTACTTACATGGCGTATCATATGCTTCATTGGTTCTTTGATCACTTACGACATATACTCTTATGATCATAGAGTCTTCCTAGAATCCTTATCCCATTTATGGGACTACTATGTATCACCTTCGGGGTCTATTAACTTCGGGGTCTATTACCTTCGGGGTCTATCACCTTCGGGGTCTGTTACATAGCATCATAACATAACCTGGCTGGATCCTTGTGTATTGATTGGGGTACGGGGAGTAAAAATTGACATATGAATAATATCCAAGTAGTATCTTATCAGAATCTCTTCCATAGTGTCTTATCAGAATCTCCTATGCCATTTACATGTTCATGTTGTACTCTGACTCACTAGTCACTGCTAGCTCTCTTTGTATAGTAGATATTTCTATTACAGTTCTCTCTCTGTTTTTATACTGCACTTCTTTCAGTACCTGTATCTTACTTTACTGCATGATTATATTTTCTAACCTGCTATGATCTGTTGAGATGTACTGTACTCGCTTCTGTCCTGACTGGACCTGTTGAAAATATTACAGAAGACGAGGAGGAGGCTTGCCTGGACACATACTATGGGGCAGCCTTAGATGACACCTGCGAGCTGGACCCTCAGGAGGACCCAGCTCTAGCTGAGGAGATCACCCCGATTGCCTAGACTAGACTAGCTAGGTTTATCTTACTTTATGCAGTCTTGAGACATGTCTTAGTTAGACTTTATTTGGAGTTATGAGTTGTATATATTCTTTTATCTGAGACCTTGTATTGCTGGGATTATCTTAGACTACTGTTTTCATCTATTTTATTCCTTGAGTTCTATTTCATATCGTGCTATATCTTCCTTAGTTGTGATTGAGTTTACTATTGCTATGTCACCCCCATTCGGGGAGTATAAACTGTTTAGATGTATATTGTTAGATGTATGTTGACCTAGGACAGCGCTCTACCGCCGACACTGCGGCGTAGGCTGGGCTTTGTTACGTTTTCGTACCCTCACAGTGGGTGCGGGTTGTGACAATACTCGATGGTACTGGCTGCGTAGAAGAAGAAGGCCCTAGCCTCGAACTGCTAGAGCCGGGTAGGGAGACACTGCCGGCGACTAGACCGCTAATGTATACTAGATTACGGGAGGATGAGGAGTCGGTAGGAGGAGTGGTAGATGGAGACTGTCGGGCTCGTCGACTTCCACCAGCACCAGAACCAAAGGATCCACGTCGAGCCATATCTGAAAAAATACAGAAGTATACCATACTACATATGAAAAAAATAAAAGTATACCATTCTACATCTGAAAACGTCGCTAAGTAAACCATACTACATCTAAAAAACAAAAGTAAACCATAGTACATCTGAAAACGTCACTTATTAACATCGCTAAAACAAAAGTAAACCATACTACATCTGAAAAAAATAAAAGTAAACCGTACTACTTCTGAAAATTAAACATATTCAATCCTCTTCTGAAAATTCATCTTTTTTCGATTCCTCTTCCTCTTCCTCTTCCTCTTCCTCTTCACTTCTATCAACTTCCTCTTCCTCTTCTGATACTTCTACCTCTTCCAATTGATGAAACATGTCATGAGGAACTTCCGTTGAGTCCACATCGACAATATTTGTAATAAAAGGTAGTTCGTCTTCCTGATAAGCTATCTCGTCCACATCGAAGGTATTCCGAGCTTTAGTCTTATAGACTGTCCACCAATCTGATCTTCCGGCTTCTCATTTTAGATAGCTGGTAAAGTAAACTAGCTGAGCCTGGCTTGCAAGAACAAACGGCTCATAAGCCTGATATCGACGGCGATAATTTATGTCAACAAGACCATGTTTATCAACTCTCCAACCTCGACCTTGGATCGGACCGAACCAGTCAGACCTGAACAAGACGATCTTACAAGGTTCTATAGAATAATTGTATGTCAGTTCCACAATCTTCCGTAAGACGCCAAAGAAGTTATTGCCTGGGTCGACGTCTTTGTAGTTTGAAGATTTTATGCACAAACAGCTATTCTTCGTAGAATCCAAATCCAAGAAGTCATCTCTTATTTGAGCATTTGTTGACTTGAACCTGAAATCATTTACGCAGTAACTTGGCCAGGTCTTCACTAGATAAATTGGCCCCTTGGCTAGAGTTTTAATATACTTATTCTCAAGGATTGCCTCCGAACGATCAACCTAAATACCATATAAATGATGCTAACTTAATTATTATGTGCAAGTATAAATGTACAGAAAAAAGTAAATTGTGAAGATATACGTACATATGCTCTCAACCAAAAAGAAAAATGAAGTCTCATTTGTTGTTCTACTTCCTCCTCGGTTGTGTACGGATTGTTGGACATTACATCATCCTTAAACATGCTGAAAATCAACGAAGCATATGTATATTAGTTATACTCAGAAGCAACGAATACGAAGCATGCGAAATAATTTTACTTACCCCTCTTGCTTGTCCACTTCTTACTCGTCGTAGTTGAGCAATACATATAACATTGCAGCGCTAACCTCGTTGTCATTTAGATATCTTTTTTTTCATTTTACCAGATGGTTTTCCCTAGGCAGTACACTACTAAAATAAGCCAAATTAGCGACGTCCAGATATGTTGCTAATTAAGGAAAATACGTCGCTAAAGGTAATTAGCGACGACTTTAGCGACGAAAAATGAAGGTCGCAAAAAAGCTAGTCGCAGATGACAAATTCGTCGCCTTACGTCGCTGTTTGCCACGTCACCACAATATCGCTGGGTCGTCACAAATTTGGCGACGTAGGGCGACGAACAGGAACGTCGCCAAATTAGCGACGTTGTACGACTACGTAGCGACGTTGTTCCTTTTTATGTGCTGACATGTCATACATGCCACGTCAGCAGTTTAGCGACGTATGGCGACCAAATTAGCGACGTCATGTCTATGACACGTCAGCTACTGAGCGACGGATTACGACAGATAGCGACGTGATGGCGCTAATTAACGACGTCTGTTTACGTCGCTATACGTCGCTGAACGTCGCTATATATCGCAGATATTATGAAAAAAATTAAAAAAATATGTTTAGTATTTTTGTTATGCTGTGTGTCTGTGTTTACACAGACACATATCATCACAAAAATACCAAACATATTTTTAAAAAAATTGGGCAGCACCTCCTTTGTATATCAGATCATCGCCTATAACCCAGCGTTGGTATATTTGTCATCCCCGTCGCAGATATCACAAAGTAAATATCATAATAAAAATACCAACAAAGTAAATATCATAAAGTAATATCCAACAAATATACATGTCCATAATGGAGGGTAAATAAGAATAAAAATCAGTGTACAGAACGGTCAATGGCCCATAGGGCCAATACATACAAAGATGATAAAAAAATCTACTAGATCACTGAGGACCCCTGCCGCGCATCTGGGATAGCATGTACTCATACTGCTCTTGTGTGAGCTGCACCGTAGGGGCAGTAGGAGGCAGTGCAATGTCTGGAGTCGGCGCCGTCGATGGACCGGAAGGACGTATTTGCTCAAGCTCTCGCAGTCGCTCACCATGCGCAGAAAGGGTACTCACCATCCTCTGAGTACTCTCCTCAATCGAAGTTTGTACCTGAGTGAGTGAGGCAGACATGGTCCTCTGCGATCCTTCTAGCTTGACCTGTCTACGCTCTGTGCGCTGCATAGATTCGGTGAGCGTGTGCAAGCTGGCAGTTGTAGCCTGCTGCAGACTCATCAGCTCCTGTATACTGCGCTCGACCTCATCAAATCGTCCGGTGATCATCGGATCGTCGGATCGTCGCTCTGCGGTATGGTGATCAGAAATCTGTTGTTGCAACTCGCGACGCAGCTCGTCGATCTGACGTCCAATATCCTGAGCTCATGATGACGCTTGTGAAGCTGGATACTGCGCACTGACAAAGGTGGCCCGGGATGACTCTGAAGCCAAATAGCCGCCGTAGGAAACTTAATTTGGTGTCGTCCATATACTGAGGGACACTTAATTCTGGATAATATTTCACGTTATGACATTTCACACACGGACACTTAATTTTGGTGTCATCCATGTACTGAGGGAACGCCTTAGCAAACTGCAGGAACTGCTCTACTCCCGCTATGTATTCATCCCACACACCACACATATCATCAGGATGACAATTATACATCCATGAACGATTCTGCAAGTAGTAATTCATATCCATTTGGAAATAATTCTGCAAAGATGGACACACATTATCCAATAGGCACAAATTTGTATATTATGTCTTATTATGGGACACACATTAGTAGCGGACAGTTACTAATAACCATGCTATGTCGCACATAAGTTCTTGTGCATCCAACGTGTACACATACGCTATCGATTCTTACTGATGCCAATCTAATTCAGAACACTAGATTCGTTTCGATATCGCCAGGGTCAAGAAAATTGTCTTAACATCAATTTTCAAGACTTGAATATAATGTCACCTACAACCGATATCTAAGACCCCATGACAAAGTCAAAGACCCCATGAATATAATATCACCTATAACCGATATCTCATTCAGACACACTAAATTCGTTTCGATATCGCCAGACCATATATATATATATATATATATATATATATATATATATATATATATATATATATATATATATAATGTCACCTACAACCGATATCTAAGATCCCATGACAAAGTCAAAGACATTATTGATAAGACTTGAATATAATATCAACTAATTACAACCACAACTAGTACTAAATAAGTCTCCTAGTATGATATAGAGGTAAATAAATAGTATACTAGATTGACTGACACTCGACTGAACACCATATGGACACATACTCAAGCCTATACTACACACTCACACACCACTCTACTATATTCACGTAGACACACATAATTGTTACCTTAATATATATATATATATATATATATATATATATATATATATATATATATATATATATATATATATATATATATTACACACACTAACACACTCTGAAACACTACACAAACCTATAGCTAATGCATACACACACTAATATCTATATCCCCATATACATTTAGTATCACACACTAATCAATTACTCTCAACTCTACACACACACACACACACACACACACACACACACACACACACATATGTGCAGCTATATTTACCTTATAACTTAGTATCTTGAGATACCCAATCCTTACCTACACTTGGCAATTATAATAATTCTCTCTCTAACACTAGCTAATGATCTAACAATGTACTCCATCCCCGATCGGGTTTAAATTTTTATCCCCATCTTCGTTCCCGTTTAACAATGTACTCCCCGTCCCCGTTCCCGCAACCTGCCCCATTAACACTTTTGAGAGTGAATTTTTTGTTCCCGTCCCTGTTAATAATTTTTCTTTATAGTATAACCTATTTCATTCCAAAAAATTTTACAAGACAATGTTGATAAACATTCACACACAAGACCAACAAAAAATTTTGATTTATATCATCTAACTCTCTATCTCGATTCCCTTGTAATTATTCGTATTGTTCAATGCATCTCTCTTATTGCTCAAATACTATATACATTATCATCACTATCCTCCTTAGCTCTCTCTCCCTCTCATGTCCTTTTTAAACATTCATGTGCACCACATGCACACAAACAGCCACTAGATTCCCCAAGGCCTTTGTTGCCTCTAACGAGTTCAATCACAACTCTTCCCCTTCTCATCATATTCATTTCATTCTTATACACCAAAGAACGTATATATTATCAATATATTTTCCATTCATTAAAACTTTAGCCCTTCATCCATTTTATACTAATGATCACATCACCACAGGAGGTATAAAAAGGAGGGTAACCGCACCCGATGGTGATTAACTACATAACTATACATACTCATTTCACACAAACTTTCCAGTTCTTCCTCCTTATTCTTCACTCTCTCACACACACAGAGCAAAAGAATATGATCCTTTCTTCCGTTCACGCATACCCCTACATACCCATCACCTATATTAGAGAGACAACCATTTTCTATACTGTCGGAGGTCGACTGTATTGGACGCGACATTGAGGAGTCCAAACATCGCCGGTGTCCGTGTGTATGTGTCCGTATGTCCGTGTGTGTGTGTGTGTGTCTCTCTCTATGTGTGTGTGTGTGTGTGTGTCCATGTGTGTGTGTGTCCGTGGGAAGAGGAGGAGGAGGAGGAGGAGGAGGAGGAGGGAGAGGAGTTTGGTTAGGGTTTACCTGAGGAAGAGGAGGAGTAGCTCGGATTGGGGGAGGAGGAGCTCGACGGGGGGGGGTAGAGGCCGCCGGGGGTGGAGGGAGCCGCCGGGGAGGGGAGGGAGTCGCCGGGGGGGGGGGGATTTGTCGTCGGGGGGAAGAGCTCGAAATTTCTAATTTTCGAGTGAGGGGGAAAAAAGGAAGCAGCGTGCCCTAAGTAAAAAAGTTAGCGACGTCAAGAGTAGACGTCGCAAAAATTTTAATATATGGTGATATATTTTAATAATATGTCGCTGAACGTCACTATTCAGCGACGTAATCTATCTAATATCGCAGACGTCACTATTCAGCAATATTTTGTGATGTCTATAGAAAGGAGTCGCTATATTACATATCTAGCGACGTAATTTCATTCCGTCACTAAATTACGTCGCTAATTTAGCATATTTTAGTAGTGGTAAATACTTTCAGCTTTGCCTCAATACCAACTTCATAGCCATCGTCCTTGTTCTGTTTGTAGCAATATGAGGCTGAAAATACATGGAACAGAAGTTTGAAATCTCCTCAAGGACATATGCTTCACAAATAGAACCCTCCACCCGTGCCTTATTTTTCACCTTCCTCTTGAGGTGGTTCAAATGTCGCTCGAACGGGTAAATCCAACAATAACCGACAGGTCTAGCAACAAGAGCCTCATGGATAAGATGAATCGGCAAATGCTCCACTGAGTTGAAGAATGCAGAAGGAAAAACTCTCTCAAGTTTGCAACGTGTTACCACAATGTCCTTCTCTTGCTTCTCTAAACGATCGACGAGCAACTTGCAAGAACAAAGATCTCTGAAGAATATGCTAAGCTCTGTAATGGATCCCAGACTACCAGCAGTAATAATTTCCGAAATGCAATAGGAATTAACCTCTCCATGAATACGTAGTGTAGAAGCATGAAAAATGAGGGATATTACTTTTAATCCCATATCGGAAAGGAGAAGAAGAGAGGTCTCATTCCACTCTATATATAGAGCCCTCTTACCTCCTTTGAAAAGGGAACCTAAATAAATAAAGAAAAGGGAGCCCGTTATCCAGGGAGCCCGTTCAAGCCACATAAAGTTGCAGTAGTTCTTCTCTTCTTCTGGGTTGGCTGCAAGTTCTTCACTTGCTGTCAAGACAAGAAAAAGTTGGATTCTGAGCACTATGCGCCTTCGCGGGCTAGTACAAAGAACTCCAAGGCGGCACGGGCCATGCGCCTTGTCACGCCCCAGAACCAGAATACTGGAGAGCGGGGGAATGACTCAGCCAGCTACGTATTACGGGTAGATGAATACCGTATAATACGATCAATGCTGTCTAACCAGACGAGGGGAGTGCATACTACATGAAAGTCTTACTATGGTCATTTCACATCTATTGTCTCAATCATTCAAAACAAGAAACAGAAATAGAAAACATGTAAGATAAAGCAGTAAGGCATCCCAAACGCTCAGTCAAAATATTTTTGAGATCTGGCTTTACAAAACATAGTCAGATGGTATAGCAAGTATATACACAATTGTTATCAGCTGCAGTCTGACTTAATTACAATTATGTAAGGGTAAGTACAAGACAATCCGACTAACATGTCGGTGCCAAACGGCAAAATATAAAGTAAGTAACAAAACGAGCGGGGAAGTAAGGAACCCACTCGAGTCCTCCTGCGATCATTCCTCTAGTATTGACCATCTTGGAGGTGGAAGTAAGCTGAGTCCTCGGGAACCGGCTCTAAATCTGGCCATGCAAAACCAGAGAGGTTAGACCTCTAATAGCAAGTACCACAAGGAAGCACGATATGAGGAATTAAAACCAGTAATAAGAGAATATAATAATAGATCTCTGCTTTCCACTAGGATTCACATAACACCACGACACTTCGAACCAACCTCCCAACCAAACAAGGACAGAAGTTGGCCCGTCACGCCCTGACATTCTGATCATCTTAGTTAGGCAACAGAGTAGATACAATACACAAACAAATCATTTTTGAACGGCCAATCAATTCCTACGGCTTGCTATTGTGAGTCCCAAGTTATCCTGGAATTATGCAATTAGGGATTCCTCAGTTCTTACTATGTGCAAGCAAGACTAGTCTATCCAATCAATCAATTGCGCCAATCATGTAGTTAGACGAGTCCCAGCGGGACGCCCGCCGTTATAGCATGTACAATAATATAAGCAGATACCGTTCCCTACCCGTGTGACAGATTTATCGTATCTGTGGGAACCAGCCGACCCGTCGGGCACTTAATAGTCCCAAGGGGGCTGCCATGTAAGAACTCGGGAATCCATCCTCTCCATGCCATCATCATTTTATTTAACTTAATAGTCTCTACGTTGCATGAAGTTCCATGCCGTGGATCATGGTCGTTCAAATGAGTACTTTCGTACGGGGTACGATATGCGTAACTCTACAACGATACCCGTGCGGCTATGTTATAGGTCTTACATAGCGTAATACAACAATCAAATCTAACCACGGAGTAATCATGCCTTGACCATAAAGTACACATGCTGTCTTTTTGTAAAATAGATAAATAAATAATTTGAAACCTGCATGTGCCTGTATGCCAATATTCGGGAACGGCTAATCGAGTACAATAGTTCATTACATGAATGTGTCTCATTCATTTCATTCAATAAGACGACTAGCCAGTCTCTTAGTTCCAACTAGGAACGCATGATCAATTAGTCAAGATATCCATTATTATCAATGGTATCAAGGCATGAAGGTCAATTAGTATTAAGCATGGTCCAGTCCATAACTAGTATAAAATAGTTGGTAACATATTCTTGAATCCAAGGAAAAGATCAACAAATTCATGTTGGGAGTTGAAAGAAATTCTAGCCACAATTCAGTTAATTAGGACATATAACAGTCAGAAACAACCAAATTATGCATATGCGGCCTATTCTGTGACATGCATGCAACTGCGACACCATATGCTCCTACTGCGACATGATATGCGCCTCATGTGGCTCAACTGCGACATGATATGCGCCTATCGCGACATGCGCCTCATGTGGCTCAACTGCGACATGATATGCGCCTACCGCGACATGCGCCTCATGTGGCTCAACTGCGACATGATATGCGCCTACCGCGACATGCGCCTCATGCAACATGTGCCTACTGCGACATGCGCCTTAATGCGGCTCATGCGCGACATGATATGCGCCTACTGCGACATGCTGTGTGCCTTCCGCGACATGCGCCTCATTGCAACATGTGCCTACTGCGACATGCGCCTTCTGCGACATGCTGTGTGCCTTCCGCGACATGCGCCTCATTGCAACATGCGCCTACTGCGACATGCGTCTTCTGCGACATGCTGTGTGCCTTCTGCGACATGCTGTTCGTGCTGCAGATGAATATAGGAACGAACCAAAATACTTTTTGCCATAACTTCCACAAAATAAATCGAAATCTAACTTTTCAAAAGCCAAGCTTTAGTAGAATTAAATTCTCTACAACATGGAACCACTTAATTTCGAAAACAATAATGTTTGATAGATCAAAACCCTAAATTTCATATGAAAACCAAAACTATGAAAACCAAAACTTAGATCTACACCCAACCATCCATGGAAAACAAAAACTTTAAGACCTAAACTTGTAGAGGAAGAGAAGATGAATAACATAAACTAAAAATAATTGGAGATGTATGAAATCCCTCATGGTGTGCAAGATGTACTTGCCTCTCCAAATGGGTTAGGGTTTGGTGGAGGAGTAAATGTGAATGAATGAAGAGAGAGAGTGGAAGAAGAACTTTTATATCAAGGTCAAGTGGATCTCCACCATTCATTCTCTCCACCAAATCCAAGCCATCCATTCCTTTCCATGTTGAACCAAACCGAACCAAGTTGGTTTCCCATGAACCGAAATGAACCAAGAGCCAAGAAAAAGCAGAAAATAAAATACAAAAATTAATAAGCACAAATTTGAAGAATTTAAATACAGAATAAATGCATGATAAATATTGAATAAGTACATTTAAGAAGTACACGTATAAAATACTTTATTCTGGAAACGGGGAGTGACATCTCTACCCTCCTTAGAAAAATTCTGTCCTCGGAATTTCAGATCTAAGCAGGACAGAAATGTCAGAGCTAAACTAATACAAGCAATTCTAGTGAGCAAGCAATCATTTTACCATATCAAAAAGCAAGTACTATATATGTAAATTCATCAATCCACGATATCAAGTAGTTCTACCCATAAGGTGATAAGCATGAAGAATCAGGACAATCAAGGTATACAGAAAGAGATATACCTTGTGAGTCAAACAGGTGTGGATACCGTGATCGAATATCATCCTCACGTTCCCACGTTGACTCTCCCAATGAGTGATGACCCCAAGCAACACGGACAAGACTAATTGTTCGGTTCTTGAGTATCTTCTCTCTTCGGTCCAAAATGGACACAGGCTGTTCCTCGTAAGACAGGTTGGTACCAACAACCAGCTCAGAATGGTCAAGGACATGGCTTGGGTCCGATACATACCTTCACAACTGAGATACATGAAATACGTCATGAACCTCTCGTAACGAAGGTGGAAGGGATAAACGATAAGCAACATCGCCTATCCTATCAAGAATAACAAAGGGTCCTACGTATCGCGGACTCAACTTCCCGCGAACGCCAAATCTAATGACCCCACGGGTAGGTGAGATCCGCAAGAACACGTGGTCCCCAACAGAAAACTCTAGCGGCCTACGATGCTGGTCCGCCCAATGACGATGCCGATCCTGCGCAACTCGAAGTCGCTATCTAATTCCCTTAACCACTTCAACCGTCTAAACAATCATTTCTGGGCCTAACATTTTCCTCTCTCCGATATCATCCCATGCAAGCGGTGATCTGCACTTCTTACCATATAGTGCTTCGAATGGCGCCATCTGGATACTGGCTTGATAACTATTGTTGTACGAGAACTCAACTAAGTGCAGGTGGCCTTCCCAAGATCCTCCAAAATCTAGAGTGCAAGCTCGTAACATGTCTTCTAAAGTCTGAATCGTCCTTTCTGATTGTCCATCCGTCTGCGGATGGTAAGCCGTGCTAAATCTTAACTTGGTACCCAGACTGTGATGTAAGCTTTTCTAAAAAATGTGATGTAAAGCGGGTATCTCGATCCGACACAATACTGATAGGGACTCCATGTTGCCTGACTATCTGTTGCATATACAATTCTGCCAACTTTTCTGTAGATTGCCCTAATCTAAAAGGAAGAAAGTGTGCCACCTTCGTAAGTCGGTCCACTATCACCCAAATAGCATCCTTACCACTTGGTGATCTCGGTAAACCGGTCACAAAGTCCATTGTAATATGCTTCCATTTCCATTCCGGAATAGGAAGCGGTTGCAATAATCCAGCTGGCCTCTGCTGTTCTGCCTTCACTTGCTGACATACCAAGCAACGGGAAACAAATCTAGCTATCTCTCTCTTCATCCCGTTCCACCAGAAATGCTGCTTGATATCTTGGTACATCTTGGTTCCTCCAGGGTGAATAGAATACTGAGAACTGTGAGCTTCTGACATGACCTCCTGTCTGATATCTCCACTAGGCACACATAGACGTGATCCAAACCTAAGCGTACCATCTTCATGAATTTGCATCTCCTTCCTGAGTCCTGACTCACATTCTGCTCTAAGCTTCTGAATCCTTGGGTCTTGTGCCTGAGCTGCCTTGATCCTGCCTACCAAGTCGGATTGAACTTGCAGACTTGTTAGAACTCCTACATCACCAGGAAGTATAACTTCGATGCCCATCTCCTGAAGGTCTTCTAAGATATGCTTCTGGGTTGTAAACATAAATGCGCCGCCTCTCCTGCTAAGAGCGTCTGCTACCACATTCGCCTTGCCTGGGTGATACTGAAGCTCCACGTCATAATCCTTGATCAAATCTAACCATCTTCTCTGTCTCATGTTCAGCTCCTTCTGGGTAAAGATGTACTTCAGACTTTTATGATCTGTGTACATCTCCACTCGGTCACCATATAAGTAATGCCTCCATAGCTTCAGAGCAAACACTACTGCTGCTAACTCCAAATTATGAGTTGGGTAATTCTTCTCGTGGTCCCGAAGCTGCCTAGATGCATATGCTATCACCTTCCCATGCTGCATAAGGACACATCCAAGTCCTTTACCTGACGCATCACAATATACTATAAAACCTCCGGGTCCAACTGGTAATGTAAGAATAGGCGCTGATATCAACTTCTGCTTCAACGTCTCAAATGATGTCTGACATTCTGCCGACCAAACAAATGGCACATCCTTCCGGGTCAAGCGGGTCATGGGTGCTGAAAGCCTTGCAAAGTCTGACACAAACCTTCTGTAATATCCTGCTAATCCCAAAAAACTCCGCACATCTGCTACGGTCTTGGGTACTGGCCAACTTTCTACTGCTTCTACCTTCTTGGGATCTACTGCTACTCCAGCTCCTGATATGATGTGACCTAAAAATGAAATGTGATCCGACCAAAACTCACACTTGCTGAGCTTGGCATACAACTGGTTCTCTCTCAGAACCTGCAATACTTTCCTGAGGTGGTCTTCATGCTTCTCTTCACTGGCAGAATATACGAGAATGTCGTCAAGAAATACAACGACAAACTGATCTAAGTATGGCATAAAGATGCGATTCATCAAATCCATGAATATCGTTGGAGCATTGGTCAAACCAAACGGCATTACTAAGAATTCATAATGCCCATACTTTGACCTAAATGTTGTCTTGGGAATATCTTTCTTCCGAACCCTCACCTGATGGTACCCTGAACGAAGATCTATCTTGGAGAAAACTCTAGCTTTGCTCAACTGATCAAACAAGTCGTCGATCCTGGGTAGTGGGTACTTGTTCTTCACTGTTGCCGCATTAAGCTTTCTGTAGTCAATGCACAATCTGGATGACCTATCCTTCTTCCCCACAAGTACTACTGGTGCTGCCCATGGTAACACGCTAGCTTGGATGAACTTCTTCTCCTTCAATTCCTCTATGTGCTGATATACCTTGGCTTGCTCTGAATCCGCCATTCTGTAAACTCGATCTGATATTGGTTTAGTTCCTGGTGCCAATTCTATGCTGAACTCAATATCCCTAACCGGTGGTAGACCTGGAAGTTCTTCGGGAAATACGTCTAGAAATTCTTCAACTACCTTCGGAATCTGAACTTCTTCCATTGCTGTTACTACTCCCTGCTCTTGCTGAGTTGCCTCTGACCTGACTAAGGTGAACCTCTTCATGCCTGGAATATCAAAAGATACACTCCCACTACGACAATCTATTGTCGTATGACTGTCTTTCAGCCAGTCCATGCCTAAGATAACGTCGAAATTTCCAACAGGAAATTCTATCAACCGGGCAGGTAAGGAATGCCCGCAAACTACGACGCTATACGCTAGAATAACTCTACTAACTCCAACGAGCCTATTGCCAGTGAGTATATTCAACCTCCCTGGCAATGCCTCGAACTCCATTCCTAGCCGTGTTGCAAATTGTGCAGATATAAATGAGTGTGATGCTCCTGAATCAAACAATGCTACTGCAGGATATGAGACGACGAGAATGTTACCTGCCACAACATCTCCCGATGCCAATGCCTCCTCCAAGGATAGAGTGAATGTCTGTCCTCGACCTCCTTGTTGGTTCCCATGTTGCGGCCTAGCCTGGTGCTGCTGCTGGCCCCTGCCTTGGTGATGCTGGGGTGGTTTATGCTGGTGTTGCTGCATCGGCGGTCCCTGCTGCCGAAACATCTGAGCTTGCGGACGCTGTGCCAACGGCCTTACTGCCACTGCTGGTCCTCGTTACTGGCCTGCCCCTGGTGCTGGCAGAGCAGGAAACTGCTGCCCTGGTCCTCCTGACCTCGAATTCATAGGACATGTGGTAACCCGATGGTCTGGATTTCCACATATCAGACATAGTCCATTCAATGTCCGACAAACATCTCTAGTGTGCCCCATCTTTCCATAATAAGTGCAGTCCGCCGGGGGTTGCTGGTTCTTCCTCTGTTATTGTTGCTGCTGCCTGGGTGGTGGTGCCGGTCCTCGTATCGCCACATCGTGGATACGAATGCCAGTGGATGGTGCTGTTGTTCGGGGCGCTGCTCCCCCTCCTCCTTCAATCTGACTGTAGGATCTCTTCTGACCCCCAGTCCTCACCGCAAGTCTCTGAATGGTGATTTTATGCCTTCGAGTCACCGTCAATATCTCATCAAAAGTCTGGTAATTGTGCCCTTCTATCAATTGCAAGAGTTCAAGATGAAACCCTTGTTGAAACCTCATAGCCCTCTGGCGCTCCGTTGCTACCATCTCTGGGGCGAATCTACTCAATCTGCAGAACTCTGCTGCATAAGCATCTACAGTCTTGCCAGCCTGCCTGAGGCTGATAAACTTCTGTTGTAGCTCAAACTGCGCCACAACTCCATAGTACTTGGTCTTGAATCTTGTAGTAAAATCGTCCCAAGCTACATGACGTCTGATGCCCACTTCCTCTGATTCCCACCAATCACGTACGAGATCCTGAAGTAATAACTTCACCAGATCCATATGTTCTTCTGCCGGTACCTTAGCTGCCGTCAGAATAGCCTCCATATCCTTAAGCCATGCATCTGCTGATATGGCATCCTCCGTGCCCTCGAAACGGCGAGGGTTGTAGTTGCAAAACCTGGCTGATGCTCCTGAATCAGTCCTCGCTCCTCTTTCCAAAGCCGTCTGCAAACCCTGGTTGAGTAGCACATTCTGCTCTTATAGCTGAGTGTGCATGCACTGCTGGGCCAACATCTGATGTTGCTGAGTAGCCATCATTCCTCTCATGATCTCTAGAAGGGCTGGTGTGTCCACTTGGGTAGGTGGAACTGTCGGTGGTGGTGGAATGTCCGGATACTGTGATTCAGCTGCTGGTTCCACTATCACTTCTTCCTGGGTGGCCTCTTGAGTTAGTACCGGCCCTTGTTGTTGACCAACAGGGTCAGGTTGTCCATGTTGCTGTCCATGTTGTTGCTGTCCAGCTCTGACAGGTGCGGACGAGGTGCCCCTAAGAAAAGGGACAAGAGAACAATCAAACAACCGGACATGAAGGATCAATGAAGTCAAAGGATACCAGAATGTCAAGCAAGGGTTGAGAATAACGAATTATGAGATCAAGGGGAAAACACGTATGATTGAGACATCCTATAAATCAAAATACCCCACAAGTCTGAAATCAGACCGGTATGGGCCACCACTAAAACCTTGTCACGCCCCAGAACCAGAATACTGGAGAGCGGGGGAATGACTCAGCCAGCTACGTATTACGGGTAGATGAATACCGTATAATACGATCAATGCTGTCTAACCAGACGAGGGGGGTGCATACTACATGAAAGTCTTACTATGGTCATTTCACATCTATTGTCTCAATCATTCAAAACAAGAAACAGAAATAGAGAACATGTAAAATAAAGCAGTAAGACGTCCCAAACGCTCAGTCAAAATGTTCTTGAGATCTGGCTTTACAAAACATAGCCAGATGGTATAGCAAGTATATACAATTGTTATCAGCTGTAGTCTGACTTAATTACAATTATGTAAGGGTAAGTACAAGATAATCCGACTAACATGTCGGTGCCAAACGGCAAAATATAAAGTAAGTAACAAAATGAGCGGGGAAGTAAGGAACCCACTCGAGTCCTCCTGCGATCATTCCTCTAGTATTGACCATCTTGGAGGTGGAAGTAAGCTGAGTCCTCGGGAACCGGCTCTAAATCTGGCCATGCAAAACCAGAGAGGTTAGACCTCTAATAGCAAGTACCACAAGGAAGCACGATATGAGGAATTAAAACCAGTAATAAGAGAATATAATAATAGATCTCTGCTTTCCACTAGGATTCACATAACACCACGACACTTCGAACCAACCTCCCAACCAAACAAGGACAGAAGTTGGCCCGTCACGCCCTGACATTCTGATCATCTTAGTTAGGCAACAGAGTAGATACAATACACAAACAAATCATCTTTGAACGGCCAATCAATTCCTACGGCTTGCTATTGTGAGTCCCAAGTTATCCTGGAATTATGCAATTAGGGATTCCTCAGTTCTTACTATGTGCAAGCAAGGCTAGTCTATCCAATCAATCAATTGCGCCAATCATGTAGTTAGACGAGTCCCAGCGGGATGCCCGCCGTTATAGCATGTACAATAATATAAGTAGATACCGTTCCCTGTCCATGTGACAGATTTACCGTATCTGTGGGAACCAGCCGGCCCGTCGGGCACTTAATAGTCCCAAGGGGGCTGCCATGTAAGAACTCGGAAATCCATTCTCTCCATGCCATCATCATTTTATTTAACTTAATAGTCTCTACGTTGCGTGAAGTTCCATGCCGTGGATCATGGTCGTTCAAATGAGTACTTTCGTACGGGGTACGATATGCGCAACTCTACAACGATACCCGTACGGCTATGTTATAGGTCTTACATAGCCTAATGCAACAATCAAATCTAACCACGGAGTAATCATGCCTTGACCATAAAGTACACATGCTGTCTTTTTGTAAAATAGATAAATAAATAATTTGAAACCTGCATGTGCCTGTATGCCAATATTCGGAATCGGCTAATCGAGTACAATAGTTCATTACATGAACGTGTCTCATTCATTTCATTCAATAAGACGACTAGCCAGTCTCTTAGTTCCAACTAGGAACGTATGATCAATTAGTCAAGATACCCATTATTATCAATGGTATCAAGGCATGAAGGTCAATTAGTATTAAGCATGGTCCAGTCCATAACTAGTATAAAATAGTTGGTAACATATTCTTGAATCCAAGGAAAAGATCAACAAATTCATGTTGGGAGTTGAAAGAAATTTTAGCCACAATTCAGTTAATTAGGACATATAACAGTCAGAAACAACCAAATTATGCATATGCGGCCTATTCTGCGACATGCATGCAACTGCGACACCATATGCGCCTACTGCGACATGATATGTGCCTCATATGGCTCAACTGCGACATGATATGTGCCTATCGCGACATGCGCCTCATGTGGCTCAACTGCGACATGATATGCGCCTACCGCGACATGCGCCTCATGTGGCTCAACTGCGACATGATATGCGCCTACCGCGACATGCGCCTCATGCAACATGCACCTACTGTGACATGCGCCTTAATACGGCTCATGCGCGACATGATATGCGCCTACTACGACATGCTGTGTGCCTTCCGCGACATGCGCCTCATTGCAACATGCGCCTACTGCGACATGCGCCTTCTGCGACATGCTGTGTGCCTTTCGCGACATGCGCCTCATTGCAACATACGCCTACTGCGACATGCGCCTTCTGCGACATGCTGTGTGCCTTCCGCGATATGCTGTTCGTGCTGCAGATGAATATAGGAACGAACCAAAATACTTTTTGCCATAACTTCCACAAAATAAATCGAAATCTAACTTTTCAAAAGCCAAACTTTAGTAGAATTAAATTTTCTACAACATGGAACCACTTAATTTCGAAAACAACAATGTTTGATAGATCAAAACCCTAAATTTCATATGAAAACCAAAACTATAAAAACCAAAACTTAGATCTACACCCAACCATCCATGGAAAACAAAAACTTCAAGACCTAAACTTGTAGAGGAAGAGAAGATGAATAACATAAACTAAAAATAATTGGGGATGCATGAAATTCCTCATGGTGTACAAGATGTACTTGCCTCTCCAAATGGGTTAGGGTTTGGTGGAGGAGTAAATGTGAATGAATGAAGAGAGAGAGTGGAAGAAGAACTTTTATATCAAGGTCAAGTGGATCTCCACCATTCATTCTCTCCACCAAATCCAAGCCATCCATTCCTTTCCATGTTGAACCAAACCGAACCAAGTTGGTTTCCCATGAACCGAAATGAACCAAGAGCCAAGAAAAAGCAGAAAATAAAATACAAAAATTAATAAGCGCAAATTTGAAGAATTTAAATATAGAATAAATGCATGATAAATATTGAATAAGTACATTCAAGAAGTACACGTATAAAATACTTTATTCTGGGAACGGGGAGTGACACGCCTCAAACGTGATATGCCAACGACAAACCAGAAGCATGTGCTCACAATGATACACGCTGCTGATGGTAAGCTGTACAAAGTTGACTCGGGTGCTTCTGCGCCAGAAACGAGCCGACCCTCAAAGTCCTTGTCTCACTTGGGCACATCTGCTGCGTTCGTAACCAAGTCGTACAAGGCAAATTCTATGGTCTTGAACCCCCGCGCCTACATTAGTTGTACGTTTGAGGCTGGTTTAAGTCACTATAAATGTGGTTCCCCCACTATTGGTATGGGTGCGCCTTATGCGCTGGATCAGGGGGCACAACATTAACTTGATCACCACGGCGCTTGGCTTTGCCATACGCCTGTTGGGAGTGTAAAGGTGGCACATCACTCATACACTCACCCTGACACTTGGCTTTGCCATACACCTGATTAGGGTACGAGTGTCATTCATACACTCATCCTGACGCTTGGCTTTGCCATGCGCCTAATTAGGGTACGAGTGTCATTCATACACTCACCCTGACGCTTAGCTTTGCCATGCGCCTGAAGAGGGTACGAGTGTCACTCATACACTCACCCTGACGCTTGGCTTTACAATGCGCCTTAAGAGGGTACAAGTGTCAACATCTTCTCACATCATTTACGTAATGTGATCACTCACAGACGTAGATCGGGAGAGACGACCATCATGTACAACTCGCCCCTCATGGGACATACTTGTGCTACGGTCGCCATTAACTGATGCGGCCGTAAGACAGTGGCTCCACCACCAAGACAGTCTGTATTCCAGCAGTTGCAACATGCTGTACCTGTCCGACATCGTCTCAGAAACATGATGCCAATTAAAGACTTTGTAACAGCCTACTCTCAACTAGGCCCATCATTCAGATGTCTCAGTTAGCCGCGTCGTCTCAGCCCGGCGTATTACTCTTCCAGCGCATTACTCCGCCCCGTCAGAGTGAATCACTTTCCCGTCAACGCACAGACGCATCTGCCAACCTGGGGCTCTTCCATCATAATGAGGCTTAGGCACATCAAACCCAAACCATGCATTCAACTTGGCACTCGATGTCGTCTCGTAGAAGAATACTACTAGCAAGCGGCTCGAACATAAACTGCTATGTCCATTCCAACTCAGCGAATCTCAGTCTTCTGAAGGAGTTCACCGTCAAAGCTTCTTCGAATAAGGAGAACCATTACCCACAGTACAACGTCTTGCCAAGGAGGAGGATCAGTCGAATCTATCTTCGTCGAGAAGTCAAGGGAGACACAACAAAACTCTCTCAAACTGTTACGATTTATAGGCCAGGGCAAATTAAACCCATGCGCCAAGTGGCAACCTTCCCGAAGCTAGTGCAATAAACTTGTATTTATGATGATGAATTTGCCTCTTCGAATTCAGCTAAGTCAGAGAGTCATTAAATGACCCAAAGAACTTAACATACAGACCAATAAGGATGCGCCATCAGCACCAAGCGCCCTGTATGGATGCGTCCAACAAAGCACAGATCCATGCGTCCTGGTGAACATGGACCTATGCGTCTAGTAGGGTACAAATCGATGCGCCCACTTCGGCTCGTCACCCACCAAGTAATTAATGCAAAAGTGACAGAGTTGGCAGCACGTCCCCCGAGGACTGAACAGTCGACAGCTTTCTGCAGAAAACGAAGTGCCACTGACGTCGGCGTCATTATTACTTTCAACTAACGGTTACAAGCCACGTGGCCGATCGACCATTCGCATGTGCCTCCACAGTCATGTGCCCGAAGACTCGCATGCGCCTCAAAAGCCGTGCGTCCAGACCGATTCGTGACTCCTGAAGGTTACGAGCCAAAGTCTAGTCATGTGTCCAATCCCAGGTGCATCCTGTCAGATCACTCTCCACCAAATCTGAGATCTTTGAGCCATAGACGTACGCCACGTGTCCTTTGACTCAGTTCAGCCTATGAAGGGGTGCTAACCATCCAAGATCTCAGCAACCGAAAGATCCTCTCTACTGCTACGTGCCAGCCCAAAAATGCAGCATGAAGGATTCAACCCACAAATGATAGTGCATCATCCATACGCCTTCCGTAGCTTCAACCACGTAGCGTCCCCACGTACAGGCGCATCCTACATGTGCGTGCATGAGCAGCCCAACCTGCTGCTTATAAATAGAGGGATCATTTTCTTCTCACACACAGACATACAGAGATGCACAGTCAAAGACAGCTATAACCAGAGCATCAGAGTTCACTCACAGAGATCGAAAGGGGCACTCAACATCTTCTTCCTCTCCGTAAGCTCTAGCACCCAGAGCAACTTAGACCTTCAGAGAACCGAAAACTGCCGTCAGATCGTCAACGGAGTCAACGCATTACCACTCGCTCCATCGACACAGGACCCAGCTATGAACAAAAGTGTACTCCTAGGACTATATCTAAGTCCTACATTGTAATACTATTCTGTTTGTAATTGAAATTACAATCAAAAGATTTTAATGGCAAACATGTGGCAATCATGGCTCTTCATTCCGGTCAGTTTATACTCTTTTATGTTGACACGTCTTCTTAGATTGGAGACGTATCCGTCCGGAAATTTCAAACCCTGGATCCATCTACAAAGTCTCACTTTGTCCTCCTTGTCCAGCGAGTAAATTACCTTAGGCCGCAAAGGTTTTCCTTCCCGTTGTCTATCATGTGCAATATAGGGCGTCTGTATATTTCGGCTAAGTCTAATCTAGCCTTCTGATTGTCTTTTGTCTTTCCATTGACGTCAATTACAGTATTAATTATGTTATCAAACACGTTCTTCTCGATATGCATGACGTCAAGGTTATGTCTAATCAGATTTGTGCTCCAATATGGCAGATCCCATAATATACTCCTTTTGGTCCAGTTATGATCTTCGCCAAATCCCTCGCAACGGCTGCTTGTTGTAGGATTTTCAATAGTACTTAGGATTTTTTTTACTTGCTCCCATGTGTCCCCTCCGGACCATATTGGCGGTGGACCGCCCTGCTCTATAGCTCCGGCACGGAATGCAGTTCTGTTCCTACGGTACGGATGGTCTTTCGGCAAGAACTGTCGGTAATAATCAAAGAAGCATGGCTTTCTTCCGTGTCTCAAATGAAAAGCCTTAGTGCGGTCCATGCAATACGGACATGAAAGCCGACCATGAGTGCTCCATCCAGATAATATTTCATAAGCCGAAAAGTCGTTGATTGTCCACATTAGTGCTGCCCGCATCTGAAAATTCTATTTTTTTGAAGCATCATACGTGTACACCCCTGTTTCCCATAGCTGCTTCAGCTCATCTATCAACGGCTGTAAGTACACGTCGACGTTCCTCTTCGGGTTGTTCGAATCGGGGATGATAATAGTTAAGAACATGTAAGGTGCCTTTATGCACATCCAAGGCGGTAGGTTATACGGAGTGAGGATTACCGGCCAGCATGAATATTGGGGGCCTGAAAGACCAAATGGGGTAAAACCATCAGAGCAGAGCCCCAACCTTACATTACGCGCATCAGAAGCAAAATTAGGATATGCTCGATCGAAGTGCTTCCGCGCTTTTCTATTAGATGGGTGATCCAACACTCCTTCGGTCTGTTGTCGCTTGTGCCAACTCATATTTTTTAGCAGTCTCTTTCACCATGAACAACCTCTGCAATCGCGGCGTCAACGACAAGTAATGCACTGAAGCAGTCTATCTTCTAGACTTGCCTGCAGTAGTTGGCTTGTAGCGATCAACACCACAGAATCCGCACACTTCTGCATCCTTATGATCTTTGTAGTAAAGCATGCATCCGTTCTGACAGCAATCGATCTTGTCGTATCCCATCCAGAGGGATCTCACCATCCTCTTAGAGCGGTAGAAGTCTTTCGATAACTTGGCACCCTCCGGCAAGATATCGGTAATCAACTCGAGCACTCTATTGTAGCATTCTTGCGACATGTTAAAGTCAGACTTTATGCTCAAGAGCCGAGTGATCACCTCTAACAGTGAATGGTCCTCACAGCCAGGGTACAAAGGAGTCCTTGCATTCTCCAGCAACTCCATGAACTTCTCGGCATCGACATTCGGTGCCTCCTCAGCTGCGTCACGATTGTATGGATCGAAACTAGGCCCCGCAGCGTCGAAGATCATGTTCATGTACTCGTTGTCGACCCCAGTTCAGTTGTGGACATTCATATAAGGCTCCATATAAGGCTCCACATAAGGCTCCGCCTGGAATGCTAAAGGTACAAGCTCTCCGTGTGCGGTACATTGGTAGTAATTCGGGAGGAAACCCTTTGTGTATAAGTAATACGTCACATCCAATTCTGGTTGAAACTTCATGTTCCGAAAATTTGCACACGGGCACTTAATGTCCATGCCGTCCATGGATTGAGGAAACGCCTTTGCGAATTAGAGGAATTATTTTACTCCGGCGATGTATTCATCTCGCACACCGCACCTGTCATCTCGAATGCAGTTGTACATCCACGAACGGTCTAGCAGAAATATGGATATAACCGTTTCTAGATATCTACAAATATGAATAAACTTCAAAACTAAAACGAATATACTACATACTATGGCCGTGACTCGGGACCATTCCTATGAATCGGGACCATTCCTACTACATACTACATACTAAAACGAATAAACTTCAAAACTAAAAAGAATATACTACAAACTAAAACTAATATACTACATACTACGGCCGTGACTCGGGACCATTCCTATCAGATTTTTCGATGTCGGAAAATAAACAATTATTACTAAATTATCAGATTTTTTGGCACTATCGGTGCCCCTGACCAAGCCCCCTCGCACCCCTCCCCCCATACCACCCCTAACCCTAACCCGAACCCTATCCCTAACCCCTCCCCCACCAGCCCCCCTTCCCTCCCCAGCCCCCCCTCACCCACCCTGCTCCCCTCCCCCACCAACCACCCCTAACACGAACCCTTACCATAACCCTCCCCTCCCCTCCCCTCCCCCAACCCGCACCCTCCCTGCATTCACCCTCAGCCGCCCTCACCCCCCCCCCCCCCCCGCCCCTCCCCTCCCTCCCCACACCCCTAACCCGAACCATAACCCTTCCCTCCCCCCAGCCCCCCCTCCTCACCCTCCTGCCCCACCCCCAGCCACCCCCAACCATTCCTTACTCCCAACCATCCGTACCCCCTGCCCCTCCCTCCGAGCCACCAGCACCCTCCACCAACCACCAACACCAAAAATAGAGAGAGAAAGAGAGAGAGTCACGTACCGGAGGAGAGTGGTCGGAGAGAGTGAGAGTCGCCGGAGAGAGTGAGAGTGAGAGCGCCGGAGGGAGAGAGTGAGATAGTAAAATGGATGGGAAGAAATGAATCGGGGGGAATTTATTTTAATTAGAATTTAGCGACGTCCTTACGAACGTCGCTAAATTAGTCGCTATTAGCGACGTCATAGCGACGTTTCGCGACGGCTAACTCATTTAACTATTATATTGTCACGTTGCTATTTGTGTCGCTAGTAGCGACGTTAGCGACATTTCAGTTATATGTCGCTAATGTCAACAATTTAGCGATGTTATGTGAACGTCGCTAAATTTACGTCGCCAATTAAGCAGATTTTAGTTGTGTTGTTTCGTGAAGTGCCCCACATGAAAGTGAGCTGGAAATGTGCCCTACTCGACGGCAGGCTACAAGTCCACAAGGAAGGCGCCCAGATAACGGGATTGCTTATAGCCAAAATATCTCTATCTATATAAGCTACTTGATTTATCTAATCATTATCCTAGCCAGATTCAGTCTGAATTTCTGACCGTGGTACTTAGGAATCCATGTCCTAGACATGATGCAATACGAGACTTGTAGCTTGTATAGACATAATCAAGAGAAATCACCCACGGTGTCAAGACGAGAGTTACTTGTTACTTGTCAGAATTACTTGTCAGGAGTGTGCCTCGACGGGCCACTATCAAGCTTATCATGTTATGCCAGGTTTACTTGTTACTTGTCAAGAGTGCGCCTCTGTAACGCCCCAGTCCCAAAATACTTAGGACTAGGTACGTATCCATGCCAGCTGCATACATACGATGGTTCCATATATTGGAGTATACTTCGTATGTATGCAGCTGACATGGATACGTACCTAGTCCTAAGTATTTTGGGACTGATATATTACATGTTTTTGTGGTGGCCCATGCAGGTCGAGTTTGTCACATCGGTTATGTTACTGTACCGATGTGAGCCTGCAACATAGGATTAGGATCTAGAAATCTTATCCATACAACTTGACCTCTTCCCTTGGCTTCAAATTCTGAACTCTCGTTCGACTTCCTTGAATTGCATCTTGCTCGATTCCTTTCTACCGTTGATTCTTATTTTTGTGCTTAGTGTCAACAAGGAAGATGACTACACTAGTATATGCTCATAGGTTAAACACATGGCTAGAATGGTTATATGGACAATTGGAGTACATTTAAGACTCTAATTGAGTTAAAAAGGTTTTTTTTTTAAAAAGTGTGATTTAATGATTTGTAATTTGTAAAGTAGGATATTACCAAGGAAAGTTTTAATCTTGAGATTTCTAAATAGTAAACACCATAGGATTGATACTGCAGGAAGGAAAAGAAAAAAAAAGCTACATTCTTTATACCACTGATTTAAGAAATTGTTGGATTTTTGAGTTTTGATATTTATGAATTATGGAGTTATAGTTATACATCTTTGAACAAATATAAAATTGATTTAGTTTTTTTTTAGTTGTGATATCTATGATTTATTGGGTTATAGTTATACACCTTTGAACAATTATAAATTGGGTTTGAAAATGATCTTAGATTTCAAATGTGGTTGTAAAAATTATTTAAATTTGAGTCGTACAAATTGCGATTTTTGTGTTTAGTAAAATTTGAATTTTAAGTGGAAGTAATGATGGTGAATTTTTGGTTTAAATATTTGAAAGTTATGAAAATGATTTTTGAGAATTTTTATTTTAAATTGTGTCCTATGATGGAGGATTTACAAATCTATTTAGTTTTTTGGTAAAAAAAAAAAATTATGACTAATAAGATTTTTTTGAAAATTTAGTTTAAAGTTGGATTGCTAATATTACAAATTTTTGGAAAAAAATAAAATAAAAATAAAAAAAATATATATTAATGAGGTGATAAGGTTGTTTTGATTGACAAAATAAAGTTACCATTTAAAGTTGTAATTATGTTGGAATGACTGATGAGAACATAAAATATTATATTTTTATCCCTTAATGTTCACCATTTTATGATCATTTTATGACTAAAGGTACTCATTCTATTTATATTTTGCTCTAGGATGCATTTGGAGACACTATGTGCAAAATAGAGCTAAAATGTAATTTTGGACAATTTTGACACATTTCATCAAAATGAGCATAACTTCCTCATCCGAATAGAAATTGAGGTCCTTCAAAATGATTCGGAAAGCTAAGACAGAGGGCTACAACTTTCATATTTTGTGATTTTCGAGATTCTGGCTGCATCATGGACGAAATCAGGCATGAAGTCAGATCAAAGATGCTGTGAACAGAATTAGGAGCCAAAATAACCATTTTTGTACTTGCCTTATGACTTAGTCTTTTTTGGTTTGAGAAGTTGTAACCTTTAGAGGATATGTGGAGATATTGTGGGCTTGAAAAAACTAATTTATGGTGTATAAAAGGGGTAGAAATCATGAGAAGAGGGAACACACAACACAACTCTTCTTCTCTTTCTCCAACTTTTCTTTTGAAGTTTTGTAGAACATGTTCGGCTAAAGTCATGTTGGTCGAAGTGTACGGAAGCCTCGGAATCAATAAAACTTGTGAGATCTAATTTATGTTTATTTGTTTGATTTGTAATTTGAGTATCAAATGTTTTCTTATGCATATTTCATGATTATCTTGTTTAATTACTAGGATGCATACTAGTTTATTACTCTTGATATTCTACTGCTAAATTAGATATCGAATCCGGAATTGTTTGATCTCTCTAATTTGTGAAGCAACCAAGATTTAGTAAATTACTGCTTTGTATTATTAAATCTTAGGAAGAAACCATTCGACAAAATTAAATGCAACCTCTTGTGCTTGTGTTATTTTGTTTCATCGATCTCATTAAGTTTAATACGCTACTAAATTAAACCTTTAGCGCTTGTCTGAGGTTGTTTAGTAGTTAAGGTTAATTAGGTCGCTTGTTTCTAATTAATTGTGGCTAAAGGAGATAGGAAATAATTCCAACGATGAATATTCATAATACAAATCAATATATATTTGCATCTATGATCAGTTTCAAGATTCCGATGGTAGACGTAGACTTAGACCAACATTTGTTATTTTGATTTATTTTCATATTCTACTTTCTCTTTTTCATTTTCTTTCATTTTATTCATCCCCCCTTTTATTATTCACATAGTACAAATCTAAACTAATTACTCTCTGTGGAAACGATCCTTACTCACACTACTACATTTTTAAGAGTAAAGGCTTTATTTTTGGGTGCCCACGACAGCACACCAAATTTTGGCGCCGTTGCCGGGGAGTAATTCTAGTTGAAGTTTGTGATTTTTATTCTCATGAAATAATTTTTTGTTTATTAGAAAAAAAACAAAAAAAAAGATTTAATAGGACATGGCGACCAATTATCAACAAGTTGGCACTTGGCTGGATCTTCCATCTATGTACGCTAACGAGGTAAATGTTTCTTCTCTTCAACAACAAATTGCTAGTTTAACTTCTATTGTTCATAAAATGGTTGTAGGTAACATGCAAGCAACAATGGCTTGTGAGATTTGTTTACAAGAAGGACATCCAACTGATATGTGTCCAATACTTCAAGACGAGCCCATTGTAACTCAAAATTGCCTAAGTTACCAACAGTACAAGCAACCATATCCCCAAGAAAAACAATCGGACCAAACTTCTAACTCTGGTATGTCTTTAGAAGATATTGTTAAGTCTCTTGCCACTAATAATTTGCAATTTCAACAGGAGACAATGGCCAGTATTCAGGAGACAAGGGCCAGCATCCAAAGTCTGAACAATCAAATGAGCCAAATGGCTACAATAATTAATAAGCTGGAGGCACAAAGTTAAGAAAAATTATCATCTCAAATAATAAATTCAAAAGACATTGCAGGTACAATTATTTTGAGAAATGGTAAAGAGGTGGACATTCTAGTAGAAGAATCACCGTCAAAACAAGAAGAAGAGATCAACAACGTTGTAGACACGAACATTCCAAATGACGATGTAGTACCTAATCTAGAGGAAGTTTTTGAACTTGATGGCAAAGAAGGATTGGATGTTGCCATCAGTGAGCATCTTGAAAAAGTGGATGAGGAGTTATCGTTGAGTTCTAATATGCAGGAAACTGTAGCAGCATTCAATAATTTTACAGAAATGCAACAGTCAGGTAACTTTCCTTATTTGTCATTGTTAATTTTTAACAAGATGTTTTTACCCTCTATTTTGCAGGCCTCCATTCAAGATGTAAAATCTTTGCGTAGTTGTCTCAAGTGTGCATAGAGTCGAGCCAATGACGTATTAAATAAAGGCGCTGCTTGGGAGGCAACCCAAGGGGAGTTTTTTATATTCTTGCATTTTTTTTATTATCGGTTGTTTTTATTTAGACTTTCATTAGTGACAATGTCAGTTTTAATTGTAGGTAAGGATATTATGTTTAGTTATTTTTTAGATGCATAGTTTTTTTTAAATAAATTTAAAAATAAAATTTAAAAAAAAAATTTTTTTTGTTCTCGGTTTATTTTCTTAAAAAAAAAGATATTTGTTTTTGTGGTTTTCAATAATTCTTGTTGTGTATGCCATAAACAAGATTCAACTATGTTAGAAAATTTTTATAACATGATTGAATAAGTACTCTTTTCAACTTAGAATTAATTAGTATAGTTATTTTCCTTAAGGATGGTTGTAACTAAATTTGGTAGACAAAAGCCGGTGAGATTTTGAGCCTTTAGACTGACACTTCAGTCTCACTATTTTCTTTGATGAGAGATATTCTTCCATAGATTTGTTTCTCTAGAACTTGCTTAGATTCTCTTCAAGGTCACGTCGACACATGCATACATGAACATGATTAAGGCCATTTTTTTTTACGCTACTTAAGCCAAATAGCCTACCCTGAAATTATTTTTCCTTTGGTTGAACCCCTTTGAGCCTTATTGCTTTTATTTTTGTGAACCCACATTACAAGCTTTAACCTGGAAAAAAAATTCCTACCCAAGCCGGAAAGCTAGTGGAGCATTATGATACGTATGGGTGTACAAAAAAAATAAGTGTGGGGGTATCTGAATTTCAAGTTTGGCTACATATTTTCATTCTCAAATTATGGAGTTCCATTATTGTAAAAAAAAAGAATAATAAAAAAAATAAAATAAAAATAAAATAAAATAAAAATAAAAATAAAAAAGAAAAAGAAAAAAATAAAAGAAAAAAAGTGATGGAGGAAATTACTTTTGATATTCATTTTTATTATTTCTCCTCCAATTCCAATAAAGGGGTATGTTGAATACTTTGAATTCAAATTGAAGAAGCTGCTCAATAGAGTGATTGGTTTTACATGTTTTATATATTCGAGCTAGAGTTACATCATTTTTGCTATATTAGTTTTGATGGGTTTTTTTAGCTACACTCCCAAATATATCCTACCTTAATCCTAAGCCCCATTACAACCCATGAAAAGTCCTTATGATTATGTTATGCATGTGATCTAAGTGGTAGAGAATGAGAAAATATGCAAGCTTATGGTAGATCATTTCTTTTGGAATGAATTTGAGTGAAACACATACCCTTCAAACAGATAAGAGTTGAGTATTTATTCACGTGACGGTCTACCAATTTAGTTTGCTCTATCTTCAAGTGAAAACACTTACTAAGGAATTAGAACTTGTCTAAGAATATAATTTCATGATATGTTATGAGGTTTGAAAAACTATTTTATTCTTGATTTATGGCATTACACAACCTTGATTTTGTTTTGGAAAATAAATAAATTAGGGTTTTGTCTGAGGACGAACAAAAGTTAAGTGTGGGGGTATTTGATGAGAACATAAAATATTATATTTTTATCCCTTAATGTTCACCATTTTATGATAATTTTATGACTAAAGGTACTCATTCTATTTATATTTTGCTCTAGGATGCATTTGGAGACACTATGTGCAAAATAGAGCTAAAATGCAATTCTGGACAGTTTTGACACATTTCATCAAAATGAGCATAACTTCCTCATCCGAATAGAAATTGAGGTCCTTCAAAATGATTCAGAAAGCTAAGACAGAGGGCTACAACTTTCATATTTTGTGATTTTCGAGATTCTGGCTGCATCATGGACGAAATCATGCATGAAGTCAGATCAAAGATGCTGTGAACAGAATTAGGAGCCAAAATAACCATTTTTGTACTTGCCTTATGACTTAGACTTTTTTGGTTTGAGAAGTTGTAACCTTTAGAGGATATGTGGGAGATATTGTGGGCTTGAAAAAACTAATTTATGGTGTATAAAAGGGGTAGAAATCATGAGAAGAGGGAACACACAACATAACTCTTCTTCTCTTTCTCCAACTTTTTTTTTGAAGTTTTGCAGAACATGTTCGGCTAAAGTCATGTTGGTCGAAGTGTACGGAAGCCTCGGAATCAATAAAAACTTGTGAGATCTAATTTATGTTTATTTGTTTGATTTGTAATTTGAGTATCAAATGTTTTCTTATGCATATTTCATGATTATCTTGTTTAATTACTAGGATACATACTAGTTTATTACTCTTGATATTCTACTGCTAAATTAGATATCGAATCCGAAATTGTTCGATCCCTCTAATTTGTGAAGCAACCAAGATTTAGTAAATTACTGCTTTGTATTATTAAATCTTAGGAAGAAACCATTCGACAAAATTAAATGCAACCGCTTGTGCTTGTGTTATTTTGTTTTATCGATCTCATTAAGTTTAATACGCTACTAAATTAAACCTTTAGCGCTTGTCTGAGGTTGTTTAGTAGTTAAGGTTAATTAGGTCGCTTGTTTCTAATTAATTGTGGCTAAAGGAGATAGGAAATAATTCCAACGATGAATATTCATAATACAAATCAATATATATTTGCATCTATGATCAGTTTCAAGATTCCGATGGTAGACGTTGACTTAGACCAACATTTGTTATTTTGATTTGTTTTCATATTCTACTTTCTCTTTTTTATTTTCTTTCATTTTATTCATTCCCCTTTTATTATTCACATAGTACAAATCTAAACTAATTACTCTCTGTGGAAACGATCCTTACTCACACTACTACATTTTTAAGAGTAAAGGTTTTATTTTGGGTGCCCACGACAGCACACCAATGACTTAGTATGAATGAAAGTTATAATTGATGAGTGCATTAAAATATTGAGCTAAAATTTTGAGATTGCTTTGTATGTGCTAGAATTTTTTCGGGGAGTTATTAATTTTTGTAGAGTTTTAAAGTTATGATTGATTATGGATATTTTATATATAGATTCATGATTTATGAACTCTTGAGTTTAGAAGTTGAATTGAAAATGTAAAATTTTGAAAAAGTCAGTAGTAACATGATAAACTTTTGCTTTGAGATTTATGAAAGTGATTTAAATTTTTTTATGATAAATTTGAACGGCTTGGAGTGAATGCAAATTTTGGTGGGTTATTTTTGAAAATTTTATTAAGAAAATTTTGAAGGAAACTTGAGTTAAAATTTTAATGGTAGGCCACCAAGTTAGTCCTAATAAGTTAGAAGTGTTCCATACAAAATGCCATGTCACACATGACTACGATAGTAGTATATACACAAGTGTTGTTAGTCATCTACCAAGCTATGCGACATTATTCCAACCTTGACTTACTCGACCTTCCCTCAATTCTAGATCTTTTAATTGCGACTTTCTAAACCATTTGCAATTTGAATAATGATCTAATTGTTCCTTAACTGTATTTATCTAGGAGACTATCTTCTCACTAGAACTGTGTCCCTAAATTATTATTTTACTGGATTCCTTAAATAAATTTTATTCCATGCTTTAACTTGATCTCCTTTATTTTTGTGCATAAATTGTCACCCCATGAACTCCCACTTTATATTTTTGATCTTTTGGCGTCCTTTACCGTGACTTGGATATTAGGAGTACAACATTAGACTTTTTCTTCCAACAAATTTCATATGTAAGACCTAGATGGGCACACCTTCATGTAGATATATCATGTCCCACTAAAACACGTATCATTGTACTCTATTTCTTGATATGACTTTATGGTCAAAATGACCAAACTATAACCTCTACCATGACACCAAAATACTTTCCGACTTCAATTAAGAGATCCAACCTTGACTCAATCGCTTAACCCGATAAGTGATTTTGTTCTACTTACTTCCTTAAATGCTTTAAATTGTGCTTTATCTTGATTGCTTAACCCATTGTCGCATCACAAGTTTAACTCTTGTAAGTTGGATAGAATACCTCACCACCTAACAAACCTTTTTCCTTGTGAACCACATTGGTAGGTTCACTTAGACTATAAATTCAGAGGACCCTACCTTATCTATCTACCAAGCTGTAAGTGAAGAAACTTAGGACAACTGGATAGGCCCACACTTCGGGCAAAACTTGATGTTAAAAAGATCTTGGACTAATTAAATTCCTTCATCATTACCTCCCTTACTTATAATTCAACAATCTTATGCCACAAATTTAGCCTTAGTTTTGCAAGCTTATCTTTTTCGAGCTTGATCATGACATATTTTATTGGGTGCACCCACTAACATATTGTCTAATTAGAACTGGTGCATGATGGTCTGATCAACCTATTACACTTTGGTTCGCTTTTCATGTATTATTTTACGTGGATGGTAACATAGGTAAACTTGTCCTAGAATCACATCCGCGACAGCCTTGACAATTCTCTTTTGGAATTATTTTCGTCGCCTATGAACCCCGCATTTGTACTCAATAGCACCGTCTTTGAAACCTTTATTGTTCTTGTCTTTTACTTATTTTAGAAAGACAATGCACTGTACTTGATAGATCGATCCAAGGTGATCACCTTTAGTTGTCCTATCAGTTATATATACACGAAATATAGATAACCACCGACCGACTCATGTGGCTATATCCTCGCCTTTAACTACTCCCCATTCCTCAACCCTAGAATTGTTATCGTGCCCTCTCAATTATTCTTGAGCACTCGAGAATGATTTTAATCGTTTACTTAAATCCAACACTCAACCAAGACGATTAGTATCCAGTTTTCTCTTAGGGAACCACATCTCCCGATTGTCAAATTATTTCCTTTGAACTACCGAATTCCATACTACTCTTTAATTCGTGTTATCAAAATTTTGTTATCTTTACTAGCAACGTCCCTCAATCAATCCAATAACCCTGATGAATTTTGTGTGTCGAATTAACAAGTTCCTAAATGCATAGTTGTGTTGAACGTCGTTTCATCGCCTCCTCCAAAATTTAATTGTATTTTGGTATTGACGAACTCTTCCTGTTCCTTAACCCTATCTACCCTATTAATCCTAAATTTTGAGGACGAAATGCTTGTAAGTTGGATAGGATGTAAAACCCCTATTTTTTTAATTATTATTTTATTATTTTATTAGACTTAAAAATGAATTTATATAATTTATGGTTTTTATTAATTATTAAAAATGACCTTAGCCATTGTTGAGTTTTGGAGCACTAGACGACCATGACTTTTAGCACGGAAGTTGTAGCAGTGTGCCTTGACTCGTATATTAACCATGCTAGGGGAAGCCTAACCGTGGTGATGTACAAACTAGGAAAACCAGGCCAAGTTGCGAATGGACTTATTTAAATTATTTAAATTAAATATTATTTTATATATATATTTTTAGATGACCCGGTTTGTCCAATTCAGCCCGAACAGGGCCTGAACCAAATTTAAGCCCATGCAGGCATGTGGTGTGACCAAGGTGGCCATATAGACATATTTTATATACTTAGAAATATTTTCTAAATTATTTTAGAATTTCATGCACAATTTCTAATTATTTAATTATTTGTACAATTATTGGTATTTTATTATTAAATAATATTTTGCAATATTTTGTACAATTTTCTTGACCCGGATAAGGGTGAGCCCACCTAAACTACCATTTATTATTTTAATATTTTTATTATTATTAAGGTTATTTTTATTATGATTAAATAGTCATGATTATTGATATTTAATATTATTACTAGTTGTCAATTTTATTGTCAATTGGATATATAAAGATATATATTTAATGTAATACATGTATGTAGATAAGATGTAGATTTTATTTAAATTGTAAAGAGATTTATTGTGTGTGTGTATATATATATATATATATATATATATATATATATATATATATATATATATATATATATATATATATTAAATATATATAAGACAAAAGAAAAAAAATATATAAGACAAAAGAAAAAGAAAAAGAAAAAGAAAAGAAGTTAAAAGATTTGGAAAAAAAAACACATTGTGGTCGGCCCCACCAAAGTGTCAATCGACCACACAACAAAGGAGTAGCAACTTAGCTGCGTGAAGGGGGGTGGGACCGACCCCATTTCCATATATAACAAGTAGCAACAGCAACAGCAATATTAAGTTGGCAGACTACATACATCTCCATATATATAGGGTTAAGCAAATCCAAACCCTAATTCCATTTTCCTCCTTCTCCAAACCCGACCCTGCCTCCTCCTCCTTCCTTCTTCCTTCCCTCTCCTCGGCCGTGTCCATAGCCACAGCAGTCCCGCGGCTACGGCAACAGCATCAAACGACGACGACGACAACAACAACAACAGTTTTAAACTCCGAGGTACCCGAATTCTCCAATTAATTTCTCCGCCAATTTAAATCCGTTTTTAGATCCGTAAATTTGTGTAGAAAGCCCACATGACCCTCTTCGAGATCCCCGAGGTGGATTTCGATGTGCCGATCCAACTTGCTCAAAAATCGAGGCAAAGTTGGAGAAAAACCACTTTTCTGGAATATAAAAAACTGTTTTAAAATACCAACTTGTTGGCCACTTTTCTTTACGTACAATAGGATTTTGTAGAGACTAATTAAAGACAGTCAAAGACAACCTAACCGAGATTGTAACGCACCTTCTGGATTCACTTTTCATCTAGTATGTAGAAAGTTACACGTTGTTAAAGTTTTCCGAAAAAACTGTAAATTTTGTTTTCAAAAAGTAGAAAAATACCCCGATACGGCATCCATCCCGACAAACCGGGCGACGTGGTCGCGCACTATACGCATCGAAAGGCGCGTATGGATGTTGTCGACGTGTGGGAACTGATAGAATCCGATTTTGTTGCATGTGCACGACGAAACTAGTGAGTATCCGTCAAGATACCCCTGTATCGATCCTTTGCAAATTAATTCACAACTTAGTGTACACTCATCAAATCGCGACGAAACTTGCGCCATTGGACTCGAAATATTTTTCTGGTCCTGTGAGCCAAGTTTGGTTCAATTCTGAAAAGGTTGACTGGGACGCCATTTTGGCGGGCCACAATCCCACTCAACGGGCGATTTTGTGCACGGCCAACCGGAATAAAAAATTGGTCATACTGTTGGGTTCGTCTCATCAAAATAAATTCGCACTACAAGAAAATACCCCTTTTACAACGTTGCAAAAACGTTGTAAAAGGTCTTCTACAACGTTTAATAGAAGTTTGTTATATCCAAGGTTGTAAAAGTGGGTTGTCTTCCACAATGTTTGTTTGAACGTTGTAAAATCGTTGCAGAAGTTTTTCCCACAACAATTTACAAACATTGTTGAAATTTATAAATCTGACGATAATCTTTCTACAACATTTAGCAAGTATTGTAAAAATACTTTTTAAAACGTATTACAAGTGTTGTAAACATAATTTCAACAACGTTTTGCAACTATGGTAAAAATAATATCTACCATGCTCAGCAAACATTGTACATAAATTTTCTACAACAGTGTAGAAACATTATAAAAAAGTTAATACAACTTTTAACAAGTGATGTATATTTTATTCAATCATGTTTGTCAAACGTTGTAATACATATTTGTATGGTGTAATAATAACATCAACAACGATTTAAAAGTATTGTAAATAAATTTTACAATGTTTAAAAAAGTTGTTATAATGTTATCTTACAACAGTTTTGAAACGTTGTTGAATATGTTTCCATTTTAAAAAAATATAATTTAAAATAAAAATATATTGACTATAATTATAATACAAATACAAATACATTCTAATTTTCACTCGACTCATAAACAATCAGTTCAGACAATACAAAGTTAAGGTTGAACCAAATAATGAACAAAATCACAGTAACTTGAACACAATACAAATTACAAAAGTAACTTTTAGAAGGCTAAAAAAATATTCTCTACATCTATATACGTGTAAAACTCCACAGATGACAAACAGTAGGGGATTCTTAATTAACTTGTAGTTAAAACAACCAATTTAGTCAACACCCTTATAGATATAAAGTCAACCTTCTAGCTGTAGTTTGATTTTGATTTTATCGGTGATACAAGTAGAGTATGATAGGGATCAAGAAATATTCCTAAACTAACATTTTTGATACAATCATTTGCCTTTTTCAAATGCTTTTGCAAAAAATCCTCTGAGCTTTGGAAAATTGAAACCCCTGCCAACTCCACCTTGACTCCGGAACTCATATTAAGTCGACTCCCATGCCCATCATGTTTTAGTTAGTTTTAAACGTGGAACAAAATTCATTGATTGCAGTTCCTAAAGGCACAAAAAAAAGGTAATCATAAGTTTTACATAGGTAATTAAATGACTGCAAAACATAGTAGTAAAGAACAAAAGGATATAGAGCCAAGAGTAATATTGGGAAATGGAAGTCCTAAGAAAAATTATGTAAACTTGCTTGGTAAAATATAAGTGCACAGAGGTTAAAATTGTGCACTACCTTGCTACCTGAAATAGAATTTTTCAAGCATATGGCAGTTTCATAGTCCATATGTTCACCCCATTCTTACACATTGAACAAAATGCGGTCTTCAACTTGTGATTGTAATAACCTAATAGAACACATTTCCCACAAACATGGGGATTGACAGTGAACCTAAATAAGACAACGTATTGTTAACAAAAGAGCATAAAGAAAGATAATGAAGCTAGAGTAAAACAACTGCAAATATTGTTAACTAGGGCTTTTCAGAAGATCACTCATTTGAAAGTAGCCCAATTAGAACTCTCCCAATCTTTGAACTTGGCATGAGTACCTGATGGAGGTAATATCTCTGCAATACTGAAATCTATTGGAGAAGAATAGTTCAAAGAGGTATTATCACAAATAATATGTGAAATAAATGGATATATTTGTGTGACTTTGTATTTCCAATTCCTTTTCCATCTTCTCTCCAGACATGCAATAGTAGATGTCAGCACAAGTGTCTTTATGAGTAAATTCTAGTATATGTCAGCACACAAAAGTAGATGCATTGGTGTGTGTAGGTGGAGAGAGAGAGAGAGAGAGAGAGAGAGAGAGTGACATGAATTTCTTAGCATCTTTATTTACTGAGTATCCTAAAACCTGTGCAGAATGTTTAACTAGTCAATGAACAATGCCAAATTTGTGGCACTTTATCTATGTGCATCATAAAGTTCTACAAAATGTTTAACACCTAACAAACACCTTCAGCACCCACTAAAAGTAGCATATAATAATTTTTCACATGAATCAAAACTCAATTGTTATCTAAAGAAGCAAATATGAATTGTATCCCCTACTCCAATAGTAATATATCTAAACCTTGGGTGTTGGTGACAGAAGTCAAAGGTGTATCATGATGATTCAGATGATACACGTGGTAATCCATACTAGTAACACCTTAGTCACCAGCTTTTACCCATAGTAGTATCATCTGAAATGTCAAACATATGTAGTCATTCTAAACATTTGCCGCCCACAGTAATATTATCTAAAACCATCCATACACCAAATAGTGGATTTTGACATTTACACCTTTGACCTAAACAACTTATATTTTATTTTTACCACTCGATGAACAAATTGGAAAAGCCCTAAATCATTTGGATAACAAATACAGTTGAATAACAATACGGTCCAAGGATGCCAAAAACAACTTGAAGAGCTTGAACAATACGTGATAAGTTGTCACAATCAACTCTATAACTTTGGCATCAAACTTGTCGTTGATATTACAAGTACCCAAAGAATACATCCATGTAAGCTTCTTATGCTTAGTTTATGTTTGATAAAACTCTCTGAAGACCTCAACGCATTTTACCTAGGTTCATAGATGTACTAGATTAATATCTATTAAATTACAATGTTCTGAAAAAATATAGGCATGCTGGACTTCCTAATGCAGTGATTCATGCTTAAAACCCTTTACAAAACCATATTTTATGTAAAAACAATATAGACATGCTTGACATCCAAACAAGATGGTACGACAACCCAAAATGCGGAGAACATAATGAGACACCAATGTAAAAAAAAGTCGACAATAAACCTTGTACCATCTCATCTGGAAGGTTGAGATCAAATGATTTGTAGCTTGGACAGAATCCAATAGAGAGGATTGTAACTGTCAGGTCGATTCCAGGATTTACCTGAGCATGGTTGTTTAGATACTCCTCAAATCCAGATTGATTCTCCCTCTCAAGTGTTACATCAGTGACCTGAAAGGAAAAAAGAAATAAGTGGGAAAAAAAACTTAAAAGACCTAAATCACATATGACTTATAGAAACAAACCACGCCCTCCATCTTTGAGGTGAAGTGGCCACCACACTGCTGCTTCAACTTTGTTAATATGCTCCTTTCATGATCATCGTTACCACTTTTGTCAAAGAGCAGCCTTCGAGCAAGTTTTTTCCTGCATATTAATTGATCATAGAAGGTAGGTAAGGAACTATGTAATTAACGTAAACATCATCAACCAAACAAAGAAGAGAGAAAGAAACAATTATGTAAAACTTCGCAAAGAGATCTTTATCACTAATATATGCCAGTAATTTCATAACCTGCAAGTTGGAAACTTTGTTAAAAACCAGTTTTTTTCATTTTATTTGTACACCAAAAGTCCTAAACCTATGTTGTTAGTATCATAAGGTACATGATACATATAAGAATATTTAGAAGTTCAATCAAGGATTACACAATGTAAGAATATAGAAGACTACTATGGGGAAAAAGTAATCTGAGACCTAATAACTCTAATTAATGTCGACAAAACCACAATAGAATCCATAATAAAGGGTACTTTCACAAATAAAAAAATGCAAATATCATAATATTGATGCACCTACCTCCTTGTACATTTGTCAAGTTGCTCTTTAGCCTGTGGAAAGATGGATGAATACCACTGTTCTAGAATAAATATATTGTCTTAGTTGTGATTTCCAGAAGGGATATCAATTAGTATGCAGGGAAAGCTATAATCAGTGGATTTTGTTTGGACACATGAACAGTTAGAGAAACATGTCCATCCGTTGGCTGCTAGCACAAAGGGCAACGTCAATTGAATTTAATGCCATGCAATAGAAAATCAATGCTAACCAAACTCACAAAAACTCTATTGGACTAGTAAATCGCTTTCTTAAAAAAACTTGAGAATATATTAACAACATTTAGCAGCCAAACCAACAAAGGAGGTTGATGAGATATAGGTGATTAAGCATGATATTAAATGCATGCCACATAACAAGCAAACCAAATCCCCAAGAGAAGATGGCAAGTTTTCTTGCAATAGAAAAAATAGATGTGTTCTTACTCGTTGCTTCAAGGGTAGTTGGGCCGCTGTCAGCATTACAAGCCAACTCTTCCTAATAACAAAATAAACGATGTACTGACGTCAAAAAATTATGCTCCATAAATAATCATCAAAAAGAACATACCGTGGCTCAAATATTACCAAATTGAATCCATTCTTGGACCTGACAAATGCAATAATCAAAAGACTTATTTTGTAACAACCGATCGTCTCAATTACATGCCAACAAAAGCATCACAGAGCTCATATATCACATTCAAAGAACATATTTTTTTAATCAAAATCATTCTAAAAGATGTTTTTCTAGCATATATATCAGATTTAGACCACAATTAAATAGAACTGGAAAGCTTGATCAGCTATCTTATGTGGGAATCAATCTATTCTTATAAACACAATTTTCATCATAGAAATCGGTGTCAGAGTACCAATCGTTATTTCCTTGTTATATTTTTTGTCTCGGGCTCTAGGCTTTCCACCCTTCTTCCAACCTTTTTGTGCTCTATTTTTTTTTGGTGGTTTATGTTTAACATGTAAAACATTGTTTTTTTAACTGCAATGCTTTGCTTTGGGCCAGCATGTGCTGGCATCAGATCATCATCTTCACAATCGAGCTCGCTGGTAGTAACTGTGATGGCTGTGAAGCCAGTTTCGTAGGTCTTTGTTTCTAAAGAAACAATGACACATAAAAATCATTTCAGCAAAAAAGATTACGAGACAAAAAAGTTTGCTAGATAAAGTACATAATGCTGATATGTGAGTAACTTGAACCTATTTCCACATTTTCCTAACGGTGTTTGCCTTTTTCTCCAACTTTACTCTTGATTCTGCTTACTTAACACTTCATATCTAGGCCAAAGTTATCATCTGGATCTGTACAGTTGTATACACACCAGTTCGGTTCTTCATTGAAGCAGTCATCAATGAGTAGTGAGGAGTACAAGAATGTCGTTTTGCAGGCAAAATAACATATCCAAGCTGGAGATATTTTTCAAATTGTTTTGAGCCAGCGTTTCGAGAGGCGTACATTTGTAGACCCTTTTTAAGTGTATCGAGCATTAAGAATTGTGAATCCTAGCCTATATATGGCTTATTTACAAGTGAGACAGCTCTATGAAAGAAATGTTTTTATTATAGACAACCACTTTTACCTTTGACTAGTTTATGTGACTCTAACCTTATCATGCATTTTTTATTTTTTTTGCACTGAACTATCCACGCATTATTTATTTTATGAACTTCATTTTTATTTCTTATGAGCATGCAAGGGGATGTATTATTGTTGCATCAAGCCCTACATAATATGTTTTAGAAAAAAAGGTGGAAATAAATTCGCAATTAGGATAAAGCTGACACAAGGCACTGGTTGTATGAACTGAGAGAAGGTATTGTAGTCATATTTTAACAACTAAGCCAATCAAGGAACAAGTTTTACAAAAACAACTTTGAGGGGTAACCTGCAATACGTGAAACGTAAGCGTTCATGTAGTCTTTCCATTCGATTGAATACAAGGTAGTAGAAAACTCAAAAAATTAGTTGGATTCTTTCTTCTTCCTTTTTTCTGAATTTAGAAGGTATGGGGAAGGTTTTGAGGAAAAGAACACAGCTGGCAAGTAAGATGAAGAAGACACCATTGAATGGAATAGGAAAACAGAAAAAATAGCATTGTTTGGTAAATTGCAAACACCAACCCAAGTACAACACCATTTTGTGGACCAAAAAATGAATAGTATCAAAAGGTTGATCACATAAAAATATCCAGGGGAAGGAGATACCAAGCTTGTAACTGATTGAAAGATTCAACTAACTAATAGCACAGATAATAAAGACAGGATAATGTATGATTTTTTTAGGCCTGGCTCGAACCCAGGAGGTCCTTCTGGTTATCCCTAGAAAAAATCTAAATTTGGGTTATGCACAATAGACACATATGTAAAAAAGTAAATCATTGACAAATAAGTAGCGAATGGCATTAGACTCAACTCACTGACCTTTGGTGCTTCACTAACGGTTCCCAAGGTCGATAGGGCATCCCAACATGTGAGATCATCGAACAGTAGGGCATCCTAACATGTGAGATCATCGAATAGTAGTGCATCCCAATATGTGAGATCATCAAACAGATCTCCAGTAACCTGTGAAGGTCGATAAAATTGTACGGGTCATCACATTATAAAAATTGCTTCCAATTTTGTCACGACCCGCAACCTAGAGTAAGGGCACGAGACGTGGGTACGTCCAGCCTACACCGCAGTGTCGGCGGTAGAACGCTGTCTAAGGTCAATCATCTAACAATATAAAGGTTTCTGTACAGTTTATACTCTCCGAATAGAGGTAACATCACAACATACAGTCTCAATCACATCTAAGATAGAAGATGAAAGACAGATAGATAGGTAGATAGTAACTCAAGTGAACAGTAGCATAGATGAAATAAGTCTAAGTGTCTAGGATACATAACATCCAGAATGACAACTCATAATACAATAAGTCTAAGAGTCTATACATCTCCACATCTCAAAATACAACTCAGAATGTGAGACAAAATATAATGTAGAAAAGACTGTCTAGCTAACTGGTCTAGACTACTGGAGCAACATCCTCAGCTGCAGGTGGATCCTGCTGAGGGTCCTCAACACAAGTGTCATCTAGTCCTGCTCCATAATATGTAGTCACCCATGCCTCATCCTCATCCTCTGTAATATTTTCAACAGGTCCAGTCAGGACAGGAACGAGCACAATACATCTCACACAGTTCATATCAGGTTAGGAAATACGATACAGGCAATAGAGTAAGATACAGGAAATGCTGAAAGAAAATTTACGCTGTAAAAGAGATAGCTGTAAGAAAATATCTACTGTATATAGAGAACTGTAAGTGACTAGTGATGTAGAGTACAAGATAGGCATGTGAATGGCTAGAATTTATACATGATTACACTACTGAGTTTGCACATGATTACACTACTTTGGAATTATTCACATGTCTACTTCTACTCCCCCGTTTTCCCAATCAATACACAAGGATCTAAACAAGTTACGTTATTATACATGATTACTTCACATGAGGCTCATAAATAAGTATACGTGAAGTTATACATGAGGGCTCAGTGAATCATGAGAGTACAAGATCATATGAGTACACATGAATGATGGAAGCATAGGAGTACATGATGATAGTAAAACACACGTAACATGAAGTACCCGATGCTCCCGAGAGGGATAACATCTCATGTAAAGATCCATATAGTACCAATCCGTGTTACCAATGTGACAGCATCAAGTAAAGTAATCTAGAGCGAGAAGTAAAGCCTGAACAAGTATGAAACGGTCAGAGAATGTACTCGCCTGCTGTATGAATGTCTGTAAAGAATATGCTGTCTGAAGAGAGGTGTCTGGCTCCTGATCAGAGCAACACAAGTCACAATGTATTCTAAATAGTAAAAAAATGAAGTCTACTATGCATACTACATGATTCTAGGTCAATCTGGTCAAAATTCAACTCTTGGTCAACTCTGGTCAACTCTAAAGTCAAACTAGTCAAAGTTAGGTCAACACTAGTCAAACTAGTTAGGGTTTTAGTCAAACTAGTTATTTTAGGTCATTCCTAGTCAATTCTAGGTTAACTAGGTCAAATTTGACCTAAGGTTGACTTTGGTCAACCCTTAGTCAACAAGGGTCAACTAGTAGTTGTTTAGGTCATTAGGTTAGCCCCAAAGCCATAGGCTAGTATCTTGGCCATAGGCTATTGTCATAGGTTTCCATATAACCTATACTTAGTAAGTTATTATATATATAACTATATATATAGATATACCCAAGTGTATCTACTACCTATATATTATATCAATATAGGCATAACTATATACAATACAATCACCCACATATATATATATATAACACTATGTATAATCTAATACAATATATATCAATATATACATATATATATATATATATATATATATATATATATATATATATATATATATATAAACATATATGTGATTCATATATAGAGAGAGGGAAGTGAGAGAGAGAATTAGAGTGAGGGAGATATAGAAAACAATAAGAGAAGAGAGAGACTGAACAGGAAGAAAGGGGAGGGGGTTCCAGTTTTCCTGGAACAGGAATGGTCCCTAAACACACACACACACAGTTACATATATATATATATATATATATATATATATATATATATATATATATATATATATATATATATATATATATATGTATATATATATACACAACTACATATATACACAACTATACATCCTCAAACCTCACCTACACACACATACATATATACTACGTATTCATATACTAAAAACACACTAATACATGTATCAATCATATTAAAATTAGATTTGAAATTCACTTTTGCAAAACTGGAAATAACCCAAATTCTGGAAAATAATGGACTGTGCACAGGAAACAGGGTAAACCCGATTTCACACGAAAAACCGATCTAATGCTCGAATCCATTGGTTGGTAACTGAGTCCCACAGTGTACCCTAGTATCCTAGGTGCCTGACAAGACACCACGACACGGTTTGAAGTGTCCAAACTCACAAAAAACCCACTCGGGTAAACTGATACATACACACGCGTACACAGCGTCGTGCACGTGTTCCTCACGCTCATGGACACACCACGAGACACGACACGTCTCGTGGTCATGCACACGTGTAGCCCACATATAGGGCTACACGATCCAAACACTGACACATGTCCACGACACTCCTGGACACGATACAAAACCCGTATCAGTCGTGAAAAACACGACTGATACATACGTTTCGACCGCATCGTGCACGCGGTTGTACGTCTCGTGCTCGCGACACAGGATACGACACACCTCGTGCTTGTGTCCTCGTGTACACCACATGATGGGCTACACGCTCGTGTCACCACGAGGTGCCAAGGTGTCGTGTCCGTGCGACACAATACGCACGAAGTCAGCCCCCGCACGCGTGTGCGCTGACAGCGCGTGTCCAGTACGAGTAAGATTTCTCACTCGACACGACACGACGCGATACCAAACTTTGGGGGCATGCTCGTAGACATTGCCCCCGTGTCCGAGTCAAATTGCATGTATCCTAGTGCTCTGTGCAGTGAGCACGAAGGGTGTGGTAGCAGGGCATGCGCGCGCGTGCTCATGCAGCGGGTTCGTGTCCATTTTGGACACGGACACGGCACGAAAACGTGCTCAGTCAAGTTGGTCTGTGACCTACATGTCTAGGGCTACTTGAAAGTGTAATTTGTTTTACATTTCAACAAAAACAGATCCTCTGTGGCATTTCACCAAACAAGGGTTTGTAGGCTAGGATACGTGTCCGATACGGACACCAAACCAACTCTAATTTCCACCAAACTTGACCCACAGTTATGGTAGTCCTATATGCATGCATTTATGAAGAAAAAAACAGAGTTTTAACCAGGTTTGAGGGCATTTACCTATTTGTGCAATTCCAAGGAAAAATCAATAAGGAGGGTGTGCTTCCTTCCACTTGGTGATGCCCAAAGCTTCCAAATTCTGGATTGCTAGCTTCCCTTAGCACCTTTGATGTTGTAGGGTCCCAATGCAAAAGACTAGAGTGAATTTAGATCAAAAATAGCCAAGTTGTGCGTGTTTGAAGAAAATAGGATTTTCTAGGATTAAAATTCATGTAAAATGATCATGAATGATGCAATGGGATTATATAGAATGGTGTAGGGCTAGGAGGGTGTCCTTGGCCGGCCATGGCATGGGGGGGTGTCCTTGCCCTTTCCTTCATGGTTAAGGCAAGACTTTGGTGCTAAAGTTGGGATACTTTTGAGGGTTTCAAGCAAAATATCCATAAAGTGCATTCTAAGATATTTCCATTACTTTAACCCTTGACTAAATTTCCATCTTCTAACTTCTAGGTTAGTAGCTAACCTCTAGATTAGGGTAAGATAGGTTAGTGACTAATCATGGTACTTAACAAGAATTAAATAATATTAAAATCACATAATCTCAAATAAAGTCTAGTAAATTACCAAAATACCCTTTTTGGCTAAAATCACTAATTTGATGTTCTAAGCCTATGGCTAGGCTCACATGGTCATGGCAACTCCTAGTTTAAGGAATAACTAAGGTTTACACTAAGGTTTTGCTAGTAAGTCACAAAGTCATAAGTCATGACTTAAAAAAGGTTTTAATTACACTAATAATCACCAAAAATCCTATCATGCCTAAAACAACATTTATAAACAATAAAAATAATAAATTTTCAAAAATCCTTAATTTTAGAAAACAGGGTGTTACAAGTCTACCCTCCTAACAATAATTTCGTCCTCGAAATTTAAGACGAAATTGAAACTAATGAGAAGGATAGAAATCATACCTCAAGGTACAAATAGATAAGGGTATCGCTCGCGCATCTCATCCTTCCGTTCCCAGGTGGACTCTCCTGGAGAATGATGCCTCCATGCGACACGAACCAATGGTATCGTCTGGTTCCTCAATGCCTTCTCCCGTCGATCCAGAATCTCAACAGGCTGCTCTGGATAACGAAGAGTAGGACCCACCTCGATCTCGGAATGATCAAGTACATGGCTAGGATCTGCCACGTACCGTCTCAACTGCGACACATAAAATAGGTTGTGGACTCCTACTAATGCTGGTGGTAAGTCTAGCCTGTAAGACACGTCACTGACTCTCCCGCTGATAACGAAAGGGCCGATGAAACGCGGACTAAGCTTCCCACCTCCACCAAAACGTATCGTGCCACGTGTCGGAGATATCCTCAAGAATACCTGGTCTCCGACCTAATCACAAACAAGGTCTCAATTTAATTATGATAAACAAACATGATTAACAAAACACAAACAAGATAACCTAATTCTAATCCTATCTCTAAACTGTACCTCAAACTCCAAAGGTCTGCGGTGGCTATCGGCCCAGTGCCGATGTCTGTCCTGCGCCACGCGAAGCTAATCTCTGATAAGCTTTACCTTCTCTGTTGCATCTACAACTATCTCAGGCCCCAATAAAACTCGCTCCCCAACATCATCCCAAGACAAGGGTGTACGACATCTACGCCCGTACAGTGCATTGAAAGGGGACATCTCAATGCTGGCCTGAAAGCTGTTGTTGTATGCAAACTCTACTAAGTGCAGGTGACTCTCCCAAGATCCTCCAAAGTCCAGGACACAAGTCCGCAACATGTCCTCCAGTGTCTGAATGGTCCGCTCTGACTGTCCGTCTGTCTGCGGGTGGTATGTAGTAATAAACTTGAGCTGAGTGCCCAAGCTAATATGCAAGCTCCTCCAGAAATGTGAAGTGAAATGACTGTCCCAGTCTGATACAATGCTCACTGGAATCCCATGAAGTCTGACTATCTGTCTCATATACATCTCTGATAGCTTCTCGGTAGACAAACCCACTTTGAATGCCAAGAAGTGGGCCGATTTGGTCAACCTGTCGACAATGACCCAAATCACATCCTTCCCTCCTGGAGTACGCGGTAATCCCGAAACAAAGTCCATCGTAATGTGCTCCCACTTCCACTCCGGAATGGGCAATGGCTGCAACAGTCCTCCTGGCCTCTGTCTCTCTGCCTTGACCTGCTGACAGATCAAATACCTGGCTACGAAGTGTGCTACCTCGCGCTTCATCCCACTCCACCATACATGCTCTCTCAGATCCCTATACATCTTGTTGGCTCCCGGATGTATCGAGTACTGAGAATGGTGGGCCTCCTGCATAACCTGCTCCCGAAAGTCTCAACTGGGCACACATAGTCTGGAATCGTGCCTCAATGCGCCATCTCCTGCCAGAGTGAACTCATCGTCCGCAAATCCCTGTCTGACCTGCTTCCTGATGCATCGTAGAGAAACGTCATCGAACTGAGCCGACTTGATCCTATCAATCAAGTTTGACTGAATCTGGAGGCCCCACATCTGTATCTGTACTCCCGACACAATCACCTCGATCCCAAGGCTCTCCAAGTCTGCTAACAAGTGACGATCCATCGTCAAGCATATAGCTGTCGGATATCTGCTCAAAGCATCGGCAACTATGTTGGCCTTCCCTGGGTGATACTGCAGTAGAATATCAAAGTCCTTCATCAGCTCCAGCCATCTGCGCTGCCTCATGTTCAGTTCCTTCTGCATAAACACGTATTTCAAGCTCTTGTGGTCTGTAAATATCTCCACGCGCTCTCCATACAAATAGTGTTTCCACAGCTTCAGAGCAAAGATAACTGCCGCCAACTCTAAATCATGGGTAGGGTAGTTCTTCTCATGGGGCCGTAACTGCCTGAAAGCATAGGCAATCACCTTCCCATGCTGCTGCAAGACACAACCCAAACCCTTCCCCGAGGCGTCACTGTAGATAGTGAACCCGCCTGATCCTGATGGCAATGTCAGAATCGGGGCTGTCATCAACCGCTTCTTCAACTCATCGAAAGCGCCTGACACTCCTCTGACCAGACAAAATCTGCGTCCTTCCGGGTCAGCCTAGACAACGGCTCTGCAACCCGGAAGAAATCCTAGACGAACCTCCTGTAGTAGCCTGCCAATCCCAGAAAGCTCCTGATCTCTGCCACTGACGTCGGCGCTGCCCAAGCCTCAACTGCTGATATCTTCCTTGGGTCGACTGAGATCCCATCTCCAGTCACTACATGACCCAGGAAGTCAACTCTGTCTAGGAAGAACACGCACTTCGAGAGCTTGCCGTAAAGCTGCTCCTGCCTGAGAGTCTCCAGGACCACTCTCAAGTGCTCCTCATGCTCCTCCTCTGTCTTCGAGTACACCAGGATGTCGTCGATGAACACCACCACGAACTTATCTAAGTATTGGTGGAACACCTTGTTCATCAAGTTCATGAACACCGCCGGAGCATTAGTCAACCCAAACGGCATCACCATAAACTCGAACTGGCCGTACCGCATCCTGAACGCCGTCTTCGGGATATCCTCCCTCTTCACCTTTACCTGATGGTAGCCTGACCTCAAATCAATCTTCGAGAATACCCGAGCTCCGCTCAACTGATCGAAGAGATCATCGATCCGCGGCAGTGGATATCTGTTCTTGATCGTCAGACTGTTGAGTGCCCTGTAGTCGATACACATACGTACCGACCCATCCTTCTTCGGTACAAAGAGTACCGGTACACCCCAAGGTGAAGAACTAGAGCGGATAAAGCCTTTGTCCTGCAACTCATCCACCTGTTTCTTCAATTCCACCAGCTCGCTGTTGTTCACCCGATAGACGTGCTAAGAAATGGGTTCCGCACCTGGAACCAAGTCTATCGAGAACTCAACGTCTCTGTCTGGTGGAAGTCCAGGCAATTCCTCTGGAAATACGTCCATGAACTCAACAATCAATGGATGTAGAGCTGGCTGCTCCTCGACTGAAGCTCCATAGAAAACTCCGCAAGTCTGCTCTGCCTGCCGTCGAGAATACAAACTCTGGCTCTCCTGGCACTCTGAACAGAACTCTACCCCCCGCGGCAATCTATGCTGGCACGGTGCATGCTCAACCAATCCATACCGAGTACAATATCGTAGTTCGGAAGTGGCATTACGAGCAAACACACATCCAACTCTCGGCCTCCCAAAACTACTCTCCGTTCCTTGCAAACATCACAAACGAGGATAATGCCACCCCCAGTCGTGATCTTGCAAGTCCTAGGCAACGATTCAGATATAACATGATGTCGAATCGCAAAAGATACTGATACAAAGCTATGGGAAGCCCCAGAATCGAACAATGCAAAAGCTGGAATAGAGTCGAGAAGAATAGAACCTGCTATCAGCTCTCCAGTAACCTCAGCATCCTTTGCTGCCATGGCGTAGGCTCACCCCTGCTGTCCACCCCTGGCCTGATGCTGGTGCTGGGTGAACCTCTGCTGCTGAGTCGGCAAAGGTCCCTTCTGCTGCCCTGCCGGAGCCTTGGCTCCGCCTCCCTGAACTGGTCATCCTGAAGACATGGGACACTCCCTCAGCTGGTGGTCTCCGGAACCATATAGTAGACACCTGCCAAGCCTCTTTCTGCAGTCATTCCATCCATGATCCTGCTTCTTGCAGAAAGTGCAACTGACGACCTGCTGCCTGGGTGCCTGCTGCTGGTTCCTCGGCTGCTGCTGCACCTGCTGGAACGACCTCTGCTGCTGGAATGGCCTCTGCAGCTGGTGCTGAAAATGAGGCCTCTTGGCCTGTCCTCCACTGCTGCCAGCTCCCTGGGTGTCGCAGTCCCTCTTGAGCTTCAGCTCAAGATCATCCTCAACCGCCATCGCTCCTGATAGGATCTCCTCAAAAGTGGCGTTCCTGTCACTCTTGGTCAAGGACTTGACCTCCTTGACCAAGCCCTTCCTGAACCTCCTCGCCTTCGCTGTCTCGCTAAGGCCCTCCACGAATCTGCTCAATCGGCAAAACTCACCAGAATACTCCTCTACAGTCTGGTTTCCCTGAACCAGGTTCTCGAACTGGGTCTCCAAAGCACCGACTGCCTGATCCGGGAAAAACTTCCCCTTGAAGAGCTCCTTGAAAGCTCTACATGTCTGCCCTGGAGTGCCTACTCTCGGGTCCGTCTGATACCAGGTACGGGCAAGATCTTGCATCTGGCTGGCTGTTGCCTCTATCTGGAGTCCGGCTGGTATCTCCGCCAGTCGGAAGATCTCCTCAATGTGCTCAATCCAGTCATCAGCATAAAGAATCCCCTCTGTCCCCAAGAAGTCCCTGGGGTTTATCTTCTTGAAGTCCTGAATGCCCAAAATCCTCTGCTGTCGCGGCTGTCCCAATCCTCCCTGTGGCTGGACAACCAACCTCTCCACCGTCGCTCTAGCCAGCTGATGGGCCTCATCTATGCCCCTGGTAATCTCCGCTATCTGACGCTGCTGCTGGTGCTGCTGCGTCTCTAGGAAATGCTGGAAGTATGAAAACATCTGTGCAACATCCACTAATCCAGATGGCATCGGCAGCTGGAACTGCTGCTGGTGCTGCTGAAACTGTGGCTGATGAAACTGTGGGGGAGGCATGTCTGGGGTAGTTGGGATGGTCCCCCGAATAAGTAGAGGTGCACCCCCAAATGTGGCAGAAGCTCCCACATGAGCTGGAGTAAGGGGAGCTGTGGTCCCCGGGTCCTGGTGAGCTGGACGAGAGGTGGCAGACCTCTCAGCGGTGTCACCTGGACCGAGACGCTGCGATCGTGTCTCCACCATCCTGAAGACAGATCAACAAAAAAATCAATACGGAGAAGAAACGATATAGTCAAAGGAGACAGTTTATTTCAAAAGAAAGACAATATCAGCAAGAATTTAGATAACAGGGATTTAGATAAGAGTTTTTCCTAATGTGATTGAGTACCTCAAAACTACATCCTATTTCCTACTGCAGGCTGTGGCGATACTCTAGTTCGAATACCACCACATAAACACGACCTGCATGGGCCACCACTAAAAACGTGTCACGACCCGCACCCTAGAGTAAGGGCACGAGACGTGGGTACGTCCAGCCTACGCCGCAGTGTCGGCGGTAGAACGCTGTCTAAGGTCAATCATCTAACAATATAAAGGTACCTGTACAGTTTGTACTCTCCGAATGGAGGTAACATCACAACATACAGTCTCAATCACATCTAAGGTAGAAGATGAAAGACAGATAAATAGGTAGATAGTAACTCAAGAGAACAGTAGCATAAATGAAATAAGTCTAAGTGTCTAGGATACATAACATCCAGAATGACAACTCATAATACAATAAGTCTAAGAGTCTATACATCTCCACATCTCAAAATACAACTCAGAATGTGAGACAAAATATAATGTAGAAAAGACTGTCTAGCTAACTGGTCTAGACTACTGGAGCAACATCCTCAGCTGCAGGTGGATCCTGCTGAGGGTCCTCAACACAAGTGTCATCTAGTCCTGCTCCATAATATGTAGTCACCCATGCCTCATCCTCATCCTCTGTAATATTTTCAACAGGTCCAGTCAGGACAGGAACGAGCACAATATATCTCACACAGTTCATATCAGGTTAGAAAATACGATACAGGCAATAGAGTAAGATTCATGAAATGCTGAAAGGAAATATACGCTGTAAAAGAGATAGCTGTAAGGAAATATCTACTGTATATAGAGAACTGTAAGTGACTAGTGATGTAGAGTACAAGATAGGCATGTGAATGGCTAGAATTTATACATGATTACACTACTGAGTTTGCACATGATTACACTACTTTGGAATTATTCACATGTCTACTTCTACTCCCCCGTTTCCCCAATCAATACACAAGGATCTAAACAAGTTACATTATTATACATGATTACTTCACATAAGGCTCATAAATGAGTATACGTGAAGTTATACATGAGGGCTCAGTGAATCATGAGAGTACATGATCACATGAGTACACATGAATGATGGAAGCATAAGAGTACATGATGATAGTGAAACACACGTAACATGAAGTACCCGATGCTCCCGAGAGGGATAACATCTCCTGTAAAGATCCATATAGTACCAATCCGTGTTACCAATGTGACAGCATCAAGTAAAGTAATCTAGAGTGAGAAGTAAAGCCTGAACAAGTATGAAATGGTCAGAGAATGTACTCGCCTGCTGTATGAATGTCTGTAGAGAATATGATGTCTGAGGAGAGGTGTCTGGCTCCTGATCAGAGCAACACAAGTCACAATGTAGTCTAAATAGTAAAAAATGAAATCTACTATGCATACTACATGATTCTAGGTCAATCTGGTCAAAAGTCAACTCTTGGTCAATTCTGGTCAACTCTAAAGTCAAACTAGTCAAAGTTAGATCAACACTAGTCAAACTAGTTAGGGTTTTAGTCAAACTAGTTAAACTAGTTATTTTAGGTCATTCCTAGTCAATTCTAGGTTAACTAGGTCAAATTTGACCTAAGGTTGACTTTGGTCAACCCTTAGTCAACAAGGGTCAACTAGTAGTTGTTTAGGTCATTAGGTAAGCCCCAAAGCCATAGGCTAGTATCTTGGCCATATGCTATTGTCATAGGTTTCCATATAACCTATACTTAGTAAGTTATTATATATATAACTATATATATAGATATACCCAAGTGTATCTACTACCTATATATTATATCAATATAGGCATAACTATATACAATACAATCACCCACATATATATATATATATATATATATATATATATATATATATATATATATAGTGTTATATATATATATATATATATATATATATATATATATATATATATAACACTATGTATATATTGATATATATTGTATTAGATCTAATACAATATATATCAATATATACATAGTGTTATATATATATATATATATATATATATATATATATATATATATATATATATATAGTGTTATATATATATATATATATATATATATATATATATATATATAAAAATATATATATATATATATATATATATATATATATATATATATAAACATATATGTGAAAAAAAAATATATATATATATATAAACATATATGTGATTCATATATATAGAGAGAGGGAAGTGAGAGAGAGACTTAGAGTGAGGGAGATATAGAAAACAGTGAGAGAGAGAGACTGAACAGGAAGAAAGGGGAGGGGGTTCCAGTTTTCCTGGAACAGGAATGGTTCCTAAACACACACACACACACAGTTACATATATACATATATATGTATATATATACACAACTATACATCCTCAAACCTCACCTACACATACACATACATATATACTACGTATTCATATACTAAAAACACACTAATACATGTATCAATCATATTAAAATTAGATTTGAAATTCACTTTTGCAAAACTGGGAATAACCCAAATTCTGGAAAATAATGGACTGTGCACAGGAAACAGGGTAAACCCGATTTCACACGAAAAACCGATCTTATGCTCGAATCCATTGGTTGGTAACTGAGTCCCACAGTGTATCCTAGTATCCTAGGTGCCTGACACGACACCACGACACGGTTTGAAGTGTCCAAACTCACAAAAAACCCACTCGGGTAAACTGATACACACACACGCGTACACAGCGTCGTGCACATGTTCCTCACGCTCGTGGACACACCACGAGACACGACACGTCTCGTGGTCATGCACACGTGTAGCCCACATATAGGGCTACACGATCCACACACTGACACGTGTCCACGACACTCTTGAACACGATACGAAACCCGTATCAGTCGTAAAAAACACGACTGATACACACGTTTCGACCGCGTCGTGCACGCGGTTGCACGTCTCGTGCTCGCGACACAGGACACGACACACCTCATGCTCGTGTCCTCGTGTACGCCACATGATGGGCTACACGCTCGTGTCACCACGAGGTGCCAGGGTGTCGTGTCCGCGCGACAAAATACGCGCGAAGTCAGCCCCCGCGCGTGTGTGCGCTGACAGCGCGTGTCCAGTGCGAGTGAGATTTCTCACTCGACATAACACGACGCGACACCAAACTTTGGGGGCGTGCTCGCAGACATTGCCCTCGTGTCCGAGTCAAATTGCACGTGTCCTAGTGCTCTGTGCAGTGAGCACGAAGGGTGTGGTAGCAGGGCATGCGCGCGCGTGCTCGTGCATCGGGTTCGTGTCCATTTTGGACACGGACACGACACGAAAACGTGCTCAGTCAAGTTGGTCAGTGACCTACATGTCTAGGGCTACATGAAAGTGTAATTTGTTTTACATTCAACAAAAACAGATCCTCTGTGGCATTTCACCAAACAAGGGTTTGTAGGCTAGGATACGTGTCCGATACGGACACCAAACCAACTCTAATTTCCACCAAACTTGACCCACAGTTATGGTAGTCCTATATGCATGCATTTATAAAGAAAAAAATAGAGTTTTAACTAGGTTTGAGGGCATTTACCTATTTGTGCAATTCTAAGGAAAAATCAATAAGGAGGGGGTGTGCTTCCTTCCACTTGGTGATGCCCAAAGCTTCCAAATTCTAGATTGCTAGCCTCCCTTAGCACCCTTGATGTTGTAGGGTCCCAATGCAAAAGACTAGAGTGAATTTAGATCAAAAATGGCCAAGTTGTGGGTGTTTGAAGAAAATGGGATTTTCTAGGATTAAAATTCATGTAAAATGATCATGAATGATGCAATGGGATTATATAGAATGGTATAGGGCTAGGGGGTGTCCTTGGCCGGCCGTGGCATGGGGGGGGTGTCCTTGCCCTTTCCTTCATGGTTAAGGCAAGACTTTGGTGCTAAAGTTGGGATACTTTTGAGGGTTTCAAGCAAAATATCCATAAAGTGCATTCTAAGATATTTCCATTACTTTAACCCTTGACTAAATTTCCATCTTCTAACTTCTAGGTTAGTAGCTAACCTCTAGATTAGGGTAAGATAGGTTAATGACTAATCATGGTACTTAACAAGAATTAAATAATATTAAAATCACATAATCTCAAATAAAGTCTAGTAAATTACCAAAATACCCTTTTTGGCTAAAATCACTAATTTGATGTTCTAAGCCTATGGCTAGGCTCACATGGTCATGGCAACTCCTAGTTTAAGGAATAACTAAGGTTTACACTAAGGTTTTGCTAGTAAGTCACAAAGTCATAAGTCATGACTTAAAAAAATGGTTTTAATTACACTAATAATCACCAAAAATCCTATCATGCCTAAAACACCATTTATAAACAATAAAAATAATAAATTTTCAAAAATCCCTAATTTCAGAAAATAGGGTGTTACAAATTTTGACAGCTTTCAAATAATATAGTTATTGGTGCCAGCTCCCTATCCTTGGATTAGAAACAATCACAACATACAAAGAAACTCCAAAATAAATTAAAAAGTACTAATGTGAATAATAGACCAAATTAAGTCGAGTATGAAATGGTTAAGTAGGAAAATATTTATGGCTATACCTAGAAGAAGACCTTATTCTTGCACATTTGTAGCCCGAGAAATACATAAATCTATACTTTATGGTCCATCCAGGCCACTCCAAAGTAAATTTAGGACTTAAAGGGGCCCTAGAATTGCACCTCTTACAGGTTTCTGCATTTTTTTTTTACTGAAGACAGACTATTTGGAGTTGAACTATTCAATTGGGAAATTACCAATCTATGGCAAATATTCAGTTTGAAGGATTGGAGGGAAGAGTTAAGTGATTGTACTTTATAGTTGTACTATGGCATAATATGGTGTGTATATCAGCAATGTTTTATAGCCTACACTAAATGATCTATGTGTTGCTGACTTGTTGTTCCCTCTACTGTGCAAGATAGCAGCAACATAAGCCTTTAGCCTGTTTGTAGGATGTCCCATGAAAATATCCTTTCCCGTTCAGCTCTAGTAAGGACCATGTGAGAATATAAAACAAATTCTTATAATCGTAATAGTTCAATATAGCATTCAGTAAGTTGCAACTGCTAAAGCTATTTCACAATAGTGTGCATTGCTTTATTTTATTGTATTGGTAGTTTCCTTGCAGTTGCTTACCTAGGATTAGGATGAATTGCTCGATAATGAACTCATTAGGCTTAGAATCATTATATTATTCGTGTAAAGTATGTTGTGTATGAAAGAATAATAACCCACTATTTTGTTAGGCTATTTGTGGGTGATATAACCATTTCACCATGTAATGGTGTGGCTTAAGTACAAGGTACCTTCTCTTCGCGGAAGGATGTGTCCTATACTTTCCTGATACCTGTGTTCTCATGTTTAAATGTGTTAATCACTACAGGTTGCAAAACTTGGTTCTGTAGAGGTTGAGAAGCTTATGTATATTGAAAGATATTCCCATGTGATTCACATCAGTTCCACGGTGAGATTATGTTTGTTAGTTGTGGATCATTGAACTAATTCTTGATGAAGTTACTCATGGAAATACTAAACTGTTAGCTAACATGTTGAGTTGCAAACCCAACCTCCTGGGTCGGCCTCACAACTCACATCATCTTATAGCCTACAGGGGATGTGGCCGAGAACATAAATAATTGCTGGAAAAACTAAACATGTTTGATATAGTAAAATGCTACCAATAAGAAGTGAATCCAAAACCACAGACACATTATCCTCTTGGTAGTCTCCCTTTAAGAAGAAGGCAGAGGTATACTGGCAGCATCTCGTTAGGTGCTACTATCCCTCCATGTGCTGGGTTTGTGTAGTGATCCTAATACATAGGCTCCTCCATCACCTGTGTGACTTTCTTCCATATCAGAAAAGAAGAAAAGTTCATTAGTCGAGTTAGCCTCTACAATTATATATATCACACATTAAAATTTAATAAGTTATAAACATTAATGTTAATCTGAGTAATTGATAGGTTTTGGGTTACGTCATATGTTTATCATGTAGGTATATGATAACAAATTAGTACTATGTTTTGCGGATGAAGAACTTATAAAACACCCTTTCATTGATCTGACATCAGTTGATAACTGTTAGCAGTTAGATTACTTACAACAAGGTGCATCATATATGCATATAGCATGATGATTACCTTTATCTTTATCTAATACACAAATATATCAGTTAGCAGACATATTTGGTAGTTTTTCCAAGTAGTACAAAGTATCAGGCTTCAGTATTAGTTATTTCCTAGTGTATCAGTTATCTCAGTTAGCAGTCAAATTAGAAGTCTCTCTAGTTAGCTTTACAGTATCCAAAATTAGTATAAAAACTAATGATGATTAGGATCTATATTCATAAGCTCAAGCTCACAAGTTCAAGCTAAGGTATAGTAGCAAAGCTCCAGTATCAGTATCACATTCATCTTCAATTAGTATTCTCCTATCCCAGTTTAGTGAACACTAAAGACCACTAAATCAATTAGTATTCTACAGCTTTACTTTGATGTCCAAGACCATCCGCTCCCACTCTGCCTAAATATCATATACATCTCTTAGAAACTCTTTCCAGTTCTCAAACATATATTAGGAGGTTAACCTCGCACTAGTCTCCTCGGAATGAACCTCGTGAACTCCTTTTGCTCAGGATGAGGGTGTCACCATAACGTGTTTTGGTTTATTATTTTCAGCTGTTTATGGACAGTGAGACTGAATTATACATGTCTATTAATTGTCCACTTTCTTGAATGTAGTATATTCGCTCATCTTAGATTTTTTTTTTGTTCGTCGTAGTCTTTTATTATTCGATATCCTGATTTTAACTTAAATTTGTTTTAGTGTTGCATGCAGGTATTGCCAGTTGTCGCTAGCGTTGTTCAAATCTCCATCATTCAGTTGGATAAAAAACTTGCTGAATTATGTCCAATTTTGTAAAGAGCTTTATTATTATCAAGCTAGATTTGATATAGTATTTGTAACTTACGTTATTTATATTCTTGATGATGTTTTATATAGATTTAACTTTTGGGATATGTTATTGGTTGTTTAATTTATATTAAGTTGATTGCTTTGGTTAATTTAATGACTCTCTTGGATGTTGTTTGAGGCATTGTATAAAGATATTGCACCATTTATTATATGTTTTATGTTTAGTTTATGAATTATATTTGTGGTTCAAAATAAAAATTGGCTGCCAAATTGAAATTAGAAAAATATACTGTAATGTTAATAAAGCATTTCAAATTTAGCCACAAGAATAATGTAAAAATTGTTGCAAATTATATATAGGAACGAATGCAAAATATTTCAGAATGACATTTAGGAACGTTTGAAAGACGTCCAAATAAATACTTTAGGAACGTATTTTATGTGTTTCAAAGTGAATTTTAGAAACACTTCATAGACGTCCCAAATGGCTTTTAGGAACACATTATTTGTGTTCCAAATTCTAATATAGGAACGCCTTCTAACCATTCCAAACGACAATTGGAAACGCTTTATAACTGTTCCAATTATTGCAACGTCACTTTTAGGAATGATTTTTATATGTTCCTAAAATTATTAGGTACATTAAAAATTGTTCCTAAATGACTTTTTTGGTGTAGTGTAACAATCATGAACTAACGTGAATTAAAAACAATAAACCCATTGTAAATTAAAACTCCACAAAGCTAACTAGAATTCAATGGTGATTTCATCTTAAGAGAATTACATGATTAAACCACAAAGCATACTCTAATGATGGTAAGATGGTACTTTGACTTCTCTCTATTGTTCCAATCACACTGCTAACAAGAATTTTCATAAAAAGCACCAACTTTTCGAAATTCTGTCATGTCCTGTGTCATATTGGTGCCCGTGCATAACATACTTCGTGTAATCTCAATCAAACTCTAAATTCCAAAAAAATTAACTAGAATCCAAAAAATGATGCTGAAGAAAGATGCTAGCTTTTACTCCACTCTCCGGTTCCGATCACGTCGCCCCTAACTAAGATTACCACAATAGAAAATACAGAAGAGTTTGGCAAAAATAGGAAGATATAGGTCATACCTCGACCACTTCTTGCTCTCAACATCATAAGAGTGCACCAAATTGGCCACTGCTGCTAGCCCTAAAACCACCAATCAACAAATAAAAATCATGCCTTTTTTTCTTAAGAAGAAGAAGAGAGGAGAGTTACTTATTCCAGAGGTGCCGCCCTCGATTGTAGTAGCTCCATCGAAGAAGATGAGGCAGGGGCTGCGGGTCTTGTTGGTGGCCACTGTGTTGAGCGTGTGATCGCAACGCAGGCCATGGAGTCGTCGACGGCGTCCCAGCTCACGACGATCGATTGGTAGTTTGAGAGCTTTGAGAATAGCCGCCATCAACCGCGATGCACCACCATAAAACTTGCCAGACCGTGTACAACCTTGTTGTGCAACTATCAACTGCGCCGCATCGTCGTTAGTCTCAGTCTCGCCGTCAGCCTCGCAGCGCCGTAGCAGTTTATAGGCTCTCTACGAAAACTTTCTCTAAGCGGAGGGTGAGAGAGTTTTCGTAGATGGATGGCGGAGGGGGGAGAGGAGTTTTCTAGATATGGTGAAGGGAAATTTTGAGGGGGAAAATGTGGGGGGGGGGGGGGGGGGGGGGGAGGGAAAATGGAAATTTTCAGTGAAAAGGAAAAATTTTCTGTATACTAATATTCTATCTGTAAACAGGTTTTAGGGGTTCTTTTGGCAGACGAAAAAAATTATATCGGCAAAAAAAACATTAATTTATTGCAATGCTAGACATTCATTGCCAAAAATTTAATATTTTCTATCATAAATATATTTTGTTGTAAAAATTATTTTTTATTGCAAATAATTTTACCATCAATTTGTAAGAGCGAAAAAGAATGCACCAAATATTTTGAACGATTTAGTTTTTTGTTGCTTAATAATTGCAAAACCAGTTTTTGCAACAAATATAGAAATTTTGTTGCACTTAATTAACTTTTGCAACAGATTATTTTTGTTGCAAAAATTTTTATCCCAAAAAGTTAATTTTTATGTAGTGGGAGAAATATAAAAAGGTCGTCTTCTATTTATTGGAGTGGAGATGAAATCGGCGCGCGGATGAAAACCCGCACGATAAAAAAATTGTGTAGGATGGAGGGGGATCTCCGTGAGAGAGAGAAGCGGGATGAAAAAATTGGGTATGGGAGAGGGGGATCTCCGTGACAGATAGAAGCTGAATAAAAACAATTGGGGGAAAGGGGGTAGGAATCAGGAAGAAATAAATTTGGGGTTGAAAAACAAGGATTTGGAAGGAGCCCACGGGGGTTGGGAGGGGATATATAGTTTTTCCTCATGGGTTAGTTTCCTATGATGTATTCGATTTAGGATTCGAATTCAGATTTTGGATTCGATTGAAAGGATTTAGGACCAAAGCTTTGCAAGGGTCGTAGAGAAACAAAGGATTACAAGTTAAATGTTCTTTAACAGACATATCCTTAAAAAGGATGAAACATATTTACATGGATTAATTTGAAAATGTTTCACCAATCTACTTCAAGTTTTAGGGACCCCAACACTACTTTCGCTATATAACTCCTCATAAACAGGTTGGTCCCCATGCTTTCAGGAGAGCAATCTGCTACTTCACTTCTTAGTATGCTAAGAAGAAAGTTGGGAATATCAATCAAGGACATCGGTACAACCCTTAGGCTGGTATGGTTTGGCTAGTCCTAATCTGATACTGTCGCTACCAATACTAACTGATACCGATGTTGGCGATCTCTATCCCAATAAATTCAGCAAAGACAGTTGAATAAAAAAGAATAATCATCAAGGGTGTAAAAGTATGTAAATAAAGAGTACTTATTTATCTTAATTGTTAGGCTTTAAAATTCAGATAGTTGTTAGATATTTTTTAATGATTCACCAATTAAATATTTGACATAACTTAAACTGAGGCGACAATTAAAGAATAAAATAGAGGTGGAAGGGTCATGATTTTTACAAGAATGAATATTATGATAAGCAAGGTGATGTGGAAGGGATTGGTGCGAGAAGCTGAAACATTAGGCTTGTCTTTTGAAGCCATGGAAGGGATGGGTTTCAGTATGTGACAGATCCATTTAATCATAAGCTGCTATCAAGTGAGGTGTCGACCTAATAAGACCAACATATCAAATAATATCATCGTAGCAACATTTTAAAAATAAATTTACAACATTGTCTAAACATTATGAAATACACATCTTTTACAACATTTTATAAAAGTTGTTGAATATAACCCTTTTACAATATTTCTTAAACATTGTAAAACGATACTACATACACAACGTTTATATGAAATGGTAAAATAAAATTAATTTTACAACATCGAACAAACATTATGAAACATGAAAATTTTACAACAGCTGATAAACGTTGTTAAACATGATATTTTTACGATGTTTTAAATACATTGTCAAAAAAAAAATCTTAGGCAACATAAAATAAACGTTGTCAAAATTAATAAGTGTTATAATGTTAACAAAACGTTATTGAAGATAGTAATACACAACTTTTGTGATTAACCATTGTAGAAGCCTTAACGTTTGAGTATAAAATGTTGTTGCATATGTATTTCACAACGCTTTTACAATAAAGGTTGTAGAAAACCCCCCATATTTACAATATTTTCAGGAAGAGTTGCAGATGGAATATTGTAAAAGAGGTTTTTTCTTGTAGTGTCGTAGACATGTAGTTTGACGAATTTGGAGATCGTAGGTTCTGGCACGCATTTTGGTGCAAAGTGGGTCCAACAGCGGACATCGTTTTGACCCAAAATTACGATTTTGCTCCTGTTCCAGAATTTAGCTTTTGGACATGCATTTTCTTGGTATATCTTTTACACCGAGAACGATTTTGATGTTTGTTTCAGCATCCGGAGCCGTTTGTGGAGTTTGACTTTTCTTTGCTAACATTGTGATTCTTGGACTTGTCACTTTCGCACCACCAGGTAAGATACCTTGCCATTATAATGTTTACTTTCAGTCTGCATTTTATTACATATCATTGTTCATTATTTCCAGTTATTACAGTTCTTGATGCTTAGTGATTATTAGTTACTTTGTTACTATCCTTTGATTGCATATGGACTTAGAGTTAAGAGACTACCATTTGTAGTGTATTGCATATACCTCGACACAGTTGTACCACGAGTATGTGTGAGATGAGTAGCATGTAGAGGTCCATGCGTGTGCGCTGATCACCTCTGCGCATGCGTTAGGGCTAACTGCTAATAGAGGCATGTTAGAAGACTTAGCAGTTAGTAGAGGTATGTGAGACATGGATGTCTCTGTTAGGCGTTGGGTAGGAAGAACAGTTCCTTAACGTATGGGTCCCTTATGCACTTTCTTATTACTGATCCTGCTGGCCTCTGACATTCGAGGGATGTTATGCTTTGAGGTCCCTGGTATCCTGATGGGACCATACCTGAGATTATTGCTCCTGAGCCAGATGCCCATGCGTTGGAGGTTTTTTCTTAACTACATGAACATAGTAGTACGGTTAGATTACCTTATTATTGTCTTGTCACTTATATTCTTTGTGGCATATTTTGTATTCAGAATTTATGGCATGTTCTTCCTGTATCTTGTTACGTCCCTCTGAGGACTTGGTTATCTCTCCAGGTGTGTGCTTCTGTGATATTGCAGGTGTTCTAGTCGAGGCCGTGATCTTCTCCATCCTTTCGAAGATGATTGCACTTGGCTCGTCCTATTATTTCATTTATTCCTTCTTGTACATTTTTGAGATAGTTGGTAGTGGACTTCGTCTCCGCCCAACTTTTGTACAAATTACAATTCTGTGTTGATTCTTATTTTATATTAACTCTTTTATTGTGGATGAGATTAGTATCATGGATTACTGTATTTTACAACTTATGCATACATACGATGGTTCCATATATTGGAGTATACTTCGTATGTATGCAGTTGGCATGGATACGTACCTAGTCCTAAGTATTTTTGGACTGGGGCGTTACAGCCTCGACGGGCCACTATCAAGAATTTCATGTCAGGTTCGTGTTATCATGTCGTGTTCATGTATCATATCGTGCTCATGGCTAAGTTAATACAAGATATGCCCAAGATTCACAATCATCAAATCGGGTAGTCGCAAGTTAGGCTGAGTACAAAATGTAAGCAATTTAAACATAAAATTACATACTAAAGATGAACATGCAGGGGGCTAAGGCATGCAGCCAAGGCATACGGTCAAGACTCATGCAGCCAAGCATGTAGTTCGCATGACTTCAAGCGGCCAGGGGTCATGCGGCCAGGCATGCATTCTGCATGACTGCATGCAGCCAGGGGTCATGCAACAAGGCATGCAGTCCGCAGGACTTCATGCGGCCAAAGCTTCATGCGGCAAGCAATAAAGTCCGCAGGACTTCATGCAGCCAAGATATGCGGCCCGCATGATTTCATGCGGCCAGGGCTCATGCGGCCAAGGCAGCACTGCCGCAGGACTTCATGCGGCAAGGCTTCATACGGCCAAGGCAACACGGTCGCAGGACTTCATGCGGCAAGACTTCATGCGGCCAAGGCAACACTACTCATCTTCTCTAAAATTCGAGAATTTGAGCCATGGAAGCCATGGCTTCTAAGCTCCGTCCAACCTCCGATTTAAGTCAAAAATTGGACTTCCATAGGTCAAAATAAGGCAGAATGAAATTCTCTACAATATGGAACAACTAGATTTTGAAAACAAACTAGTTTGATAGATCAAAACCAAAGAAAACCGAAAATAACATAAACTTAGATCTACAAGAAAATATCCACCAAATCGAAAAAAAGCTAAGTTCTAAAGTGTCTTGAAATCGTGTAAGAAAGAAAATGAAACAAATAGAAATGAGTTCCCTCAAGAAGCAAGCTAGCACTTGTCTAGGGTTTCTTGGTAGGTGAAGAGAGTTGAGAGGAAGAAGTAAATGAAGAGTAAAGGAAGAGAGAGAAAGAAATTGGTTTATAAAGGAAGGGGGTTCACCATGATAACCCAACCAAATTAAATGAAGCTAAACCAAAATAAACCAAGCCCAGTCTTAACCAACCAAGACTAGGCTAGCAGGTCAAGTCCAAATACGGGTCAAAATTCGTATACGTATACTGGAAATACGTACAACAAAAAATGGGAGTGACAACTCTACCCACCTTAAAAAAATTTCATTTTCGAAATTTAATCAAGAGGCTAGAGATGTCGGGGCAAGCTATACTAAAGCACAAGCAATTCTATGACTAGCAATCATTCATGCAAGCAAGGAATTAAGAGCGTAAGGCATAAGGAGGACATTATACCTTATGAGTCAAAAAGGTGAGGATATTACAATCGGATATCATCATCACGCTCCCACGTTGACTCACCCAAAGAGTGATGACCCCAAGCAACGCGGACTAAACTAATAATCTTGTTCTTGAGTATCTTCTCTCTCCGGTCCAATATGGATACGAGCCTTTCCTCATACGTAAGGTTGGTACCAACAACCAATTTCGAATGATCAAGAATATGGCTCGGATCTGGGATATACCGTCACAATTAGGATACATGGAATACGTCATGTACCTCATGTAACGACGGCAGAAGAGTTAGACGATAGGACACATCACCTACTCGCTCGAGAATGTCAAACGGTCCTATATACCTAGGACCAAGCTTTCCTCGCACGCCGAATCGAATGACGCCACGGGTAGGCGAGATTCTAAGGAACACATGGTCGTCGACTGAAAATTCAAGGGGACGCCGATGAGAATCGGCCAAATGGCGCTTGCGATCTTGGACAACTCGAAGATAATCTCTGACTTGTCTGACCACCTCGATTGTCTGCGTAATCATCTCTGGACCAAGCATCTGCCTCTCACCTATATCATCCCAAGCTAACGGGGATCTGCACTTCCTGCCATACAGTGCTTCAAAGGGTGCCATCTGGATACTGGCCTGGAAACTATTGTTATAGGAGAACTCCACTAGGTGCAGGTGATCTTCCCACGAACCATCGAAGTCCAACGCACAAGATCGCAACATATCTTCAAGAGTCTGGACCGTGCGTTCTGATTGACCACCTGTCTGCGGATGATAAGCTGAACTGAACTTAAGACGAATCCCCAAACTCTCTTGAAGACTCCGCCAAAAGTGCGACATATACCTTAAATCTCTGTCCGATACAATACTGACTGGTACTCCATGCAATCTAACAATCTGCCTGAGGTACATCTCTGCAAGCTGGTCCGTCGACTGACCAAATCTGAAGGGGAGAAAATGAGCTACCTTCGTGAGACGATCAATGATAACCATATAGCATCTCTCCCAGCTGGAGATCTAGGTAACCCAGTTACAAAATCCATGGTTAGATCAGCCACGCATAAAGCAGCGATGGACCGTATGTTCGGAATATACAACTTTCTGGGGGGAAAGTAAGAACGTCCAAGGTTTCAAGTATATTTGTAGCACTTGGACGCTGCAATAGACACTTATCTATACTTGAAAATTGCTAGAAAGCTAAAAAAAAATTCAGATTTGACGCATATTTTATCTCCTCTGTATTAATTTCAGAGCCCACAAAATTAATCGTTCTTACCAAACACCTAAAAAAAATAAAGAGGGAAAAAAAAGTCTAGAAAGAGAAAATCTTACAAACAGTGAAGGATGCTCTAAGAATTCTAATGTATTGATTGGTGGGGGACTAGGCTACAAATGATGTAGTACTAGAAGCTTGGCGGGGAAATGAAGAGAGGAAGGAATATAAAGCTTTTCCGGAAAGTAAGAACCCCTAATGTGTGGGTGGGTGGGGGCAGATTGGCGGGCGAGGACTGGATGAAGATAGGAAGGAATATGTATCACTTGGTGCAGAAGGAGAGACACTCATATGGACATCAATTATGTACAACCATTTTAAATTCCAAGTTCCGCGTAAAATATCGATTAACGATAGGACTTGGAACTGAAAATGTACAGATTGATCAGAGAGATAATTGAGTTAGGAAAACTGAGATGTTTCTGGTCACCAAATCCCAACTTGAAAATTTACCGAAACATAAAAGTGTAATGAATAATTCTGTTCCTCCCTCCAAATTATTTCTCTGTGGTTGTTGACATGACCCACTTCAAAATAATCATACAAGCGCAAGCTGAAGCCGAAGTGGGAGAGCGGAGACGGCAGTGGGGTAGCAGAGAGGAGGAGTCGAGGGTGACTGGAGGGAAGGGGGCAGGGCGGGGTGGGTGTGCGAGTGGTGAGCTGGCAGGAGGAGAGAGGGAGGGGGGTCGGATTCAGTTGGAAAGTGAAGAAAAGGCATAATTTTGTCATTTTTAAAATTTTGGATATCAAATTAAAAATATTAAATAGCTGATGGTATCAAGTTGTCGAGTAAAAAAAGTTTAGGGTATCAAGTTGAAAAAAAAGAAGTTGAGGGTATCAAGTTAAGTCTAAATATTTTATTTTAATTATTTTTGAAGAGATATTTTGAGATACGGAATAATAGTGTAAATTTAGGAGGAAAAACTGATTCAGCTGATTGTGTTTTACTGGTAATACACAGATAGATAGTTAGTTTGGAAGGACAAAGTTAAAAGGGTAATAACATTACTCAATTGAAATTTGAAACATTGATAAGTTATTTAAGTTATTATGTCCGTGGCTATTATATATACTTGTATATGTCTCTTTCAAAAGTAACAGTTCCGTCTTTGAATTCTCCACCAATCAATATATATTCATATATTCGGTCAGATATTTTCCCAGAGATTCTATCCGGCCATTTTCTTCTATAAGGAGGATGAGAGACCATTAATTGTTCATAAACAAAGAGTGTCTCTTACCAATCAATCCAAACGATGCAGAGCTCGACACAGAAGTGGGAAGTCTCAGCCACCTCCTCCAAGCTCAACGGAGTGAAGGCAGACCAAGCTTGGTCTCTCCTCGCCGGCAGCTACTATGACTTACACAAGTACGCTCCTTCGATAGTCGTCGCTTCCAAGAAGGTCAGCGACGGCATCCGGCACGTCACCTTCACGCGTGCCGGCTCCCCGACCGTGTACTGGTCCAAGGAGCGGCTGCTGAAGATGGATCAGGACGAAAGGGCGTACACTTATGAGTCGGTAGAGAACACTCTCGGGTTGGTGAACATGGTCTCGAAGGTGAGAGTCGTCCCGGCCGGGACGGATAGCTGCGCGGTCGAGTGGTCGTTGGTTTCCGAGCCGGCGCCGGGGTTGGCCAGGTCCGATTTAACCAGTTTACTGCAGGCCGCGGCTTCGGATACTGCTAAGAAAGTTGGAGAGTTCTTGCGCTCTGGCGCTAAATAATAACTATTAGAGGGTTGACGTATATACGTCCGTCTTCAATGGTATTGGTATTACTATGACAAATAGTGTATTAAATAATTATGTGACCACTTGATGGGGGTGGCTCAGTATGTTGGAAATATTGGCTATTAAGTCAAATAATATATATACATATTATATGTTATTATGTTAAATATTTTATATTTTTCATAGTGTTTTCAGAAGTTGTCTCAACTTAGTGAACTTAATTCATCAGGAAAAGTAAACTACGATACATAGAGCAGGTCCCTCTTCTGTTAGATCAGCTTAACAAAAATACTAATTAGCTCCAAAAATATTTGGATGATGTCATCTCCCATTATGTGGCATATGACATGGTTACTGACATACATAGCAAAATATTAAAATTAAAATTAATATTAAAATTAAAATTAATATTAAATTAACGTGATAATTAACATTAAGATTAACCTTAACATTAAAATTAACCTTAGCATTAAATTAACCTTAATATTAAAATTAAAATTAATCTTAACATTAAAATTAATTAACATTAACATTAATATCAATATTAATAATAATATTACCACTAAAATTAATATTAATATTAACATTAATATTAACATTAAAAAATTGGGTAATTAATATTTTGGGTTAAAATTTGTCATGTCAGCTGTTATGTCAGCTGCCATGTTAGATATCACATAATGAAAAATGGCATCACCCAAATATTTTCAGAGCCAAATAGCATAATTGTAAGCTTAATTATATTAACAAACTTAACATAAAATATTTGTAAGATGGAGCAAAGATGTTAAGAAAGTCTAGTTTTAAAAAAAAATAATCTAAGAACAGGCGCGCCTTGCACGCTAGCCGTACGCGCCTCCAGGCGCGATATAAAGACCACACGCGTGTGTCATGATGACACACAATGGTATTATGATCGATCGATAAATCAATCTCAGTGGCCTATAAATCGATCTACAATCAATTTATACCCCCCCCCCCCCAGGTAGTTTGACATGTTCCATTAAAAAACAGAGCTTATAGCTCATTTTTTTAATAGAAGGTTATGGTCTCACGGGGGAAACCCCGTGATTCTCCCGTGTTGTCGCTCCTAAGGTCGCTCATGTTGCTAGCTAACCAGGAGGGGAAGGTTTCCCCCTGGACCCCCTTCCCTGTTTAGCCGCTTGCTCGGAGCTCGCTACAGCATATCTATCTGCCCTAGCCCCTTGGGGTGTATGGCAGTTAGACGATGCCAATATCTGGGTGGAATGGTTTCCCCGCAGGGTAGTCCTGATAGTAAAGCCAGGGGGTCCTGGGGGGGAAACCATTCCACCCAGATATTGGCATCGTCTAACTGTCATACGCCCCAAGGGGCTAGGGCAGATAGATATATATTGTAGCAAGCTCCGAGCGAGCGGCTAAACAGAGATTTATTTTCGAATTTTCGTAAATAATTTATTCTCGATAATTCATTCTATTAAATTAATTTTTGATCATTAAATGCTCTTTACCGTGACTTGGAATTCTAGAGCATCAGGGATACCAGTCTTTGGAAACTTCCTTCTTGAAGTTTGTAGTAGACGAGATTATCTTCACATTGATATTTCGTGTCCCACTCGAACTGGTTCCCTTGTGCTCTTTTTGCTTCGCACAAGTTCGGGTCAATTTAGACCATTTAATTATTAATTGAATTCCTAGTCTTTTCCTTGATCATCATATGCACGTTACCGTGACTTTTAATTTAGGAGCACCAGACCAGTCGTTTTCTCAGAACCAACTCCTCGTGAATGATCTACTCGAGACGCTCTTCACCAATGACCTTCGTGTCCCACTCAGACACTCTATTTTGTGCACCATTTCCTTCGCACAACTTTCGGGTCAATTTGGGCCAATTAATTATCTACCGTAATTTGTGACCTGACTTCCAATTTAATTTCGGGACCCGACATCGACCCAACCTAGTCGACCCAAAATATGGACATGGCCCACACGAAGCCTACTACCCGCATGAAACTTGTGTCCCATTTATTTGAGTCCCCACATGTTATTTATTTACCCATGATTATAAATCCATATTTAAATTCAATTATTTCACCATGTCTGATTTTGACCCGATCTGGCTCGACCGAACCCAAACCCAAGTTCTATGTTGTCCCCACATGAATACCCTACAAATACATCATTCTTTTCTCTATTTAAAAATATCTATTTTTCTCTCTCTACTCTACAAATATCTCTCATTCTCTCTCTCTTCTTTATATAATATATACACACACACACATATATATATATATATATATATATATATATATATATATATATATATATATATATATATATATATATATATATATATATATATATAATCCCTCTCACTCCATTACACACAAGCCCCCCTTACTGTTGTACGAGACCAGCACCCCCCATCTCTCTCTACTTATTTCTCTCATTAATATCTCTTTCTATCTCTCTTTCTTCAATAACACACACACCATCACCAACAGCACATCATCTCTCTCTCCCACTCTTTATAATTTCACACACACACACATACCATGCTCCCCCCAGCTGAACCAGTTCCCCCTTGGCCGAGCCCCCAGGCCGAGAGCTCCCGTCACCACCTCTCCATCCCCAACAACTTCTTCATTTTCTTCTTCAATATTTCTTCACTTCTTCTTCTTCTTCAATACCATCATCACCACCATCACGAGCTCCATCACCATCACCACCACCCACGGACAGCCGTGCGCCACCACGTGGCCGGCCACGCCATCGCGAGAACCCCATGCGCAGCCATGCGCGTTCAGCTGCTGCTGCTGCGAGCGCAGCGATGTGCAGGCCAGCAGTGCGCGCGCGACAGTGTGGGTCGTACGCCATCGACCGCCGCCGACCGCCGCCGCCACGGCCGCCATGGTTGCCCCACCCAGGCCGGACGCACCCCCGGGCAGGCCCCCGTGGTCACCGCCCTCTTCTCCGACGCGTGAAACACACGATTCGTGCATTTTGCACGAAATTCCGTCGACGCGCGCGCGGACGAATTTTCAGAATTCGTGTTTCGTCACGGCAACTTCGTGCCAATTTTCTGGACAATTCGACCGTTGTATCGACGATCTCTTCGCTCCGTTACAATCTTGGTATATCCATCTTCACTCTCCTCAATTTTGATCCATTAAATTTATCGTTTGATACATCAAAACCGACCACCAAGTTGACATTTTAATTTGAACTATTTTTGGACAGTTTCGTGGAGCCGACTTCGTCAGCTCGTAACTCCACCGTCACAGCTCCGTCAGGCATTCTATCAGTTCCTATGCGAAGCTGGTATAAACCTCTTACTGCACATCAAATTTTGTTTCATTATGAACACGTTTGGTTGGTTGAATTCGACGCCAAAGTTGGTCGTCCAAATTCGTAATTTCCAACTTGTAAAATTCTATTTTTGAACCCGGGACTCCGGATTCAATTTCTGACACCACCAGTAGACTCGTGGCATCGTTCTGACATATTTTCATTTAAAGTTTGCTTAGTTTGGAGGACATGGGCCCTGACACGTATTTCGGTACAAAATGGGCCCCATAGTCCGGGTCAACGAGACTTTTTGACGCCGACTCATCTGAATCCAATTCCGTATATACCGTTGAGTTCGTATCATCATTCTGGACTCAATGACATATAATTTGCTAGGTTTTAGTGGACATTGGTTCCGGCACGCATTTCGGTGCAAGTCGGATACCAATATCCAGGTCAACGGGTCATTTCGAGATCGGCTCATCGGAATACAATTTCGGATATACCGTTGAGTTCATATCGTCATTCTGGACTCGTTGACATATAATTTGCTGAGTTTTAAGGACATTGGCTCCGACACGCTTTTCCGTACAAATCAGAATTTTAATGTCCTGGTCAACGGACCAATTTGAGATCGGGTCAACGAAATCCAATTCTGGATATACTGTTGGGTTCGTATCGTCATTCTGGATTTGTGGTCATATAATTTGTTAGGTTTGGTAGACTAGTATTCTTGCACGTTTTTCGGTGCAAAGCGGGTCCGACACGGACACCGTTTTGACCCGAAATTACCTTTTTGCCCCTGTGTCCAAATTGGACTTATGGACAGGCTATCCTAGCTGATTTGACCATTCTGGACACGTTGGTAATGGTTGTTTCACCATCCGACCATATCTGTAGGTTTTTACCATATTATTATAATCTTTCTCCATTTGTGGTTTTTTGAGATCCATCGATTCCAGTGATTTCACAACCACTGAAATTGAATGTGTTGACCCTGTAGATGTTTGTAGAGACTAGCTTTGACCCAGTTTGACGATGGTTGACTACTTTGACTGAACGTCGAAGTAGAGTCAACATTTGACCTAGGTTAGACTAGTTTTGACCCGGGTTGACCACAGTTGACTATTTTGACCAAAGTCAACCGGAAGTCAACCGTAGCCTACAACTGACTAGAACTGAACCAAAGTTGACCAGTGGACCCAAAGTCAACTGTTAGTCAACATTAGTCAAGTTTGATCCGAGTTGACCTGGGGTTGACCAGAGTTGACCATTTGACCAGAAGTCAACTGTAAGTCAACCCTTGACTTAGATTGACCTAGTTTGACTTGCTTTGACTTGCCTTGACCTAGTTGACTTATGACTTAATTTTACTTCCAAACCCTTATATTGATGCAGTATTCCACCTATAGGTCCTCGAGGCACTGTTCTTGGACTCAGTTGACATATTCCACCAGATCGCAGGCGAGTACATTCTCTGATAATATTTTTGTTTTATGATATTATCTATGTTTCTTGTATTTAGTGTAGATATCCTTGTTCTCTTGACACATTGTTCACACGGATTGGTATTTCTCTGGATCCCGTCATGAGATATTATTCCTCGCTTTCCTTGGTATATCTTGTGCAAGTCTTTCTTGTTCCTTGTGCATTGTATTGACACGATTCCTGCGAAGGCTAGCTACCCTCTCAGAGAATCGCGCGTCATGATGTGTCATGGTTGGATCCACTATACTAGTCGGGGGACGGGGAGTATTAGTGTAGATATGTGGTCAAAGCCTATTGTGCACCCCTTGTGCACCCCTTGATTGTGAATGTTGATCATACACCCCACGTATAGTTAGCCAGGCCTATTACTATTGTGCAAGTTCCCAAGCCGGCCACGTATTATATCTAGTACTCACATACCTAGATAGGTGATTCTTGATTCTTGTACATGCCATGATCAGTTTTGCTTGCCTTATTCTAGATCTAGATTTACAGCTTACCTTGCCATGATACTCACATGTACATTTCATGATTTCTTATATATTCTCTTTATTTACTGCTACATTTTCAATATCGTATAATTAGAACTGTTATTTGAGATTTGTGCTCGTTCCATCCTGACTGGATATGTTGACAAAATTTTAGGAGTAGTTGTGCCCTCAGTGTTGGACTTCAAGATGTTGCTAGCTGAGGTAGATCTCACTATTCTTCTATGTGAGTTGCCTGGTAGTTATCCTTAATTAGACTTGTTGTTCCTTCCTTATTTTCCTGTCTTATGATCATTATAGATTCTAGTTGTTCTAGTGATATTGTTATTAATTCTTGTCTTATCTTCCTTAGTTTTCGTGATGTGACATGAGTATATTCTAGTTATGGATCCTTAGATGTTGTAGTTAGTATAGTATACTTAACAGCGCTCTACCGTCGATACTGCGACATAGGCTGGGCGTGGCCCACGTATTCGTACCCGTATATCCGGGTGCGGGTCATGACAGGGCACGTACGGCTAGCGTGCAAGGCGTGTCGGTTCTTAAACCACATGAGCGTATGCGAGGGCTGGCCCGTTCTTTAACCGGCCCAAGCGCACACGCATTCTTTAAACGCGCGAGCGCATATACGCACATGTGTTCTTTAGTCGCGCGAGCGCATACGCGTCCATCCGCGACATAGAACACGTACACGTGAACATTTAACTCCTTATAGCAACAACCATATAAAAAACATAGGTTTGGAGCTAACAGGGGCCTCTCTCCCTCTGAGCCTTCCTACCCAGAGCTGTGCTACGTGCGTGCAGGGTATTGGTTTAAGTTGAAAATGAGGTGTTCGAAGTCCATTTGTTAAGTACGAACTTCGATGCATTCATTTTCGTACTTTAATACCGGAACAGTGAATAGCACAGATTCTCTGTGCAGTGTAGGACGTCGGTCTATTTGGCGTGGTGGTATTTGGTTAACCACCAGCAAGTTGGCGAGGATACCCGAGCTCGAAGACTGGGCTCTCCCAACTTACTGATCACTGCCTATATGGACTCACCCCTCTCCGAAGTTATGGAAGAGTTCCCAACGGATGATTTACTCGTTCTAGTGGTAAGAGTGTCAAACCGAGGAATTTACTCGTTCAATTTGGGCATTGGTGATTTAGTGTATCATGATACAACTTTTCTAAGTAAGGTGAGTTTCACAAAGAAAGCGGAGTAAGGGAGGGAGCGAAGGAGTCTATGCAGGGTAGGCATGAAAGTAAAACAGTCATAAGATAGGAACAAGGGTACATCCGAGCGAAGCGAGAGCAGTACCCGCAGCAGAACCATCACCCGAGAAGGGGATGAAGGAGGGCCACGTAAGTGAGACCCGAAGGGGATCACTGGACGGGATGTGTTAAGAGCTGAAAGCTGAACCCACTTCCCCGTACCACTGGCTTTACTATCAGGAGTACCCTACGTTGACTCAGAGCGACTGACTGTGCGAAGCGATAACCCGAGTTACTGAGTTAATGAAGCTACTGATCGAGCCCCACCCCGACGACTGAGGGAGGCTGCTAATGTTGCTAATGTACCCGCTATAGGGAGGCCTGATCTGAATTCCAATTTCTTAAAGCAGGCTATCTGAAAGAAGAAATTGGTTCGTTGAGGGATTCCAGGCAAGCGATTTCCTCTGGGAGAGGCCAGATGATGGTAATTTTGTAAATTTTTGGTCTCTCCAACGCATAAAAGGTTGTGAGTTCACATTTTCATCATCCATAGTAAAATCAAGCCCACCACGTAGACATTCATAAACTGCCCTACCGTAGATTTTTGCGGATAATCCCAATTTTGGTTTAAAAATACATCCCAATAGGGGATGACCATACTTGTTCAATTTATCTCTTTCAACCTGGCTGCCATGACCGATGTTCCCATTTCCTCGCTGACCCATCATGCGAAAGGTATGCTATTAGAGTGAGTGCGCTCGCGCTCCGCTCCTTCGACTGATTGTTCGTATTGGATCTCAGGCTCTCTATTGTATTCCCCGATTGGGGTTCTTTCACCTTTCCCTCACGGTACTTGTACGCTATCGGTCATTGAGAAATACTTAGGCTTAGAGGGTAGTCCCCCTTTCTTGCGTAAAAGCGATCATCATTCCAACATGCCGTATTTTACTGGGAAGGATCGAACCATGGGAACGAATTCACAGGGCTGTCACCTTCCTTAGCCAGATCTTCCAACCTTTTCAAAAAACCAGTTCCCTATGCGCCCTACCCCGTAAGTACTGTGTTGCCTACGCATGTGCCCCAAAATGGTTGCTGACTTTGTACAAGTCATCCAGGCGCGCTACACCAACACAGCCAACGCTTGCTGCTTGTTGGTTTTTCCATAATCCAATCCACAACAAATCGAATGAAAACGCTTCCTCACTTCACTTGCCTTGTTTCGCTCTCACTCGCCGCTACTCAAGGTTTCTCTTTTGATTTTCCTTCCTTTAGCTACTCAAATGTTTCAGTTTGCTAAGTTTGAAAAGTCCAAAGAGCGCAGACTTGCCATGAAGCTTGGATACGGTTTCTCGATCGGAGATCCATGGATCACAGACGCTCTCTCTCCCTATAGCCTTTCGCCTCTGAAAGCAAGCGTCCTTCCTTCTCAATGCTCGGGCATCCATCCAATGCATGATTTTCAATAGCTTGAACGTGGGTTACTTCACACCCACGCAATCTCGATTTGACACAGACAAACTTTCCACATATATTCCTGACTTGAATGGCTTTCCCTTGCGGCGACTTTTCCAAGATAGAACAGAAGCTTGATTTTGATACGAAAATCAAGACTGAAGTGTGCGAAGTTGACATCACAGCTCTGTCTTGATGGTATCATGAAAGACAAGACACTCCCACTCTGTATAGTATCTGCATCGGTCTATCCGATCCAATCCAGGCATCTGTCATGACATACAAGCACGTCATCCTTTATACCAGAAAGAGACTTCAGGATGTGCTTAATAGCTGTGAGCCCCTGTTTTTCAAAATTTATTTAATTGGTGTTAATTAATTATTAATGCCATATTTAGCCTTAAAATATTTATTATAAATTTTAGGAATTTTCTATAATTTTTAAATGATTTTAAAAAGAGTTTTTATAGCTAAAATATTATTTTGTAATTAATTAAAAAGTTTTAATATCATTTTATAATATTTAGAATTATTTTAATATAGTTATGTAATTTATTAAATTGTTACGATATCAGTTTATAATTAATCAATTGTTTTAAATTGCGGAATGCAAATTTCTATTTGCATTTACCTACTGTTAGGACCTATTTGTAAATCCTAAAACTATGGGGACCTAAGTATAATTCCTAATCTACCCACCCCCGACGACCAGGCTGCCCCCCCGATTGCCCGACGACCGCCGACTCACTGCCCCCGCCATTTCCGGCCAGCGTGACAGTCCCCGACCGACTCGACTTCCCCTATAAAGACCCCCTCACTACCCTCAACTCGACCACTACCACTACGACCCCCCAGCCACCCACAACCGCCCCGACAGCCCCTAACCTAACCCTAACTCCGACGAACCTTCGTCCAGCCCCTACGACGACCGTCACCGCCCCCAACGACCATCGACTGACTCTCCACGCTGAGACGAGTCGATCGCCGCCCAAGCGCCGCCTCACCGACGCCCCTAGCCGCCGTCACCGCCTTCGAAATCCCCCTGTGAAGCTAGACACGTAAGTAGCAGTGTCCAATCCATGTCGTGTGTGTCTCGTGCACACATATGTGGTTCGTCGTGTCCTGGCGAGCACGAGGGTAGGACTGGACACGCGTTTCATGACTCGTACGTGTCGTGCATGGCACGGACACGTAGACTCTGTGTCCCAAACTGTTAGGACACAGAGTTGATTTTTCGGGTGTACTGTTATAAACAAAAAAAACTAAATAAAATAAACCTAAAACCTAACCCTAACACAAGCCGTGGGCTGACCCCCTGGCCAGCCCGACCTAGTCTAAGAACCCAACCCAGAGGGCCGAGTTCGATCCCCCCCTACGCTGTTCTTTTGTTTCTTTTTCTTTTTCTTTTATTTTTCTTTTGTTATATATATATATATATATATATATATATATATATATATATATATATATATATATATATTTGTAAAAAAAAATAAAAAATATATATATATATGTATTTGTATATATATATGTATTATTATATATACTATATTATATATATATATATATGCTGTATATATATATATATATATATATATATATTTTATATATATATATATATATATATATGCTTTATTATATTATATATGTGTATATATATATATATATATATATATATATATATATATATATATATATATATATATATATATTTTATATATTTATATATATATATATATATATATATATATATATATATATATATATATATATATATATATAAAATATATAAAATATATATATATATATATATATATATATATATATATATATATATATATATATATATATATATATATATATATATATATATATATATGTTCATGTGTATATATATTATTATATATATACTATTTTATATATGTATACTATATTTTATATATGTTTATATATATATGTATATTTTATAGTTAAGTATTCCTTATATATATATATATATATATATATATATATATATATATATATATATATATATATATATATATATATATATATATATTTGACATATGTATGTATATATCCATTATGTAAATATCTATATATTTATATGTATATATAAATATTGTAGTTATACATTTTATATATGTATTTCACTAGGTGTAAATTATTATTATGAAAATATACTTGTCATATATATATGACCATTATGTATAATTTACCCTATTAAAATATTAGTATTTATTATGTATTTTTACGTCTTTGTATTTTTGTGTATTTAAATTACTGCAACCATTTGGTGTCCAAGCCTAGCATGGATTTTTGGGCTCAAATATATTTTTCCACATTCAAGACCTGTACAAGTCATATTAGACTTGATTCATGCCCTTGGGTCCTGTATTTGAACTTTGGTTCAAATTATATACATGGACAAAATACGCAGATAATTAATTATTTAATTTTAGTTTATGTACAATGCTATTTTTGAATTTCTAAAAATATTTTAATTGCTGTTAAAATTGTAGAAAAATAGTATTTAGATACTATGTTAATTTAGCTAATTTAGTATAATTTTTAGAGTATTTAATTTGCAGTTTTGCCACTATTTTGGCATATGAAACCAGAACTCATTTTCTGTGTACTTAGGAAAACTGATTTTTATAAAATACTTGTACTAGTTAATAAATTCCAGAAAAATTATAATAAATTTTTATAATTAACAAGGATCAGTTTGGTACTTTATTTTATGTAAAATTAAGCTTTTTATCTTTCTCAAAAATTGTTGGAACACAATGTTCATTTGATTTATTTATTGAATAATTACGACTTGCAGCTTTTTGTGTTATTTTGAGTTATAGCCGTGTTGAACCCCACCCCTCACTAGTGTAAAGACCCTATAAAGTTAGTTATAGTAGTGTGTCATCCCACATTGGTCTCCTATGCTAAAGTCATCATTTTGGCTAGGTGCCCAGTCATAAGTCGTGTTGCACCAATTAGTGTCTTAGTGTTTTAGTTTAGTGTAAAAACTAAGTTTATGTATTTATTTCTACAGTGACGAGTTACCAGGCATCTATAGCACTTTTATAGCAGCTTGCTTTGCTAGAGGCAAGTACTTTATACAAACTTTACATACTGTTACATCAATGAACTACAAATCCAACCATGTTAAATGCTGATCCTTGGGGTAGCAAGTTAAACCTTCACATATTGTATTACTTTCAGTCACTACCATGTTTAGAACAGTTTTATATCTCTCACATGATTAGAACCTGGGTTATGGAGAAACTGATAGTTGAGTACGTGATCAAGCCCCCTTCTCCGTACGTATGTACCGAGCAAGGTTGACATTTTATATGTATACCTTGTCGTAGGCTTTATCTCAAAGCGAATTTGTGCGTATGTACATCTATCGCCTTATCACTTGTACGGAAGTACATTTCATTATGTGCCCCTGCATATTGTACACCTATTGACGATCACGTACCTGCTAGAGTTTTAAATATTATATATACATCTGTCTCTATGACATATGTATCCTTGCCATGATAGACTATGTGATGCATGTTTCCAGTTATTCCTCTTATGTTCATTTCCATGTTTTATATGCTTGTTTGTTAGAATCAGTACTTGTTTCCGTCCTGACAGGATAACGTTGTAGGTATCCTTACTGAGGAGGAGTTACTCTGCGACTCATATTATGGAGATACTGCCGAGGACCCGGCTTTGCTTTACGAGGATGTACCTGCGGGAAAACTCGCCTAGTTTGCGTAGCCACTTGGGATACTTAGTGTAGTTATGTATTAGACTACGTATTTTGTAACTGGACATGTATCCGGTTTTATATTTCAGACTTGTACTTTGGACTTATTTCTATATGAGACGACTTTTGTGTTTGGAGCATTTATGACTTTTATTCACTTATAGAACTGTTAGCACATTTAGTCTTATCTTGTTATCTCTAGAACAGCTTACTGCGCTTTATCTCAAAACGCAGGCTGGACATGACTCGGCCCGGCCCAACAATTTGGGTAACGGGTCGTGACATATTTTTAGTGGTGGCCCATGCAGGTCCTGACTAAATTGTTTGGTTATGTTATTGTACCAAGCATGCCTGCAATTAGGAACTTAAGGTAATTAGACAACATTAGGAATGACGCTTAGAACACCTAGAGGAATGCTACGATTGTAACATAGGAAATATATTACATGCTTGCTATTATAATTAGATTTTCTTGTCTATGATTGTTTATTTTAAAGAGTCCTTATAAGTCCTTTTTATTGTAATTAGATGGTGCTCACTCGTTCATCCCAGTATGTCACACCTGAGAATGGCGCACTCCATATCCAGTCAGCTGACCAGTTGACTGATACACCTCCACCTACCATATTCCCTCCACTCCACAGATCCACAAATCCAGATGCCTCCACCAACTTCCACATCGTAGTCCCAGCAGGACCCGATACTTCTACCATCCTCTATCACTATACCTACCCAGGCTTCCGTCACACTCGACGAAAATCAGCTGCTCACTCTAATCCAGGGGTTCCTAACAATCCATCAGGAGCAGATTACCCTACTCCGCCAGAGCATGGAGCGTTCTGAGGAACGTACCATGGTCCCACCACCTGTAGAGCCACGGCAGAGAGTGGGGACGATCAAGGACTTCATGGGTCTGAACTCCAAGGAGTTCTCAGGGACTAAGGGCATAGTAGTAGCAGATGACTGGCTAGACTCGGTAGAGAGGAAGCTCCTTAGATTTAGGATGCCGGGTGACCACCAGGTCGAGGCAGCAGAATTTCTGCTGATAGACTTGGCAGGAGTCTGGTTCCGAAATGAGCCGTTGTTTGCGAGAGGGAGGGCCATTTGGGATCAGTTCAAGACCCAGTTCAAGAAGAAATTCTTCTCGACCACTGCTAGAGTAGCCATGGGGCTACGATTCCAAAACATCCAGCAGGGGAACCGTTCTGTTGATGAGTATGCGACAGAGTTTAGTCGCCTGAGCCGTTTCGCTCCTAGTCTGGTTGCAGACCCAGAGGAGATGACCCGTAGGTTTGGCCATTGTCTAGTTCCAGACATCGGCATTCTTATAGTGGCGAACGGTACGACTGACTACTACCAGAGCCTAGAGTTGGTCCGGAGCATCGAGGAGCGTCTTCTGTCTAGCAAGAGGCCGGCTTCTGTATACCATGAGGGACCGTCCAAGCGTCAGGCTTTCCAGCAGAGAGCACCGACGCCGCCCCAGCAGACTTACCGTCTCCCTATATCACATCACCCGACCCCGCCAGTTAAAGTTCCGGGACCCCGACATCAGCAGCAGCAGCAGAGGGGAGCTATATGTTCTTTCTGCGAAAGACCAGGGCATGATTACACCATCTACAGGAAGAGGTTGAAGTAGTGTCTAGCTTGCGGGTCTGCCACCCATCAGCTTAGAGAGTGCCCAGCAGCCAGAATACCTAGAGGACCACTCCCGACTCAGCAATAGAGGTTTGGGCAGCATCTGCAGCAGCAGAAGGGACCCCAGGGGAAGGCTTATAGTCTAGCCCTTGAGCCGGAGCCGGAGCAGGTTTCGGAGCCAGATTATCTAGCTGACGTCATCACAGGTCATATTTATTTGTATACTTTTCTAGCTCTATGCTTGTTTGATTCTGGTGCATCTCATAGCTTCCTATCATTAGAGTTTATGCATAAACACCATCTAATAGCTACACCTACTGCGGAGATTAGTAGAGTGATGACGGGAGGAGGACCAGTGCCTATTAGAGCTATCTATAGATGTTCTATTTTTATAGCCGGAAGAGAGTTCAGGGTAAGATTCTTTGTGATGCCACTCTCCGGTTATGATATCATATTGGGGATGGACTGGCTTAGCTATGCCCATGCATCTATAGACTGTCATGAGGGTAGTATTTTGTTTAGTCCCCCAGGCACAGCACCATTCAGTGTCAAGAGGACAGGGCCGGAGATCAGCCTAGAGCCGAACTGTTGTGCGACAGTTGGAGACGTAGCACCGCCACACCCTATCATTAGAGAGTTTATGAATGTATTCCCAGAGGATGTTCCAGGACTTTCGCCTGACAGAGATGTGGAGTTTACCATAGATTTAGTGCCGGATTCATCACCAGTATCCCGGGCTTGCTATAGAGTGAATCCCAAGGAGGTCGTAGAGATGAAAGAGCAGATTGATGACCTATTGAAAAAGGGTTTCATTCGATATAGTGCTTCTCCATGGGGAGCGCCAATGCTCTTTGTGCCCAAGAAGGATGGTACAGTTCGGTTGTGTATTGACTACCGGGCGTTGAATGCCATCACCATTAAGAACAAATATCCTCTGCCCAGGATAGATGATTTGTTCGACCAGTTGAGTGGGGCGAAAGTGTTTTCCAGGATAGACTTGAGATCCGGGTACCACCAGGTGAAGGTCAGGGCAGCAGACATCCAGAAGACGGCATTCAATACGAAGTACGGGCAGTACGAGTTTCTGGTGATGCCATTTGGTCTTACAAATATGCCAGCTGTCTTTATGAATTTGATGGATAAGACATTCCACCAGTATCTGGATAAGTTCGTCGTAGTGTTTATCGATGACATCCTGATATACTCGAAGACGCCGGAGGAGCATGCAGAGCACTTGCGGACAGTTTTGTGGATTATGAGACAGGAGAGATTGTTTGCCAAATTGCCGAAGTGCGAGTTCTTTTTAGACCGAGTGGAGTTTCTCGGCCATGTAGTTACTGGAGAGGGAATCTCGGTAGATCCATGAAAGATTGCTGCAGTTGAGACATAGAAGGCTCCGACGTCAGTTTCAGAGATTATCACTACCACTTTTCTAGCTTGAGGGTATTTTGATCATTTTCAAAATTTTAGAATTTAATTTGAATTATTATTACTATTTATAATTAATGTGATTTTTGAGTAATTTTTAGAATAATTGTTTTTGGTGTTTTAGAGACTTTGACTTAAGTTGACCTTGTAGACTAACCTAGTGGCTAACCTAGGTCTTGACTTTGTGATTAGGATTTGAAAACCTAGGTTGACTTAAGTTCATGAGGATTAACTCATTAGGATTAGTTTGGTGAAAATAGGAGCTAGTTTGATTAAGGAATGGCTTGTGAAGTCACAAGTCATTTTATGACTAATAGGCTTAATGGCCCATAGCCCACACCCATTGAACCAAGCCCTAACCCTAAAAATCTGACCAACCACTATGGTCAGCCCCCCTATTTATATGCTCCTAAAATTAGGGTTGCCTCTTTAGGAAACTTTGCCATTTGGAAGAGGTGAGTCCCCATCCTTGTAAATCCTTAGAAAATCCATTTCTTCTCCAAATTCCTTCAAATAAATTGCAATAGAACCTAAATCCAACGTTCTTGCAGTTGGTATTGAGTTTTTATAGGGGAGAAACAATTTGGAGAACTTTTGGTGGTTTGAGGAATCATTTCATTGGGGCTTTTTGAGAGCTTGTTCACCTATAGGTATAATCCTCTCTATTTTATTTAAATTCTGTTAAAAATCATTTTAGGAATGCCCTAGCCCTAGCCTAACTATAGGAATAGGGATTCCCAAATTTTTTTGTCCTTTCGTGTCCATTCTGGACACGTATCAATGTGTCTAGGTTAGTGTTCGACGAAATGCCTCAAAGGGCATTTCGTTCGATTTTTGTGATTGTGTTTGAATGGAAAAATCCATTTTTGTCTCGCTTATATAGTTCTTGGACACAAAGCACGTATTAGCATCGCGTCGTGTCCCCACAGACACACGGACACGCTGTTTCCTCCCACGCATGCGGGCAGATTTTCTCTCCTGCTGCTCGGGTGCGATTTCTCCGTGCACAGAGGGTTTCGACGCTTGAAACTCGACATAGGAGTTGTGTCAATGACTGACACGAGGCTCGTAAAGTTTCACGTGTCCTCGTGTCATGTCGGACACATATTTTCGTGTGCACAATACGTGTACTGTTTGTGTGCAGTGCATTTGGTGTTCACTGTTATTTTTAGTTAATTAATGTTTTAATTCATGATTTTATCTTACTAAATAGATCCTAAATATTATGTATTTTGTGTGTTAGATTCAGTCTCCTTGTTAGCTTAGGTTTTGGTTGAGGAATATGGATTCGAACTTAGGTTCTTTGATTTCCCTGATACATTATTTTGACACTGTCTGATACTGTTTACTCCCAGTTTTCCCAACCAGTTTAGTTCTCTATTTGTTATTGTTGTTCAACTGTATTGATCCCCACATGTTTCATTCCATGTTAGCTAAGTCTTTTCATTCAAAGTTTTGGGTTTGTATGGGTGATATGGGAATTGGTATGTAGAGCAGTTGATTTCAAATTTATAACTGTTACATTGATTCTCTTATAATTCGAAAATCTGAGTTTTCCCTTCACTGTTTAAACTGATATGGAACTTGGCAATGGGTGTTAAATTTAAAATGGAACTGAGTTCTCTGTTAAACCTGAGATTTGTTAATCGATTTTGTTAAATCTGGGATTGGTTAAACCTGGGATTCAATGTTTTTCCCTTTTTGCTTAACTGAGAATTCAATTATAGGTTTGTTTGTGAACCATTTTACTGTTGTTTCAGTTTTCTAGCTAGTTTAGGACTGTTCTTTTTCACTGTTATTGATTTCCTTCCTTTTTATGTTAACTGTTAACTGAGGTTGTTGATTCCCTTTCATTTGTTTTATGAACCTAAATTGGGATTATGTGTTCCCAGTCCTTAGTAAACCTGGGAATGAATTGAATTGGACTGTGGTTTAATGAGTTAATTCTGAAACCTGAGAATGGTTTTTAAAACCATATTGTTATTTGAAAACTGATTTTCCTTTTTGTTCTTGAATCCTGTTTAGGCACAAAACCTGAGATGGGATTTAGTTCCCAGTTTTTATGTAAACTTGAGAACATTAGCCTGAGATTGGGTTCCTGTTTGGTGAACTGGGGGTTAGTTCTAAACCTGAGATGGTATTAAACTGAGAATATAGGTTGTATAGGTTGTTCTGTTAACTGTTTTAATGTTAGTTAATTTATTAATTTCTGAACTGACTTGAATTCTGAGATTCTTCTAAACCTGAGAATGTGTACTTAATTCATTGATTCCTTCTTGATTTGGCATATAACTGAGGTTCATGTGTGTAAAACCTGAGATTGCATAACTGAATAGGTTTTCTGTGCATTATTGAATTGATTTACAATTGATTGAATGTTTCCTTCCTATTAACTGAGTTTACATTATTTTGTGATTCAATGTTTTCTTCTAAAAACTAATATGGTTTCCCATTACCTGAGAATGATTCTTAACCCATAATGTTTACTTGTAAATTAATTTCCTTCCTTGTATTGACTGAGAACTAAATCATTTTTCCTTTACTATCATATATACACACACAACCACATTGCACAATAAATTGCTCACTGTTTTCAGGATCTACAGTCCCTGTTTTCCAGTTTCTTCATACACACACATACACATGTTCTCATGAGTTTTCCCCTCACTCCCTATGTGTGTATATATATAAGCCTTGTTATATATATATATACAAGCTTTCCTATATATGTGTATATGTAATTTAATATATATATTATATATATGGTGTCATGACATGTGGGATTTATGTTATGATATGATGTCATAGAGTATGGAATACCATAGGACTTAATGTATTGTATATATATATTATATTATGTGACTAAGGCATGGCTTGGCATGGTGTTGCCTAGTTTAGTCATGGTATAACCTAGAATAGTTTGGTTAGACCTAGATTAGACTAGTTTAACCTAGATTAGACTTGGTTGACCTAGTTTGACTTCTAGGGTTGACCAGAGTTGACCAAGAGTTGACTTTGGCCTAGATTGATATAGATTCATGTAGAATGCATTAATTTGCATCGTATTATCATTGTAGACTCATAGTGACTTGTACTGTTCTATAGGAGACAGACACCACTCCTCGGACAGTCTATATTCTCTCAGATTCACCGGTTACAGGCGAGTACATTCTCTGATCATTTCATATCCTGCATTAGGAGTATATTTCCTGCTTTAGATTACTTTACATGATGTTGACACGTTGGAAACATGGATTAGTACTATATGGATCTTGTTGGGCGATGTTATCCCCTTAGCGGATACATCGGGTGTTTCCTATTCGTGTACTTTATCGTGAACATCGTGTACTCCTTGTATTTGTGACTTTCGTGTACGAAACGTGTGAAATCGTGTATAATCATGTATTCACATGACCTTCGTGTACAATAACATAACTTAGCCAGATCCTTGTGTATTGATTGGGGCGGGGGAGTAGAAGTGGTTATGTATTCAATTTAGTAGATTACTCGTGTACAACCTCTGTAGATTACTCGTATATAACATCGTGCCGTTTACATAACCATCTTGTGCTCTGAATCACTAGACACTATCAGTTCTCTATTATACTGTAGCTATTTATTTACAGTCTTTCCTGTTTATCATATTATTCTTCAGTTTCTTGTATCTTACTCTCTAGCATGATTATATATCCTGACCTGCTATAATTTGTTGAGATGTACTGTGCTCGCTCCTGTCCTGACTAGACCTGTTGAAATATTACAGAGGACGAGGCTGAGGCGTTCTGTCCTACTTACTACGGTGCTACACTAGACGAGTGCCTGGACTTGGACCAGCAGCAGGATCCACTAGCTGTAGATGACACTCCCTTAGACTAGGACCGTCTTTACTATTCTGGATTACTGTATTAGATTTTGAGATATTCTGAGGTATGTATTTATTTTAGACACTTAGAATTCTGGTTGTATCTTTGTGATTCTCTGTTCTGGATATTTTTATCTTTCATTATCAATCTATCTTATCTGTTCTACCTTAGCTGTGGTTGAGTTTATATTTCTGTTATGTCACCCCCATTCGGGGAGTATAACTGTTATTACCTTCAATTGTTAGTTGTTGTGACCTAGGACAGTATTCTACCGCCGACACTGCGGCGTAGGCTGGACGTACCCACGTCTCGTGCCCTTACTCTAGGGTACGGGTCGTGACACGTTTTTAGTGGTGGCCCATGCAGGTCTAGGATATAAGTGTAGTGGTATTCGAACTAGAATATCGCTGCAGCCTGCAGTAGAAATTAGCACATGTTTGAAGGTACTCAATCACACTAGGAAAATTCCTTATCAGATTCCGTATATCTATTTTCCTCTTATTGCCTTCCTTAGAATTTTAAACTGTCCTCCTTTGATTATTCAACTCATTCTCAGTAATTGTTTCTTGTTTGATCTGTGTCTCCAGGATGGTTGAGACGCAATCGTATTGCCCCGTGACGGGAGATGCGGGAGAGGGGTCTGCCACCTCTCGTGTCCAGCAGCCAGCTTCCGGTGCTACAGGGCCAGTGCAGCCCTCAGGTGTGGGAGTTTCTGCCACTTTTGGAGGAGCACCTCTGGCAGTCAGGAGGCCAGTTGTGATTCCAGAGATCCTTCCCATGCAGCATCCTCCGCCTGCGGGGATGGTAGATGCTGCCCATCTCTTCTCCTTCGTGGAGAGGATTCTTGAGTCGCACCAGCAGCAGCAGACGAGGCAGACTGCAGATTTCAGGCAGGGGATCGATGAGGCGCACCAACTGGTTCGCACCACATTCGAGATGATCACAGCTCAGGGGGCCCAGCAGTAGCCCCGTCGGAGGGAGAAGGACGTACAGGACTTCTAGAAGATGCATCCTCGGGAGTTCTTCGGCACAGATGGCATCCACATTGCAGACGACTGGATAGAGCATATTGAGGAGATCTTCCGACTAACAGAGATACCAGCTCGACTCCAGATCGAGGCGACGGGCAGCCAGATACAAGATTTGGCCCGAGCATGGTATCAGACAGATCCTAGGGTAGGAGTTGAGGGCCAGACTTGGGCCCAGTTCAAGGAGCTGTTTGAGGAGCAGTTCTTTCCTGATGTTGCCTTAGGAGGTATCGAGGCACATTTCGAGGCTCTGGTTCAGGGGAACCAGACGGTAGCTGAGTATGCCGGGGAGTTCTGCAGATTGGCCCGGTTCATTAATGACTTGACTGAGAAGACGAAGGCGAGAAAGTTTTGCCGAGGGCTGATTAGAGAGATTCGGCCGCTGACTAAGAGCGACCGGAACGCCACTTTTACTGAGATATTTTCTGGGGCTATGGCGGCGGAGGACGACCTAGGGCTGAAGCTAAAGAGGTGTCGTGACTTCCAGGGTGGCAGTAGCAGTCAGGGGCAGGCCAAGAGGCCTCACTTCCAGCAGCAGCAGCAGCAGAGGCCAGCTCAGCAGCAGTATCAGCATCAGGGCTGTGCACCTTTTCAGCAGGCGCAGCACCAGCAGCAGAGAAGGCAGGAGGCACCCAGGCAGCAGGCTGTTAGTTATACTTTCTGCAAGAAGCCTAGGCACAAGTGGGACGAGTGTAGGAAGAGACTCGGTAGATGCTTGATGTGTGGATCAGCAGACCATCAGATGCGAGAGTATCCAGTTGCATCGATGCGTCCGGTACCAGGAGAAGCTGGGGCAGCCAAGGCTCCAACAGGCCAACAGAGGGGACCAGCCCTGCCGACCCAGCAGCAGAGGTTCCAGCAGCACCAGCAGCAGGCACGGGATAGACAGCAGGGGCGAGCTTTCGCCATGGCAGCTGAGGATGCTGAGGTCATCCGAGAGCTGATAGCAGGTTCGGTTCTTCTCGACTCCCTTTCAGTATTTGCACTCTTTGATTCCAGGGCTTCCCACAGCTTTGTGTCTGTATCGTATGCCATTAGACACAGTTTGATTTCGGAACCATTGCCTAGGACCTGTAAGATTACGACCGGGGGTGGGGTCATCCTCGTGAGTGATGTTTGCAGAGGGCGGAGTATCATTTTGGAAGGCCGAGAGTTGGGGGTGAGTCTACTAGTCATGCCATTACCAAACTACGACATTGTATTAGGTATGGACTGGCTGAGTAGACACCACGCCCGTATTGATTGCCGTGGGGATAGAGTTTTGTTCGGGGCGCCAGGAGAGCCAGAGTTTGAGTACACCCGACGGCAGGCAGAGTAGGACGGCGGAGTCTTCTGTGGAGCATCAGTCGAGGAGCAGGTGGCTCCGCATCCCTTGATCGCAGAGTTTATGGACGTTTTCCAGAGGAGTTGCCAGGGCTTCCATCGGACAGAGATGTAGAGTTCTCGATAGACTTGGTTCCCGGCGCGGAACCGATCTCCCAGCATGTCTATCGAGTGAACAACATCGAGTTAGTGGAGCTGAAAAAACAGGTGGATGAGCTGCAGGACAAGGGCTTCATTCGCTCGAGTTCTTCACCTTGGGGTGCACCGATACTTTTCGTACCCAAGAAGGATGGGTCGGTACGTATGTGTATCGACTACAGGGTACTCAACAATCTGACAATCAAGAACAGATACCCACTGCCGCAGGTCGATGATCTGTTTGATCAGTTGAGCGGAGCTCGGGTGTTTTCCAAGATTGATTTGAGGTCGGGTTATCACCAAGTGAAGGTGAAGAAGGAGGATATCCCCAAGACCGCTTTCAGGACGCGGTACGGGCAGTTTGAGTTTTTAGTTATGCCGTTTGGGCTAACCAATGCACCAGCAGTATTTATGAATCTAATGAACAAGGTGTTCCACCAGTACTTGGACAAGTTCGTGGTGGTGTTCATTGATGATATCTTGATATATTCCAAGACAGAGGAGGAGCACGAGGAGCATCTGCGGATAGTGCTAGAGACTCTCAGGCGGGAGCAGCTTTATGGGAAACTCTCCAAGTGTGAGTTTTCTTGGACTGGGTGGACTTCTTGGGGCATGTGGTGACTGGAGATGGTATCTCAGTTGACCCCAAGAAGATTGTAGCAGTTGAGGCTTGGACAGCGTCGACTTCAGTGGCAGAGATCATGAGTTTCCTGGGGCTGGCAGGATACTACTGGAGATTTATGCAGGATTTCTCCCGGGTTACAGAGCCGTTGACACGGTTGACCCGGAAGGATATTGAGTTTGTTTGGTCAGAGGAGTGTCAGGCAGCTTTTGATGAGTTGAAGAAGCGGCTTACGACAGCTCCGATTCTGACATTGCCTTCAGGATCAGGTGGATTCACTATTTATAGTGATGCTTCAGGGAAGGGGCTGGGTTGCGTCTTGCAGCAGCATGGGAAGGTGATTGCCTATGCTTCCAGGCAATTACATCCCCATGAGAAGAACTACCCTACCCATGACCTGGAGCTGGCAGCGGTGATTTTTGCTTTGAAGTTATGGAAGCACTATCTGTATGGCGAGAGGGTGGAGATTTTCACAGATCACAAGAGCTTGAAGTATGTGTTTACACAGAAGGAGCTCAACATGAGGCAGCGCAGGTGGCTTGAGTTGATGAAGGACTTTGACATCGTACTTCAGTATCACCCGGGGAAGGCCAACGTGGTTTCCGATGCCTTGAGCAGGTATCCGACAGCCATGTGTTTGACTATGGATCGGCACCTGCTTGCAGATTTGGAGAGCCTTGGGATTGAGGTGATTATGCCAGGGGTGCAGATGCAGTTATGGGGCCTTCAGATACAATCAGACTTGATGGACAGGATCAAGACGACACAGTTTGATGATGTAGCTCTGCGGTGTATCCGAGAGCAGATCAGTGCAGGAGTGGAGGATGTTGAGTTCTCACTTGGAGAGGATGGTATCCTGAGGCACGGTTCCCGGTTATGTGTGCCCAGCGGGGAGCTCAGAGAGCAGATTATGCAGGAGGCTCACAGATCACAGTACTCTATACATCCTGGTGCCAACAAGATGTACAGGAATCTGCGAGAGCATGTCTTGTGGTACGGGATGAAGAGGGAGGTGTCCCACTTCGTAGCTAGATGCTTGATCTGTCAGCAAGTCAAGGCAGAGAGGCAGAGGCCCGGAGGATTATTGCAGCCGTTGCCCATTCCAGAGTGGAAGTGGGAACATATTACTATAGATTTTGTATCGGGTTTGCCGCGTACACCAAGAGGGAAAGATGCGATTTGGGTCATCGTTGACAGGTTGATAAATCGGCTCACTTCTTGCCATTCAAGGTGGGTACGTCTACAGAGAGGCTTGCGGAGTTGTATATGAGACAGATAGTCAGGATTCACGGAGTTCCCGTCGGCATAGTCTCAGATCGGAATAGTCGCTTTACTTCCCATTTCTGGAGGAGTCTGCAGACTAGCTTGGGCACTCAGCTCAAGTTTAGTACCGCATACCACCCTCACACGGACGGACAGTCAGAGAGGACTATTCAGACCCTTAAGGATATGCTGCAGACGTGTATCCTGGATTTTGGAGGTTCCTGAGAGGATCACCTGCATTTGGTAGAGTTTGCTTACAACCACAGTTATCAGGCCAGCATTGAGATGTCACCGTTTGAGGCTCTGTACGGGCGTAGGTGTCGTACACCCTTATCTTGGGATGATGTTGGAGAGCGAGCTTTACTGGGACCAGAGATGGTTGTTGACGCAGCCGAGAAGGTGAAGCTCATCAGGGACAGACTTCGCGTGGCGCAGGACAGACATCGGCACTGGGCCGATAGCCACCGAAGGCCGCTGGAGTTTGAGGTACAGATTTAGAGATAGGATTAGAAGTAGGCTGTTTTAATTTTTGTTTTGTTTGATTGATCGTGTTTGATTTTTAGTAACTTGAGACCTTCCTTGTGATTAGGTTGGAGACATAGTTTTTTTGCGGATATCTCCGACTCGTGGTATGATACGTTTTGGTGGAGGTGGGAAGCATAGCCCGAGCTTCATCGGCCCTTTCGTTGTCAGTGGAAGAGTCGGTGACGTGGTATACAGGCTAGACTTGCCACCTACACTAGTGGGAGGTCACAACATATTCCACGTGTCACAGTTAAGACGGTACATGGCTGACCCTAGCCATGTGCTCGATCACTCGGAGATAGAGGTTGGACCTACTCTCAGTTATCCAGAGCAGCCTGTGGAGGTTTTGGATCGCCGGAAGAAGGTATTGAGAAACCAGGTGATACCCTTGGTACGCGTCGCATGGAGGCATCATTCTCCAGGAGAGTCTACCTGGGAGCGAGAGGATAAGATGCGCGAGCGGTACCCCTATCTTTTTGGACCTTGAGGTATACTTTTCTATCCTTCTTAGCAGTTGGTTTCGCCTTTAATTTCGAGGACAAAATTATTTTAAGGGGGGAAGATTTGTCACTACCACTTTTCTAGCTTGAGGGTATTTTGGTCATTTTCAAAATTTTAGAATTTAATTTGAATTATTATTACTATTTATAATTAATGTGATTTTTAAATAATTTTTAGAATAATTGTTTTTGGTGTTTTAGAGACTTTGACTTAAGTTGACCTTGTAGACTAACCTAGTGGCTAACCTAGGTCTTGACTTTGTGATTAGGATTTGAAAACCTAGGTTGACTTAAGTTCATGAGGATTAACTCATTGGGATTAGTTTGGTGAAAATAGGAGCTAGTTTGATTAAGGATTGGCTTGTGAAGTCACAAGTCATTTTCTGACTAATAGGCTTAATGGCCCATAGCCCACACCCATTGAACCAAGCCCTAACCCTAAAAATCTGACCAACCACTATGGTCAGCCCCTCCCCTATTTATATGCTCCTAAAATAAGGGTTGCCTCTTTAGGAAACTTTGCCATTTGGAAGAGGTGAGTCCCCATCCTTGTAAATTTTTAGAAAATCCATTTCTTCTCCAAATTCCTTCAAATAAATTGTAATGGAACCTAAATCCAACGCTCTTGCTGTTGGTATAGAGTTTTTACAGGGAGAAAACAATTTGGAGAACTTTTGGTGGTTTGAGGAATCATTTCATTGGGGCTTTTTGAGAGCTTGTTCACCTATAGGTATAATCCTCTCTATTTTATTTAAATTCTGTTAAAAATTATTTTAGGAATGCCCTAACCCTAGCCTAACTATAGGAGTAGGGATTCCTAAATTTTCGTGTCCTTTCGTGTCCATTCTGGACACGTATCAATGTGTCTAGGTTAGTATTCGACGAAATGCCTCAAAGGAAATTTCGTTCGATTTTTGTGATTGTGTTTGAATGGAAAAATCTACTTTTGTCTCGCTTATACATTTCTTGGACACTGAGCATGTATTAGCATCGCGTCGTGTCCCCACAGACACGGGGACACGCTGTTTCCTCCCACGCACGCGGGCAGATTTTCTCCTCTGCTGCTCGGGTACGATTTCTCTGTGCACAGAGGGTTTCGATGCTTGAAACTCGACATAGGAGTTGTGTCAATGACTGACACGAGGCTCGTAAAGTTTCACGAGTCCTCGTGTCGTGTCGGACACATATTTTTATGTGCACAGTGCGTGTACTGTTTGTGTGCAGTGCATTTGGTGTTCACTGTTATTTTCAGTTAATTAATATTTTAATTCATGATTTTATCTTACTAAATAGATCCTAAATATTATGTATTTTGTGTGTTAGATTCAGTCTCCTTGTTAGCTTAGGTTTTGGTTGAGGAATATGGATTCGAACTTAGGTTCTTTGATTTCCCTGATACATTGTTTTGACACTGTCTGATACTGTTTACTCCCAGTTTTCCCAACCAGTTTAGTTCTCTATTTGTTATTGTTGTTCAACTGTATTGATCCCCACATATTTCATTCCATGTTAGCTATGTCTTTTCATTCAAAGTTTTGGGTTTGTATGGGTGATATGGGAATTGGTATGTAGAGTAGTTGATTTCAAATTTATAACTGTTACATTGATTCTCTTACAATTCGAAAATCTGAGTTTTCCCTTCACTGTTTAAACTGATATGGAACTTGGCAATGGGTGTTAAATTTAAAATGGAACTGAGTTCTCTGTTAAACCTGAGATTTGTTAATTGATTTTGCTAAACCTGGGATTGGTTAAACCTAGGATTCAATGTTTTTCCCTTGTTGCTTAACTGAGAATTCAATTATAGGTTTGTTTGTGAACCATTTTACTGTTGTTTCAGTTTTCTAGCTAGTTTAGGACTGTTCTTTTTCACTGTTATTGATTTCCTTCCTTTTTATGTTAACTGTTAATTGAGGTTGTTGATTCCCTTTCATTTGTTTTATGAACCTATGTTGGGATTATGTGTTCCCAGTCCTTAGTAAACCTGGGAATGAATTGAATTGGACTGTGGTTTAATGAGTTAATTCTGAAACCTGAGAATGGTTTTTAAAACCATATTGTTATTTGAAAACTGATTTTCCTTTTTGTTCTTGAATCCTGTTTAGGCACAAAACCTGAGATGGGATTTAGTTCCCAGTTTTTATGTAAACTTGAGAACATTAGCCTGAGATTGGGTTCCTGTTTGGTGAACTGAGGGTTAGTTCCAAACCTGAGATGGTATTAAACTGAGAATATAGGTTGTATAGGTTGTTCTGTTAACTGTTTTAATGTTAGTTAATTTATTAATTTTTGAACTGACTTGAATTCTGAGATTCTTCTAAACCTGAGAATGTGTACTGTAGCACCCAGTTTCCCAAATGAGGGTAATTTTAAAATTTTGTGTTTATAATTATTTTAATAATGATATTTAATTTATGATATGATTTTTGCTGATTTTAAATTATTTTAAAATTATTTAAATCAATGACTTGTGGTTTTGATGTTTTGCTAGTGAAACCCTAGAGACTGTTTGACCTAGAGCCTAACCATGTGATTATGATATTTTAATGTCATTTTTGGCCTAAGTATATTTTTGCATTTGACCTCTTTGAATTATTTTGATATTATTTTATTATTTATGATATTGTTTTGGGGTTATTTGAGTCGGGTTCGAATTTCAACTCAATCCGACTTGAAACGGGGACCCGGGGGTAGTTTGACTCTAGTGGGACCCACACGCTAGTTAGGCATAGCCCACATGATATTAATTTTAGTCCACATGATAGAAATATTTTAGTTAGAGGTTAGACTAATTATTATGGATAAGGTTAGTGTGATTAGAGACTTTAGAATGACTAATTTAGCCCCAACCAATTAGCCCTTTCCTAATACTCATAGAATAGGTTAGTAGAGGCTTTTGTACTTTTCCTAATAGGACAAAACCACCTTTATGGCCAGCCACAATAAGGATAGGGTTGAGCCTCCCATTTGTCATTATCCATCTATTTTTCTCTCTCTTGTTCTTCTCCAAATTCCTAGAGAGCAATCCCTAGCGATTTCTCCACCAAATCCTTCCATTTCACCACCAAATCTTTTTCTTTCCTTCTCCATTCTAGCCAAGGAGGAAGCTACCCAAGTTTGGGAGGATTCGGAGCTCGTTCGTGTCCTTTTGGAATCTCTACGTGTCGGTGTCGCTCCGGGAAGGTTTTTCTTCGATTCGATCTACCGGGAGGTATAAATCCCTTCTTCTTTTCATTTCCTCATGCATATAGATCTATTTTGAACCCATAGGAATGACCCCCATGGTTGTATCTCCATTTGTGTCCATTTTGTGTCCATTTGGAGGTCATAGGAGTGTCCTTTGTGTTGTGGATGTGTTCATGTTACATATATAGATTTATATATATATATATATTGTAATGAGAGTGTATCCATATTTATATATGTAATAAGTGGTCATGATGATTATATAATCAAGTTTGTGAGTGTGGTTCTCATATTATTATTGCTATTATTGTTGTGGATAATTAGGATATATATTGTGTATTCTTTTGGCTCAAACTATCTAAATCCGTCATAATTTTTATCCACGTTTTTAATTTCAGTCCTAACTTAGAAATGTCATAACTTCTAGCTAAAAGCTCGGTTTAATCTCCCGTTTTTTTTAAAAGAAGCGTATTGAAGTTAGCTTTCCAAAAACATATATTAATAGGCCTAATTCTTTCTATAACTTTCTGGAGAATTATTTGAGTGTCAGCTGTACGAAAGACAAACGCGTTCTCGATGTTTTCGCGATTTCGGAAGTTTCCGGAAACGAAAATACGATCCGTTTGAAGTTTCGGAAAGCTAACACATAGATCTATAACATACTTTAATACTAAATTTTAATTCAAACTTAGATGGTACAGTATTGATTATTAGTAGGAGTTATTATTCGGCATATGCATTTTGTGCACCCTTGTGTGTAATATAATGTTCTATTTAATTTTAACCCATATTAATATATATACATTATGTAATTAAATAGAGAATGCAAGTATGAGTAAATGTTTAAATAAATGATGTATGAGGTGATAATGTAAGCATGTATAAGTATGGCTTGTAATGAATATGTAGGTTCCATAGTGTGTAATGTATGGTACATATAGTAGTGCAAGAGAATAAATGAATGATAAATGAATGAAAGCATGAATGTAATGTAATAATAGATGTAATGTATGAAATATACAAGTTAATGAGATGTAATGTTCTATGTTAACACAAATTCTATATTACCTCATGTACCCCCTTACACTATGTTGACACTATCACACTTGACACATTGTTCACTTACACTTTGACACTCTTTGATATGTATACACTATGTATGCCCATTTAACCCTTACTTGCCCCTTTGCCATGTTCTCATACACACACATAGCCTCTTAAATAAGTATTTATGAATATAGTTAACTTAGCTATGTATGTATATTATATATATGTTAGCATATTGTGTTGTAATATATAAGTTTATATAACCATTTGAAATGCCATGATTATAGACCTAATGTTGAATACCAATATATGCATGTGTATATATGTGTAGACATATATAGTTTAAAGTAATAGATTACCTAGTGTATATCCAATGTGAATTCTTGCCTATTTGAGTATTGAATAATTGCATGCTATATAGAGTTGGGTGTATGTTGGCTTGTATAGCCTTGTATTGATGTGTGCTTGCTAGGATAAGTCTTGGTTTGGCCTAGTAAGACTTGCTGGGTTAGGACATGACCTAGTTTGACCTAGTTTGACTAGTGCAGTTGACCAGAGTTGACCAAGGGTTGACTTTGGCCTAATTTGACCTAGATTCATGTAGAATGCATTGTAGTACTTTATATTACCCTTCTGGACCTGTTGTGACTTGTGCTGTTCTAATTAGGAGCCAGACACCTCTCCTCGGACAGTATCTTTACCTTGGACATTCAGATATCAGGCGAGTACATTCTCTGATCATTTCATATCCTGCTTAGAATTATATTCCTGCTTTAGATTACTATACTTGATACTGTCACGACATTATCACGGATTAGTACTATATGGATCTTCTCATGCGATGTTATCCCCCTCGGGAGCATCGGGTACATTGTGTCATGTGCGTTTCACTTTCATCATGTACTCCTGTGCTTCCATTTTACATGTGCACTCCTGTGAATCTTATACTCTCATGTTCACGGAGCCTCCATGTATACTATCATGTGCACCCTATATGGGCCCCATGTGATATCCTGTGCAATAACATAACCTGTTTAGATCCTTGTGTATTGATTGGGGATACGGGGGAGTGCTAGTAGTTGTGTGAACAATTCTATTGTAGTGTAGATGAGTGTAGATCCTGTGCACCTCGATATCCTGTGCAAATCTGTCCTGTTCACATGTGCTATCTCGTACTCTGACTCACTAGCCACTGTTAGTTCTCTATTTATAGTAGATATTTCTGTTACAGTTCTCTCTCTTATTTAAATACTGTATTTCTTCAGATCCTGTATTTTACTCTACTGTATGATTATATTTTCTAACCTGCTATGATCTGTTGAGATGTACTGTACTCGCTCCTGTCCTGACTGGACCTGTTGATAAATTTTACAGATAGCTTGGAGGCTGCCTGCTAGCCTAGAGGAGACAGTAGAGGTTGCATAGATAGCTAGGGTTTTTGCTTATAGTTTATTTTCAGTCATCTTGAGTTGTATTTATGGATTACTGTATTTGGGTTTTGAGATGTATTCTGAGTTTGTATCTTAGACACTTAGACTTCTATCTGTTGTATCTCTTTTTAATTTCATGTTTTATCTATCTTCCTTTATGCTCTACCTTAGATGTGATTGAGCTTACATTCTGCTATGTTACCCCCATTCGGGGAGTATAAACTGTTTAGTCTTATATTGTTAGATGCATTGAGACCTAGGACAGCGTTCTACCGCCGACACTGCGGCGTAGGCTGGGCGTTGTTACGTTCTCATGCCCTAACTCTAGGGTGCGGGTCGTGACACGTTTTTAGTGGTGGCCCATGCAGGTCAAGTTTGTGTAGTGGTATTCGAACTAGAGTACCACTACAGCCTGCAGTAGGATTATGATATATTTTTGAAGATACTCAATCACAATTAGGATCCCTTGAGAGATTCCTGGGACGACCCTTGAGAATCTTGTTTAACTCTGATTTGAAAACTCTTTTCTTTTTCCTTGATTTGATTTATCTTTACTTTCTGCTATTGAATTTGATTTTGATGGATTATTATTGAATTTGAGTTTGTATTTATTGATTTTGATAAAGATTGTTGAAATTTGAATCTTGATGTTAGTTATAGCATCCAAGTTTGTAGTTATATGATTTGAAGGATTTTGTTCATTTCTGAATTTTGATATTCGTTGATAAATTTAATTTTTTTGGTATTCATTGTTGATTTAATTTAATTTTTGGCAAGATAAAATTATATGGGCTAGGTCATCTAAGTTATGGAAATCTTGTCTTATATAGTCACATTAGTCAGCATGGTGAGGACATATAGTCTAATTTTGGATATATTTCTCAGGTGTGGAAATTTAAGGTTTTCGCAGCCAAGCTAGCGGCATCGCGAAAATGTTAAATACCATGATTCTAGAGATATGTGCATAAGTCAAGGACTCTGTGATTATCGTAGCCTTGCTCACTAGTATGACGAGGATTTAGAGTACCATGATTTTGGATAGACGCATATGATTATCAGATTGTACCTTAAATATTTTCGAACATTTTGCTACTTTTGTTTCAGTCATTCAAAAAAAAAAGAGAAGGAATTATTGTTGTTTTGTTTGTTTTGTTTCTCATTGTTTACTTAGGATGTAGCTTTAGCTATTTTTATAAACCTTGTGTAACTTCTTACAAAATTTATTTCTTCTTAATACAATAAACAAATGATTTTGCTAGGCCTTATTTTGGATTTGGTATTATAATTCTTGTTTCAAAAAAAATGGGTCCCTCTTTTAATTAGATAAGCAGAACAGATTCTATTATCATTCTTTTCCTGCCAATATTTTTACTACCATCATTCCTTGTCTTATATACCTGTCCTGATTATATCAATTCCCTGTCTCGTATATAATTCTGTCAGCTATTCCTTGACAACTCTTGAATCTTCATATCATTTTGCGTGAGAAATGTTAAGGAAGTGACGTAAATTATGTAGCTCAGAGAAGACGTAACTGGTTATTTTATGATGATCTAAAGAAAATCAAATGTGGAGTGTTCTATATGGAAACTTGAGATAGAAATGTGGGAAAGGTCTCGAATAGAATAAAGAGTTGTATACTGCCAATCTGGAAACAATTACATTTAGAGAAATTTTGGGGTTATGAGATAGTTTATAGGTGTATTCAAAACTAATGAGGATATCAGAGGTCAACCTAGTTTTGAGAACTTAGAAAATCTTGGTTATTGATTCTGGGGAAAACTTTTACTCTGAGGCTATGTAGAAGGTTAGTAATGGAAAAGAGAAGTTAATTGTGTTTAATAAGGATATTAAACAAGATGTTGCGAGAAAATGATTAGGGATAGAGAGAGCACAAAGTTATGGAAGTTTATAGATTGTTGTGAAATATTTTAGGAGAATAATATTCAAGGGTGTATGTCGAAGAAAATACGGAAGTTGATTTTATGATGAAAGATAAGTTTTGTAAGGCCTAGAGATTTAAATTAAATAATACGAGGAGAACAATTTGAACAAGTTCAAGGAATTCGTAAACGGGATTTAGAGGTTTTGGGTCAAATTTAAGACAAGGTGAAAGAACTTGGAAATTTAAATAAATGGTTAATGTTGATTCCTAAATGTGAGGGTTGTGCTTCAAGAGTGATGTTTGGAAATTGGGAATTGCCTACGGTAGTCATGGTAAGGGTTTAAGTAAAGGTTAAATTTTCATATGGAGACTGGTGAGGTAAAGATTTGATTGGCAAGTTATGACCAGATAAACTTAAGAGTATCAGAAGCAGATGACTAACTCGATCTTCATTATTTTTGTGCATTAATTACCACCTCTTGAACTCACACTTTCTAATTGAGATCCTTGACGTTCCTTATCGTGACTTTGATATTCGGAATGTAATACTAGCTGTTACCCTCCAACAAATCTTATATGCAAGACCTAGACGAGCTCACCTTCGTGTAGGTATATCATATCCCACTAAAACCCGTCTTCTTGTACTCTATTTTCTTGATATGATTTTCTGGTCAACTGGCTAAACTATAACCTCTACCATTATACTAAATTTCTTCTTATTTCAATTAGAAATCCAGCCTTGACTCAATTCTTTCGACTCGACATATGATGGTGTTCTGCTTGTTTCCTTAGATGCTTAACCTTGTACCTTATCTGATTACTTGACCCGTTGGTTAAGAAACTTGGACTATGTAATTCCTTTCATCATTACCACCCTTATATCTTGTGCTACTAAATTAGCCTTAGTTCTACAAGCTTATCTATCTTCGAGCTTGGTCATGACATATTTTATTGGGTGGCCACCCACTAACATATTGTCTAATTAGAACCGGTACATGATGGTCTGATCAACCTATTGCACTTTGGCTCGCTTTTTCATGTATCAATCTACGAGAATGGAGACATAGTTAAACTTGACCCTAGAGTCTCATTCGCGACAGCCTTGACAATTCTTCTTGAAATCTTTTTATCGCCTATGAACCTCGTATTCGTACTCAGTCGAACTAAATTTAATCATGACCTGAACCTCCATCATTGGATGCTCGTGCTCATACTTTGATTTCATTGATTTTCCTTCTTGCCCAAATCTCGTTTTATCCCGAAATTGATCAACTTAGATCGTGTCAAGACAAAAATCTATTTGTGATTTGTTGTGCCTAAATTTTTAATTTTTGCCATTTTATGGAATAGTAACCTTTTAATAATTTCTTAGTTGCTTGTTAATGACCAATTTTTATATAGGATGGTAGACAGCCCTACAACCTTGATGATTGTTGTTCCCTTACCTTCCTAATTAGGACACCCTAGATTGTTTGTGTGTTGATACCATAGTACTGTTTTGACCTAGAATGATTAGTGTACCTAGGTGAGACTTCCAACTGCTACAGTATGCCCGGACCTTGTATACTATTCCTTCAAATTGCATGATTTAGAAAAAAAAATTTAGACCTTGATTGTTGGGAGATAGGGACGTCACCCCATTAGTATCAGTTGTAGATATATATAGGTTAGTCCTTGATGTGGGGATGTGTGTCTATAAACATGTAGCTTATGAGATTTATGAGAGATTATAGTATCAGCCTTGATGGGATGTACTAGTCTTTTGGTGAGCATAAATGTGTTATGAGAGATAGGGGCCTATATGTCTTAGTAATGCATCGTTCCTTTGGTAATAGAATGTATTAATAGATGGTTAATAGGAAGATAATAGTTTGAGCATACCTATAGCCTATGATCAGCTCTTTTTTATCCTTAGTTAAGACTACTTTAAAATAGGTCCAGTCCCTTGGATATAGGTTCCAGTCCATATTCTATTGAAGTTCCATTACCGTCGTACAGTAGAGCAGTATTGGAGGTATTCCTAGATTGACATTTTTTAGATGTCCGTTTATTATTCCAGTGTTAGGAAGTGTTACCTTAGATATTGGGTAAGTTAGAGGCTCTAGAAGGAGTACTATCGATCTTAAATTTCGAGGACGAAATTTTTCTAAGGTGTGTAGAGTTGTAGCACCCAATTTCCCAAATGAGGGTAATTTTAAAATTTTGTGTTTATAATTATTTTAATAATGATATTTAATTTATGATATGATTTTTGCTGATTTTAAATTATTTTAAAATTATTTAAATCAATGACTTGTGGTTTTGACGTTTTGCTAGTGAAACCCTAGAGACTGTTTGACCTAGAGCCTAACCATGTGATTATGATATTTTAATGTCATTTTTGGCCTAAGAATATTTTTGCATTTGACCTCTTTGAATTATTTTGATATTATTTTATTATTTATGATATTATTTTGGGGTTATTTGAGTCGGGTTCGAATTTTAACTCAATCCGACTTGAAACGGGGACCCGGGGGTAGTTTGACTCTAGTGGGACCCACACGCTAGTTAGGCATAGCCCACATGATATTAATTTTAGTCCACATGATAGAAATATTTTAGTTAGAGGTTAGACTAATTATTATGGATAAGGTTAGTATGATTAGAGACTTTAGAATGACTAATTTAGCCCCAACCAATTAGCCCTTTCCTAATACTCATAGAATAGGTTAGTAGAGGCTTTTGTACTTTTCCTAATAGGACAAAACCACCTTTATGGCCAGCCACAATAAGGATAGGGTTGAGCCTCCCATTTGTCATTATCCATCTATTTTTCTCTCTCTTGTTCTTCTCCAAATTCCTAGAGAGCAATCCCTAGCAATTTTTCTACCAAATCCTTCCATTTCACCACCAAATCTTTTTCTTTCCTTCTCCATTCTAGCCAAGGAGGAAGCTACCCAACTTTGGGAGGATTCGGAGCTCGTTCGTGTCCTTTTGGAATCTCTACGTGTCGGTGTCGCTCCGGGAAGGTTTTTCTTCGATTCGATCTACCGGGAGGTATAAATCCCTTCTTCTTTTCATTTTCTCATGCATATAGATCTATTTTGAACCCATAGGAATGACCCCCATGGTTGTATCTCCATTTGTGTCCATTTTGTGTCCATTTGGAGGTCATAGGAGTGTCCTTTGTGTTGTGGATGTGTTCATGTTACATATATAGATTTATATATATATATTGTAATGAGAGTGTATCCATATTTATATATGTAATAAGTGGTTCATGATGATTATATAATCAAGTTTGTGAGTGTGGTTCTCATATTATTATTGCTATTATTGTTGTGGATAATTAGGATATATATTGTGTATTCTTTTGGCTCAAACTATCTAAATCCGTCATGATTTTTATCCACGTTTTTAATTTCAGTCCTAACTTAGAAATGTCATAACTTCTAGCTCAAAGCTCGGTTTAATCTCCCGTTTTTTTTAAAAGAAACGTATTGAAGTTAGATTTCCAAAAACATATATTAATAGGCCTAATTCTTTCTGTAACTTTCTGGAGAATTATTTGAGTGTCAGCTGTACGAAAGACAAACGCGTTCTCGATGTTTTCGCGATTCCGGAAGTTTCCGGAAACGAAAATACGATCCGTTTGAAGTTTCGAAAAGCTAACACATAGATCTATAACAAACTTTAATGCTAAATTTTAATTCAAACTTAGATGGTACAGTATTGATTATTAGTAGGAGTTATTATTCGGCATATGCATTTTGTGCACCCTTGTGTGTAATATAATGTTCTATTTAATTTTAACCCATGTTAATATATATACATTATATAATTAAATAGAGAATGCAAGCATGAGTAAATGGTTAAATAAATGATGTATGAGGTGATAATGTAAGCATGTATAAGTATGGCTTGTAATGAATATGTAGGTTCCATAGTGTGTAATGTATGGTACATATAGTAGTGCAAGAGAATAAATAAATGATAAATGAATGAAAGCATGAATGTAATGTAATAATAGATGTAATGTATGAAATATACAAGTTAATGAGATGTAATGTTCTATGTTAACACAAATCCTATATTACCTCATGTACCCCCTTATACTATGTTGACACTATCACACTTGACACATTGTTCACTTACACTTTGACACTCTTTGATATGTATACACTATGTATGCCCATTTAACCCTCACTTGCCCCTTTGCCATGTTCTCATACACACACATAGCCTCTTAAATAAGTATTTATGAATATAGTTAACTTAGCTATGTATGTATATTATATATATGTTAGCATATTGTGTTGTAATATATAAGTTTATATAACCATTTGAAATGCCATAATTATAGACCTAATATTGAATACCAATATATGCATGTGTATATATGTGTAGACATATATAGTTTAAAGTAATAGATTACCTAGTGTATATCCAATGTGAATTCTTGCCTATTTGAGTATTGAATAATTGCATGCTATATAGAGTTGGGTGTATGTTGGCTTGTATAGCCTTGTATTGATGTGTGCTTGCTAGGATAAGTCTTGGTTTGGCCTAGTAAGACTTGCTGGGTTAGGACATGACCTAGTTTGACCTAGTTTGACTAGTGCAGTTGACCAGAGTTGACCAAGGGTTGACTTTGGCCTAATTTGACCTAGATTCATGTAGAATGTATTGTAGTGCTTTATATTACCCTTCTGGACCTGTTGTGACTTGTGCTGTTCTAATTAGGAGCCAGACACCTCTCCTTGGACAGTATCTTTACCTTGGACATTCAGATATCAGGCGAGTACATTCTCTGATCATTTCATATCCTGCTTAGAATTATATTCCTGCTTTAGATTACTATACTTGATGCTGTCACGACATTATCACGAATTAGTACTATATGGATCTTCTCATGCGATGTTATCCCCCTCGGGAGCATCGGGTACATTGTGTCATGTGCGTTTCACTTTCATCATGTACTCCTGTGCTTCCATTTTACATGTGCACTCCTGTGAATCTTGTACTCTCATGTTCACGGAGCCCCCATGTATACTATCATGTGCACCCTATATGGGCTCTATGTGATATCCTGTGCAATAACATAACCTGTTTAGATCCTTGTATATTGATTGGGAATACGGGAGAGTGCTAGTAGTTGTGTGAACAATTCTATTGTAGTGTAGATCATGTGCACCTCGATATCCTGTGCAAATCTGTCCTGTTCACATGTGCTATCTCATACTCTGACTCACTAGCCACTGTTAGTTCTCTATTTATAGTAGATATTTCTGTTACAGTTCTCTCTCTTATTTAAATACTGTATTTCTTCAGATCCTGTATTTTACTCTACTGTATGATTATATTTTCTAACCTGCTATGATCTGTTGAGATGTACTGTACTCGCTCCTGTCCTGACTGGACCTGTTGATAAATTTTACAGATAGCCTGGAGGTTGCCTGCTAGCCTAGAGGAGACAGTAGAGGTTGCATAGATAGCTAGGGTTTTTGCTTATAGTTTATTTTCAGTCATCTTGAGTTGTATTTATGGATTACTGTATTTGGGTTTTGAGATGTATTCTGAGTTTGTATCTTAGACACTTAGACTTCTATCTGTTGTATCTCTTTTTAATTTCATGTTTTATCTATCTTCCTTTATGCTCTACCTTAGATGTGATTGAGCTTACATTCTGCTATGTCACCCCCATTCGGGGAGTATAAACTGTTTAGTCTTATACTGTTAGATGCATTGAGACCTAGGACAGCGTTCTACCGCCGACACTGCGGCGTAGGCTGGGCGTTGTTTCGTTCTCGTGCCCTAACTCTAGGGTGCGGGTCGTGACACGTACTTAATTCATTGATTCCTTCTTGATTTGGCATATAACTGAGGTTCATGTGTGTAAAACCTGAGATTGCATAACTGAATAGGTTTCCTGTGCATTATTGAATTGATTTACAATTGATTGAATGTTTCCTTCCTATTAACTGAGTTTACATTATTTTGTGATTCAATGTTTTCTTCTAAAAACTGATATGGTTTCCCATTACCTGAGAATGATTCTTAACCCATAATGTTTACTTGTAAATTGATTTCCTTCCTTGTATTGACTGAGAACTAAATCCTTTTTCCTTTACTATCATATACACACACAACCACATTGCACAATAAATTGCTCACTGTTTTCAGGATCTACAGTCCCTGTTTTCCAGTTTCTTCACACACACACATACACATGTTCTCATGAGTTTTCCCCTCACTACCTATGTGTGTATATATATATATAAGCCTTGTTATATATATATACAAGCTTTCCTATATATGTGTATATGTTTTTTAATATATATATTATATATATGGTGTCATGACATGTGCGATTTATGTTATGATATGATGTCATAGAGTATGGAATACCATAGGAATTAATGTATTGTATATATATATTATATTATGTGACTAAGGCATGGCTTGGCATGGTGTTGCCTAGTTTAGTCATGGTATAACCTAGAATAGTTTGGTTAGACCTAGATTAGACTAGTTTGACCTAGATTAGACTTGGTTGACCTAGTTTGACTTCTAAGGTTGACCAGAGTTGACCAAGAGTTGACTTTAGCCTAGATTGACCTAGATTCATGTAGAATGCATTAATTTGCATCGTATTATCATTGTAGACTCATAGTGACTTGTACTGTTCTGTAGGAGACAGACACCACTCCTCAGACAGTCTATATTCTCTCAGATTCACCGGTTACAGGCGAGTACATTCTCTGATCATTTCATATCCTGTATTAGGAGTATATTTTCTGCTTTAGATTACTTTATATGATGCTGACACGTTGGAAACACGGATTAGTACTATATGGATCTTGTTGGGCGATGTTATCTCCTAAGCGGATACATCGGGTATTTCGTGTTCGTGTACTTTATCGTGAACATCGTGTACTCCTTGTATTTGTGACTTTCGTGTACGAAACGTGTAAAATTGTGTATAATCATCTATTCACATGACCTTCGTGTACAATAACATAACTTAGCCAGATCCTTGTGTATTGATTGGGGCGGGGGAGTAGAAGTGGTTATGTATTCAATCTAGTAGATTACTCGTGTACAACCTCTGTAGATTACTCGTGTATAACATCGTGCCGTTTACATAACCATCTTGTGCTCTGAATCACTAGACACTATCAGTTCTCTATTATACTGTAGCTATTTATTTACAGTCTTTCCTGTTTATCATATTATTCTTCAGTTTCTTGTATCTTACTCTCTAGCATGATTATATATCCTGACCTGCTATGATTTGTTGAGATGTACTGTGCTCGCTCCTGTCCTGACTGGACCTGTTAAAATATTACAGAGGACGAGGCTGAGGCGTTCTGCCCTACTTACTACGGTGCTACACTAGACGAGTGCCTGAACTTGGACCAACAGCAGGATCCACTAGCTGTAGATGACACTCCCTTAGACTAGGACTGTCTTTACTATTCTGGATTACTGTATTAGATTTTGAGATATTCTGAGGCATGTATTTATTTTAGACACTTAGAATTCTGGTTATTTCTCTGTGATTCTCTGTTCTGGATATTTTTATCTTTCATTATCAATCTATCTTACCTGTTCAACCTTAGCTGTGGTTGAGTTTATATTTCTGTTATGTCACCCCCATTCGGGGAGTATAACTGTTATTACCTTCAATTGTTAGTTGTTGTGACCTAGGACAGCGTTCTACTGCCGACACTGCAGCGTAGGCTGGACGTACCCACGTCTCGTGCCCTTACTCTAGGGTGCGGGTCGTGACAGAGATCATGAGCTTTCTGGGTTTAGCAGGCTATTATAGAAAGTTCGTCCAGGACTTTGCTAGGATAGCTGAATCCATGACGAAGCTGACGCAGAAGGACGCAGAGTAAATTTGGTCAGAGGACTGCCAGGCAGCGTTTGAGGAGTTAAAGAGGAGGCTGACGACCGCTCCAGCTCTGACATTACCTTCAGGTTCTGGAGGTTTCACCATATACAGCGATGCTTCAGAAAAGGGGCTAGGATGTGTCCTACAGCAGCATGAAAAAGTGATTGCTTCTGTATCTAGGCAATTGCGGACTCATGAGCAGAATTATCCTACCCATGACCTAGAGTTAGCTGTGGTGATCTTTGCACTCAAGTTATGGAAACATTACTTATACAGAGAGCGTGTGGAAATTTTTACTGACCACAAAAGCTTAAAGTATGTGTTCACGCAGAAAGAGCTGAACATGAGGCAAAGATGATGGTTGGAGTTGATAAAAGACTTCGACATCGATTTACAGTATCATCCCGGAAAGGCAAATGTGGTGGTGGATGCGCTGAGCAGGCATCCGGTGGCATGGTATCTGATGATAGATCGGCATTTACGAGAAGATCTGGAGAAGCTCGGTATCGAGCTAGTTCGGCCAGGATCAGTGATACAGATGATGGCGCTTGACATTCAGTCAGGTTTGATGGAGCAGATCCGAGAGGCACAGTCTACAGATGAGAGCCTTCGCAGACTTCGAGCCCAAGCTTTAGCTGGATTGCTGGATGACTTCACTATAGCAGAGGATGGATCCTTGAGGCATGGCAGCCGGTTGTGCGTGCCGAAGGGAGAGCTGGTAGAGGCAGTCTTGCAGGAGGCACATCGATCGAGATATTCTATTCACCCTGGTGCTAATAAGATGTACCGTGACTTGCGAGAACATCTTTGGTGGCACAGGATGAAGAGGGATGTATCACGTTTTATCTCGAGATGCCTAGTTTGCCAGCAGGTCAAGGTGAAGAACTAGAGGCCAGCTGGTTTGTTGCAGCCGTTACCCATTCCCGAGTGGAAGTGGGAACATATTACGATGGACTTCATCTCAGGGCTTTCTCGTTCCCAAGGAGGGAAGGATGCCATTTGGGTCATCATGGACAGGCTGACGAAGTGTGTGCACTTCATACCCTTCAAGGTGGGGCTTTCTACCGAGAAGTTGGCGGAGCTATACATGCAGCAGATAGTTCGCCTACACGGAGTGCCAGTAAGCATCGTGTCGGACAGAGACAACAGATTCACGTCCCACTACTGGAGGAGCTTGTAGGAGGAGTTGGGCAGTAGGCTCAAGTTCAGTACGGCGTACCACCGCAGACAGATGGGCAGTCCGAGAGGACGATACAGACACTGGAGGATATGCTGAGGACCTGCGTACTGGACTTTGGAGGATCATGGGAGAGCCATCTGCACTTGGTAGTGTCACGACCCGCACCCTAGAGTAAGGGCACGAGACGTGGATACATCCAGCCTATGCCGCAGTGTCGACGGTAGAACGCTGTCCTAGGTTAACATTTATCTAGCAATATATCTCAAAACAGTTTATACTCCCCGAATGGAGGTGACATAGCAGTAATAAACTCAATCACAACTAAGGAAGAGATAGCACGATATGAAATAGAACTCAAGGAAACAAAATAGATGAAAAGTAGTCTAAGATAATCCCAGCAAATATCCAGAAGTACATGGTCTCAGATACAGAATAAAAGAATATATACAACTCAGAACTCAGAATAAAGTCTAGCTAAAACATGTCTCGAGACTACATAAAATAAGATAAGCCTAACTAATCTAGTCTAGGCAATTGGGGTGATATCCTCAGCTAGAGCTGGGTCCTCCTGAGGGTCCCCCTCGCAAGTGTCATCTAAGGCTGCCCCAAAGAAGGTGTCCAGGCAGGCCTCCTCCTCGTCCTCTGTAATATTTCAACAGGTCCAGTCAGGACAGCAGCGAGCACAGTACATCTCAACAGTTCATAGCAGGTTAGAAAATATAATCATGCAGTAAAGTAAGATACAAGTACTGAAAGAAGTGCAGTATGTAAACAGAGAGAGAAAGCTGTAATAGAAATATATACTATAATAAAGAGCTAACATGTGGCTAGTGAGTCAGAGTACAACATGGACATGTAAATGGCATGGGATGATTCTGATAAGATACTACGGAATGATTCTGATAAGATACTACTGGTGTATTATTCACATGTCCACTTCTACTCCCCGTACCCCCAATCAATACACAAGGATCCGACCAGGTTATGTTATGATTCCATGCAAGGCCCCCGAAGGGTGGTACATGGATGTCCCATAAATGGGGATTCTAGGAAACCCAATGTATGGAATAATGATTCAAGGAAGACTCTGTGATCATAAGAGTATATATCACAAGTAATCAGTGAACTAATGAAGCATAGTGATACGTCATGTAAGTGAAACGCACAGAACATGTGGTACCCGATGCTCCCTAAGGATAACATCTCAAGAAGGGATCCATATAGTACCAATCCGTGTGACCAACGTGACAGTAACAAGTAAAGTAATTTAATGCAGGAAATAATTCTAAGCAGGATATAAAATGATCAGAGAATGTACTCGCCTGGTATCTGAGTGTCTAATATGAAAATACTGTCCAAGGAGTGGTGTCTGGCTCCTAATCAGAACAGCACAAGTCACAACATGTCCAAAATTGTATAATGAAGTCCTACTATGCATTCTACATGATTCTAGGTCAATCTATGCCAAAGTCAACTCTTGGTCAACTCTAGAAGTCAAACTAGGTCAACCAAGTCTAAAATAGATCAACTAGTCTATACTAGTCTAACAAGGCTATACTAGGCCTAATAAAGCTGTACAAGCCCTATCTAGGCTCACCAAGCTATACTACATTACTTAGGCCTATTCTTAACACATGAATATATTTTACCTATGAAAAATACATACACAAGTGGTATATATATGTGACATACACATACACTTGTGTAACCCACACATCCCATGTAGGTGTCTAGACTAGATACCCAATTATACCACTACCATATGTATAATACTCACATTACCTATGTATATATATATACCTATAGCATATAATCATATAGGGAAAAATAGGATACAATAGAGGGGGAAATATAAACTGTGTATGTGTGAGTGTAATGGTGTATATGTGTGTGTATGAAAGAGTGAAAACACTGTGTGTGTGCCAATGCATATAGGGTATGTGTGTGTAGGTGACTGTGTGTAAAGAGGGATTTACATGGTTCAATTATAACAAAACAGTCCACAATCCTAAACATTCCCAGATTTGAACTATCAAACATAACCCAAACTACATTACCCAGTATTGGAACCTATTCTCAGATTCACTCTACAAATCCATATTCTCAGGTATTCATAACTTCAGTGAAGAGCATTCATTTCCAGGTTAACACAATATAGGAGGCATTTGAAATCAAAACCGGTGACAGGGACTTAATGGTGTAAAGGAAAATAACAAGTTCAGGTCTCATTTTAATCTCAGAAAACAGTGAATGCCCAAACCATTCCCAGGTTTTTGAAAAAAAAAACAACAATACAAAACAAATGTCAGGGTAACTCAGGTTCAGCCATAACAAATCAGTTAACCCATGAATCTAACAGTTGACAGTTAAAAGGAGAGATTTCCAGGTTAATAAGAACTAGAAATCAAGCTCAAATACTAATTTTAGAAGGCTACCCATGCCTAGCCCCAACTTCCACTACCAAAATATATCGTTTTAGCGACGCCTAAAAACGTCGCTAAAACAACAAAATACGTCGCTAAATATAATTACCGACGTATTTACCGACGTTTAGGCCTTGTCGCTTTTTTCTTAGTCGCTGATCTTTTAAACGTCGCCGAACGTCGCAAGTACCGACAATCAGCGACGTATTGATACGTCGGTATTTTACCGACGTCTTCTGTCGTTTCGTCGGTACAGTAGCGACGTGGCTAAAGTCGCTACACGTCGGTCTCCGTCCTGGGATTATTACCGACGTTTTACCGACGGTTTTCGACGTATAAGTATCTCCGACGTATCATGACGTCGGTAAACGTCGGTACTCTTGATCATTTTCTTTGCAGCTTTTCTGTCGGTAAACGTCGCAAAGTACGTCGCAAGACGTCAATAATCGTCGGTAAACGTCGGTAGCCTGGATATTTTTTGCAGCTTTACCGTCGGTAAACGTCACAAAGTTGCGTCGGTAGACGCCGGTAATCGTCGGTAAACGTCGATAAATTTGCAAAAAAAATAAAAAAAATAAAACACAGAATGTCCTTTTCTCCCTGCAGTTTAAAAAAATAACCATAAACACAGAATGTCCTTCAGGCAGAGTATCATATACATTAGCAGCTATTCAAAAAGCTGCAGTGAATCCATAAATGGAAGAACTCCATTCTGCTCTAATCATAAACTGTAATGTATCATATCTAGCATGCTTCAACATCCCAAAATATGCAAGAACATACCCACAGAGAACCGACAAATATCTAAGTCACAAACGTATGATGATACAACCAAATAACCAAAGTCTACACACAACCAACAAATAGAATAGGATCCAACAAATAGCTAGGATCCAAACATCCAAGTCTAAACAACCAACAAATATCCAAGTCACAAACATACGATGATACAAACACAAACAAACAGTCACAAATGATCAAACAAACACAAACAAATAGTCCTAACTAGGACTACTACTGATCTGGTGCAGGAGGGGCACCGCCCTGACGAAGGCGTAAAAACTCCTCATACTCCGCAAGTGAAATCGATACAGATGGAGCGCCAGTCGGTGGAGTCGGTGTCGAAGAAGAAGGCGGTAGAGGCGGCGGAGTCGACGACGATGAAGGCGCACCCAGAGTACCAGCATGCTCCAACGCTGTAAGTCGCTGGTTGTATGAATCCATGATAGATAACATTCTACCACTGCTCTGGACCATCGAATCCTGCGCCAATCTCACCCTCTCGGCCATGGTCACCTGTCCTGTCTGCAACTCCGTCACCGTGCGCTCTAACCCTCCAACGGCACGCTCTGTCCTCTCAGTCGTCTCCCTGAGGTCCATAATGCCGCGGTCGAGCGCATCCAATCGTGCTAGCAGCGCAGGATCGTCCGTAGGATGCTGAGACTGCTGCTCGATCTGTCGTAGCAGGTCGTCACGGAGAGACTCCATCATCTGGTGGACTCGGGCAGACTCCTGGGACGGCTGTGGACCATGCACACTAGCAGGAGATGTCCTAGAGGACTGGGTCGCAACTAGGGCGCCATAGGATCCCGTACCGTAGTACGTACCCCTACGGAGGCCACCAGCGGCGGTCATCCACAGCTCGTCCTCCGACGGAGCTTGAGTGGGCTGCGAGGAAGTACCGGCCTCTCCTGCATCAGGTGCACTAGCAGCCGCCCGTTCCCGCAGCCTCTTATACTCGGCCTAGAAAGTATGGATAGTACTCTATGATTTCTAATTTCTAATTAATGTACTTATTTTTACTAACTTCATGAATATTTATTTGCATCATATTTACTAAGTTATATTAAAATGGACACGAAGTATTAAATTAAGATAACGTATTGTAATACTTACATAGGTCTGCTCGGCCCTCTCGTCAATAAGGACTCCGCCCTTCCGATGGGTGGCCAGAAAGACGGTCACCATGTCGGCGTTACCGACCTTCCTTACCTGTAATTAAATATATTATCTTAGTAATAATTTATCGGATTTGCATTAAAATAATATTTCTAAAAGAGAAAGACATACCAGACGACGGAAATGTTCCGTCATCGGAATCGACCCACCGCACCACTTCGAGGCATGTTGCCTAGCCGCCTTAGCCTTCTCCGACTTCTCCTTGTACCTTGGCTCGTTGAATCGAGCCTTCATCGCATTCCACTGATCGGGGGTGATCCAACCTTGGATCGGCTTTCCGGCACGATCACGATCCTTCTGATCGTTGATAGAGTCGCGGATCAGCTTGGCAGCGACGGAAGGAAACATCCCCTCGATCTGCTCGGCCCGGTGCGGCGGATAGTAAAACATATCCTAGAACAGTACGAAACCAAATATTTATCAGTTATATATAATATGCATAAATTAAATGATTCATGTTAAAAACAAATCTATTTTAACCTTGAAGCGCGTAAACCAGAAGTTCTTCCTTTCGTCTGGAGCATCAGAGTAGTTAATCCAGGGACCACCATAATTATGCCTCAGCATATCGCCTAGGCGTCTCTGTACCCCTGAAGGACGATATCTATACATACATATTATATTCATGAAAAAGTTAATTTATGATAAAAACAGAAAGAAAGAAAAAATAATAAACCAAAATACCTACTTTGTACCGTCGGCCCAGATCTCCGTCCTCCCCTCCTCCGGAGGTGCGCACGCATCATCTTCATGATGCTGGTCGGCCGTCGGCGCATCCTCCTCGGCCATCTGCTCATCCGTCTCCATCGTCGTATCAACATCAGGAACGCTAGACGGGGGAGCCCTCTCAACAGGTCTGGAACTACTCGTCCCAGGAGATATGCCACGTGACGTCGTCCCAACCGGCCCAGCTACTGTCCGATATGGAGGAGTAATCGGCGACGAGGATCCAGAGCCGGTACCAATAGGAGGTACCGAAGGCAAACTCCGTCCCCTAGCAGTACCTGTAGGAAGTACCGGATGATCCCGACCTCCTCGTGGCCCTCGCAAATGTCCGCGACGACCTGCCATACCTGATAACAGCATATTATAGTACAAGATATAATAGAGACTAGAAATATGACAGTACAACAAATAATAGAGACTAGAAATATGACAGTACAACAAATAATAGAGACTAGAAATATGACAGTACAACAAAGATAATAACCAAGGTAACATATGATGATACATTCTACAATAAACATCTAAGTCCAGATAATATCTCTCTCAATCATCTTCAGAATAATCATCTTGTTCGTCTTCCTCGACCTCATCTTCCTCTTCCTCCTCATCTTCACTTTCGTCTTCACCTTCGTCGGCTTCGCCTTCCTCTTCGGATAATTCTACATCTTCTACATTATGTGTCGTGTAATGCGTAACTTCCGTGGAGTCCACATCGACAATATTGGTTACAGGAGGTAGCTCGTCCTCCTGGTAAGCTTTTTCATCAACATCAAAAGTATCTCTAGCTTTAGTCTTGCATACTGCCCACCAGTCAGACTTCGTTGCTCCCCGTCTCGGATAAGCTGTAAAATACACGAGCTGAGCCTGAGTTGCTAGGACAAACGGTTCGTAGCCTTGATATCTACGCTTGTAGTTTATATCCACAAGACCATGCTTGTCAATTTTCCAGCCTTGATTTTCAATCGGATCGAACCATTCACACTTGAACAACACGATATTTGCAGGTTCTCTGCCATAATTATATGACAACTCCACAATCTCTCGCAAGATGCCAAAAAAATCATTTCCTGGATCGACGTCTTTGTAGTTCGAAGACTTGATACACAAACAACTGTTCTTCGTGGAATCAAGATCCAGGAAGCTGTCTCTGATCGGAGCATTTGTCGACTTGAACCGAAAGCCATTGACACAATAACTTGGCCATGTTTTAACAAAAGTAATTGGTCCCTTGGCAAGAGTTCTAATTAATTCAATCTCGGGTGAAATTAGACGATCGACCTGAATATCAAAGAAGAGATAATAAGTTATTTATTGCGCAGTTGCATTAGAAGAGGCCAGTAAATATTACCGAACTGCTTACATATTCGCTCAACCAAGAAGGAAAATGACGTCTCATTTCTTGTTCTAATGCTTCGTCTGTTAGGTAGGGTCTAACCAGCCTCAACTCATCATTATATGTGCTGGAAAACAACGAAGCATTAGAACGATTAGTACAATAATATTAGCTTATACTATTACATTGAGATGACGTAAACTCATCATTCCTTACTTACCCTTCTAGCTTCTCCACTTCATCCTCGTCGCAATTGAGTAATACATACAACTGAGCAGCCCTTAGCTCTTCGTCATTCAAATATCTCTTCTTCATTTTTCCCGAAGGCTTTCCGGACGCATTGAATACTTTCAGTATTCCATCATTAAATTCTTGATATCCGTCGTCGTTTCTCGGAGCCCTCGTTCTATTCGTAGCAACATGAGGTTTGAAATAGGAGGAGCAGAAATTTGTAATCTCCTCGAGAATATAGGCTTCACAAATAGAACCCTCGACCCGAGCCTTATTTTTTACCTTTCTTTTTAGGTGATTCAAATGTCGCTCGAACGGGTACATCCATCGATATTCGACGGGTCCACCAACACGTGCCTCGTAGGAAAGATGAATCGGCAAATGCTCCATAGAGTCGAAGAATCCAGGAGGAAACACCCAGGATATAATGGAGTCCTTGCATTCTCCAGCAACTCCATGAACTGTGGCTAGTGAGTCAGAGTACAACATGGACATGTAAATGGCATGGGATAATTCAACACGACCAGATTGTAAATGGCTAGTGAGTCAGAGTACAACACGACCAGATTGTAAGGGGTAAGAATAATTGGCCAGCAGGAGTATTGAGATCCCGACTGCCAGAAAGGGACGAAGCCATCAGAACATAGTGCCAGACGTACATTTCTAGGCTTTGCAGCAAAATCTGGATGACGTAAATCAAAATATTTCCCCGTCTCTCCATCCGAAGGATGACACAATTCTCCATCATCCTTTGTGCGTTCTTTGTTGTGCCACATCATGTGTTCTGCTATTTTCAGACATATACATCTTCTACAAGCTCTTCGTGATCGACAAGTAATGCATATACTTGTAAGGACGTCGTTTTCTAGTTGACTTTTCTTTTTCCTGTACTGGCTTGTAACGATCTGTATTACAGAAGATACAACTTTCTATGTCCTCGTTCTCCTTGTAGTACAACATGCATCCGTTGCAACAACAATCTATCTTCTTGTACCCCAGTCCCAGTTGTCGGACCATCATCTTTGACTTGTAGAAGTTTTTTGGGAGCTCTTTTGATTCCTTCGGTAACACCTCCTTGATTAGTTGTGTAATCCGATCATAGCAAGCTTGTAACAAGTTAAAATCAGACTTTATGTTCAACAACCATATCGTCACTGATAGTACGGAATAAGTCTCACAACCAGGATATAGAGGAGTTTTTGCATCCTGAAACATATCATAGAACTCCTTCGCCTCGGGATTAGGATCCTCTGGATCAAAATTAGGCTATGTCGTATCGTACACCATATCTCGTGCAAGGTTCTGCAGGTCTCCATAATCAACAGAGCATCCATCGTCTTCGATGACAAAATTCGTTGCAGTATTATCATAAAAAGTATAAGTAGCAGCATTTGAAACCTATCTTTCCGTATATAGTTTACCTTGCGATGACCATAGGCCGTAATCACGTATGAAACCCTTACGGGTCAAATAATCTCTCACAGTCACCACTTCTTTGTAATGTCTTTTACGACAATTACCACATGGACACTTGATTTTGTTACCGTCCATGTACTGAGCTTTGCTCATGGCATACTTAAGAAACACTTTCACGCCTGCCTGAAAATCGTCACTCACACATATTCTGCTCTCGTGTTGTCGTTTGTACATCCATGTACGATCAACGAAGTAACGATCTATCACAGCTTGGATGTGAAAATCTGTATCGTAAAATAAACTAACAGAATTAGTATATAATCATGTACTCACCAGTAACCGGATGTAACTGAGTCCGGGGGTACTCCTGGGCCCACCGTGCAGTAACTGGTAGATTCACTGGTATAGGCCAGATGTACTTAGTATCGACCGTATCAAATTAGTATCGGTCTATAGGTTTGGTATAGGCCATATCAAATTGGTATTGGCCTTAGTGAATTGGTATCGTCCTATTCGATATGTATCGACCGTATAGCTAGGATTCATATTGGCCTTATTGTCACGACCCGCAACCATTGTGAGGGTACGAGAGCGTAACAACGCCCAGCCTACGTCGCAGTGTCGGCGGTAGAACGCTGTTCTAGGTCATGAACTATAACTAACATAATATGAATACTCTCCATAAGGAGGCCAACACAGAGGTACAACTCAATCACAATCTAAGGTAGAATGTAGCATGATGGAAAATAGATAAGAAATTCTCAACTGAGGTACAGCAGAAAGAAATAACAAAGTCTCAACATCTCTAAAATATACAACTCTGAAAATAAGACAACATCTAAACATGAAAAGAAAGGACAGTCTAAGCTATCTACACTATATAAGGTATCATCCTGAGCAGCTGCCTGAACCTCTCCAGGGGTCCAGGTTGCGAGTGTCAACTAGGCAAACTCCAAGTAAGGGTGCAGGGTTCCTCATCATCCTCTGTAAAATTTTCAACAGGTCCAGTCAGGACGGGAGCGAGCACAAAACATCTCACGCAGTTCATATCATGTTAGGAAATATAAAGCATACAATAGAGTAAGATACATGAAATACTGAAAGAAGAATGTATATAAAAATAGCAGAGATTTGATAATGGGAAATATCTATATATGATAAGTAAGAACTGTAAGCAACATGTGATTTAGAGCACAATATGGTTATGTAAACGGGTTAGGTTATACAATAAAATGGGACTCCTTTGTACGTGGGTGTACAATGGACATATACAATTTCTTATACAATAGGATTGATCACATAATCAATTTTACTCTCCCTTCCCAATCAATACACAAGATCTAATTCAGTTACGTTACCTTATACAATGGCTTGTACAATGGCTTATACAATGGCTTGTACAATGGCTCAATGTGATAATGAGAGTACAATATGCATAATGAGTGTACAATGATAAGAATATTCAATAAATACAATATATAAGTGAAATGCACATCACAATATGTATTTAGTGAATACAAGGAGATAACATCTCAGAAGAAGATCCACATAGTACTAATCCGTGATAATGATCGTGTCAGCATCAAGTATAGTAATCTAGAGCAAGAATGTAAATCCAGACAAATATGAAACGGTCAGAGAATGTACTCGCCTCGTATCTGAATGTCTGAAGTAAATGTACTGTCCGAGATGAGGTACCTGACTCCTAGTTAGAGAAACACAAGTCAAGATGTATACAGGGGATGATAATAGTAATCTATAATGCATCTGCATGCTGTCTAGGTCAAACTAGACTAAAGTCAACACTTGGTCAACTCTAGTCAACCACACTAGTCAACTATGTCAAGTCCTAGCCCAAACAAGTCTAATAAGTCTCACTAGGCCTAACCAAGCCTAGGCTAGCAGTCACACACCAATCATAAGGCTATACAAGCCAACATAAGTCACACATCAAGATACATCACTATCATGCATATTATATATATATATATATATATATATATATATATATATATATATATATAAGAGAAAGGAACTAACATGTAAAGCTATGTGTGTGTGTGAACATGGAGGTGTACATGAAAAGAGAAATAAACACTAGTTATGAGTTTACACTACACATGGCACAAAGCTAACCCATCTACATTACACATGTATTATACGTAACATGCATGGCTATAAGTATACATCTATATACATTAGAGTAGAGACTATTTAAGTTATAACTAACATTCATCTATACTTTACATAAATCTATATATATTATAGCAATCATTTAGAGAAGGGTTACATGGCATGGTGGTTGATATAGAGTGGGGTGTCCTTGTGCAGAGGGTGAAGTTCATTCTCAGTTTAGTTCTACATTTATATATAAACTAAAGTGAGCTATCCCATAAACTGGTGTAACTAACCACATAAAATGAACCATGTTATCTGAAATCTGCCATTAAGCCAACATTCCATATGCATACAGCTTATGCATTGTCTAATACTGAAATTAACTAACATTTCGAATTAAGGGGTTGAAGGTTAACATTACATTCATAGACATTCCACTATATTGAAAACTAAAATTGGCTTGGCAATAGGAAAAGAAAGGTATATATGCTTGCATGGACAGTTCAGTGTTCGAACAACCTAAAATGAACTAACATTCAATCTAAATATCAGCTATGCATTGGTTCTATGTCGACATATGAAATCTGATATTGCATTTACAATATTTATACATTATGCATTCATATATATCATTACATATATACCTTGCATTTATATCTAGCATTCATTATATACTTTCATACATGCATTGTATATTATTCTTTTATTCATGCATTTATGTATTGCTTACATACATTACATTAATTGCATTCCTACATGCTTGCATTCAACCACATATATACATTAATGTAAAGAGGATATATATCACATATATATATCATTTCATTCATCTAACATATCATGCACTATATCTATTATTACATTACATTCATGCTTGCATTCATTCATCATTCATTTATTCTCTTGCACCACTATATGCACCATACATTACATACTATGGAACCTACATATTCATCACAAGCCATACTTATACATGCTTACATTAGATAGGATACTTATACCTCATACATCATTTATTTAACCATTTACTCATGCTTGCATTCTCTATTTAATTACATAATGTATATACATTAACATGGGTTAAAATCAAATAGAACATTATATTACACACAAGGGTGCACAAGATGCATATGCCGAATAGTAACTCCTACTAATAATCAATACTGTACCATCTCAGCATGAACTAAAATTTAGGATTAAAGTATGTTATAGATCTATGTGTTAGCTTTCCGAAACTTCAAACGGATCGCGTTTTCGTTTCCGGAAACTCCCGGAATCGCGAAAACACCGAGAACGCATTTGTCTTTCGTACAGCTGACACTCAAATAATTCTCCAGAAAGTTACAAAAAGAATTAGGCCTATTAATACATGTTTTTGGAAAGCTAACTTCAATACGCTTCTTTTTAAAAAAACGGGAGATTAAACCGAACTTTGAGCTAGAAGTTATGACATTTCTAAATTAGGGCTGAAATTAAAAACGTGGATAAAAATCATGACGGATTTAGGTAGTTTGAGACAAAAGAACACAAGTATATAACATAATATATCAAGAACTCACTCTCTACACTAATATATATATGAGACACTATAGAACACATCTCCAATACAAAAATATGAGATTAAACATGTAATAATTCATTCATACATAACAACAACACATAGTGTATCAAAATTTGAGATTTTCCCACATGGACACAACCACAACACAAAGGACACTCCTATGACCTCCAAATGGACACGAAATGGACACAAATGGAGATACAACCATGGGGGTCATTCCTATGGGTTCAAAATAGACCTATATGCATAAGAAAATGAAAAGGAGAAGGGATTTATACCTCCCGACAGATCGAATCGAAGAAAAGCCTTCCTGGAGCGACACCGACACGTAGAGATTCCAAAAGGACACGAACGAGCTCCGAATCCTCCCAAACTTGGGTAGCTTCCTCCTTCGCTAGAATGGAGAAGGAAAGAAGAAGATTTGGTGGTGAAATGGAAGGATTTGGTAGAAAAATTGCTAGGGATTGCTCTCTAGGAATTTGGGAAAGAACAAGAGAGAGAGTGTGGATGAGAATAATGAAATGAACTTGAGCCTATCCTCTCCCAAAGTGACTGGACATATGGGGCTATTTGTCCTATTATGGTAAGGTCCAAAATGCCCTCACTAACCTATTCTATGAGTATTAGGAAAGGGCTAATTGGTTGGGGCTAAATTAGTCATTCTAAAGTCTCTAATCACACTAACCTTATCCATAATAATTAGTCTAACCTCTAACTAAAATATTTCTATCATGTGGACTAAAATTAATATCATGTGGGCCATGTCTAACTAGTGTGTGGGTCCACTAAAGTCAACACTACCCCCGGGTTCCCGTTTCAAGTCGGATTGAGCTAAAATTCGAACCCGACTCAAATAATCCCAAAACAATATCATAAATAATAAATAAATTTCAAAAATATTTTAAAAATACAAAATGACAAAAATATCCCTATTTCTGAAAACTGGGGGTGACAAATTCCTCGAAATTAACACCAAACAATAGTAAAATGTCAAAATCACAAGTCATAATTTTAAATAGTTTAAAAATGATTAAAATCACCAAAAATCATAATATAAAATAATAATCAATAAATAATAATTATAATTACAAAATTTTAAAATTACCCTCATCTGGAAAACTGGGTGTTATACTTATCAATTCGGTATCGGCTATATCCGATAGGTATCGGTCGTATCGGATATGTATATGGTGGAAGGTTTAGTAACAACTGCACTTGGATTTCTCTCTTCTCGATGTATAATACCATTGCAAGAGAGTCACGAGAGAGTAAAAAATCTCCTAAATATTAATGTTTACGAGAGTGATTGGCAAGTTACAGTAACATACATGTTGTATTTTCCATCAGGAAAGGAGAGATTGAAAGCAATAACATATAGAGTTGTATTTCAGGAGAAGAACTCTTGTAAACTTTTTGTTCACAAAGCAAGCTAGAGAGAATACAGAACAAGTATCAAGTTTAAAACCTACTTCGCAAGAGAAGTATCTTAATGTTCTATGTCAGATCATACCGTCTTCAAGAGCTATAGAACATTGAGATACTTCTCTTGTGAAGTAGGTTATGAACTCGATACTTGTTCTATATTCTCTATAGCTTGCTTTGTGAACAAAGAGTTTTCAAGAGTTCTTCTTCCGAAATACAACTCTATATGTTATTGCCTTCAATCTCTCCTTTCCTGATGGAAAATATAACTCTTCTTCCCGAAAATTTTGAAATATTTTTTTATATTATTTATTTGATTTAAAAGGTAATTTTTAGAATTTTATAAATAATTGTTTAGTTAATTATTACGGTAGACTACTTTAGCCATGGTTAAGTTTTGAAGTACCAGACGACTAAGAATCATGGCACGGATAGTGTAGTCGTGTGCTTTGACTAGTGTATTAGCCATACAAGGGAAAGCATAGCCATAGCAGTGTCCCTACTAGAAAAACCAGTCAAAGTTGTCACTTGACGCCTATAAATAATTTGATTATTTATTTATTAAGATTATTGACTTTTTAGGAGACCCGGTTGTGCTAAACTAGTCGGACTTGACCCGAGCTAACCCCAAATCCATGTAGACAGGTAGTGCAACCAGAGACGTTCTTGTAGGTGTATATTTATTGTATATGTATATATTTTCGTATTTTATTTTAATGTACTAACAAATATTTTCCTAGATATTTGTTATATATAAGTGTTATTGATATTAGAATATGTTAATTATTTTGAAAATATGATAAGTATTTTCTTAAAATGCTATTTTAGATTTTTGGGATTTTTAGGCTATATGTAAGCTTGTATATATAGTAGTATATTCAAGTATGTGAATAATAATCTTTATGTATATAAATAAGTTATTTTAATAAATAAATAATATTTTAGTAATAGATTTAATTATAGAACCATTGATTATAACTTTAAATATTTGATAAATATTATTGCTATTAAAGTAATATTTTATTTGAAAGATATGATAACATTTTAAATAAATATATTTTTGGATTGATAGGCTATATGCACATGTGTGTATATAGATATATATAAATATGGTATATTATAATAGTTTTATATATCTAAAATAATAAATATATATTGAGTGTAACTATTCCTTGTAACAAATATATATGTACATTACTTTATTATATAGGGATTTAATCTATATAAGAAATAAGATTTGTATTATTATTATTAGTAGTATTAGTATTATCCTTATTAAAAAGGAAATAAGCCTAAACCCCCACAAGTAGGAGCAGCCTGGCCCAACTTCCCCGAGCTAAACGGAGCTCAGCCCGAGCTAACACCCCGACCCCCTGTTCTGTGCTCAACGCAGTATATATATATATATATATATATATATATATATATATATATATATATATATATATATATATATATATATATATATATATATATATATATATATATATCGGGAGTTCGACAAAACCCTAACGCAAGTTCTTCTCCAGTGCCGACCCCGGCCTTGGCACAACCGTGCGCCATCCTCGGCGCCGCCGCCGACCGGCAAACGCGCGCGCGCCGGGCGCAACAGAGAAGAGCCACAGCAACAGCAGCAATGGCAGGAGCCGCGGCAATGTTCGGGGCGTCGTATCTCCCTCGATGCTCCACCGAATCGTGTTCCGTTTGTTGAGGTACGACAACAACATAACCCTCTCTGATTCTTTTCAAATAGGTTAATCTAGATCGTAGTATATGCGTCATAAATTGAGCCCAAAGTTGTTGAGAAATCTGTTAAAAATAGAACGGTATAGGCATTCAAGACCCTAATTTAGAAGGCTAATTCATGACAGGATAAATAGGGTTATTGAAATCTATTCAAACACAGTTAAAGACAACCTATAGGGCTTCGAACCATTTTTTGTAGAACCGGATTTCGTAGACTATGCGTCGAGAAATCGGACGTTCAAAACTGATAAAAACCTGTTTTCAAAATATTAAAAATATAGAAATTTCTCCGATGCCACGTGCGTCCCGCCAAACCGGACAACTTGGTCGCGAATTAAAAGCATCGAAAGGTGCGTAACGACTTCGTGAACGTGTGGGCTTTGACGAAATTCGAATTGGTCGCGTGTGCATGACGAATTTGATGGGTATCCGACAAAATTCACCGTATCGGCCTCTGTGCAAATTTCTCAATTACTTTATGCACACTTGTCAGATCGAGACGAAACTTGTGCCAACAAGACTGTATTATTTTTCTGTTCCTGTATGCCAAGTTTGGTCTGATTCCGAGATAATTGATCGGATCGCCGTTTCGTGGGCCCCACGATTCGATTCAACGGGCGATTTTGTGCACGGCCCACCGGAATCCAAAATTGGACATACCGTCGGGTTCGTATCATCAAAACATATTCGTAGACATGTAGTTTGACAACATTAGGGACCATTGACTCTAGCACGCTTTTCGTTGTAAAGCGATCCAACGGCGGACATCATTTTTGTCCGAAATTACCGTTTTGCCCATGTGTCCAGAATTGGACTTAAGGAGAGGTTATCCTAGCTAATTGGACTAATCTAAAAATGTTGGTAACATCTATTACAGCTTCTGGAGGCAATTGTGAGACTTGAACTTTCTGACTTGTTGATTGGCGATATATTGTTGGTTCTCCGTGCAACCCTCAGGCAAGTATACCTTGCCGAACATATACAGTATTTACATTATTTTCTCTTTCTTTACTGTATTCTTTTTTATATCGTCACATAATTCCATATCGCGATTGATTCGTGTTACGACCCGCACCCTGATTAGGGGCACAAACACGTGGGTACGTCCAGCCTACGCCGTAGAATCAGCGGTAGAACGTTATATATGACGTCTATAAATACTACGACTAAACAGTATAAAGGTACATGTCATCTCTGCACAGAGGAATATAATATGGCATAACTCAATCACAAGATAAAACTAAGGTAAATAACACAGAAAGAAAATATGATAGATATGAAGATAGAAAATAAGTTCATGATCCAACACAAGCCCAGAGATATACACAACATCACAGAGTCACAAAATATAATATAGAATACTACAGTCTGAAAGTAGTAGCTGGATCACAGTCCAGGTAAACCTAACTAAGATATACTACTCTGGGTGTGCAAAGTCTATTGGCTCAACTATCAGGCCACAGTCCTGGACTACTCCATCTATCTCGACCCCATAGTAGGTCGAGCAGTCTGCCTCAGAATTATTTATAATATATCAATGGTATCCTATCAGGAAAATGAGCAAGTACAAACACTAACAGCAGTTCCATATGAATTGACAAATTCTATAAGAGACAATATAATAAAATACAAGACAAAGATATATGATGACTTGGGAACTATTCGGAAGCTGAGTTACAACCCTTAAACCAAATAAGGACCAGGGTTGTAACCCTTCTCCCAAATAGAACTTAGCCTCCAATCAAGGTATAACATAAGGCATATAGAACATGTGAGTAAATGAATATCATAGCATGGTGAAAAAAGTACTGAAAGTAGAACTGAGCAGGATATATGATGAGATAAAATAAATATAAAATGTGCCTTGAATTATTAGAGTGTTATGTGATCGACTTTGGGAAAGTTACAGGACAGGCTATCCACTTGGCCCGACAATCACAAAAAAATCTCTGGAAAGGGTCATACCGGCCAACCTGCATAACAAGCACAAGGAATAGGATCTCGCTACACCCTACGTGAGTTGAGATTGGCGCAAGCACAAGAATATAGTGACAGGGTGGCTTTGATCACATAGCCCCTAATAATTCCCCATCCCCGAATAGCATAATGGATCTGGACATGACACGTCATGACACGTGATTCCATAAGAGGGTAGCAAGTCCCTTTAGAAATCGGTGTCTATACAAGTATAGGGAACAAGACAGAAAATGTACCAATATACTAAGAAAATCTAGGAACAATATCTCATGTCATGATCCAACATATACTAGTCCGTGAACTATCGTGACTGAAAATCGAGTAAGACACTACAACTGAATCGGATATAGCAGATATCAAGACAATAAAAACTATCAATGAATGTACTCACCTGTGGTCCTGAGCTGATAAGGTGAACAGACGCTTAGAGTAATCATAGACCTAAAAATGAGATATTATAAGTCAAACTGGGTTTTATAATGAAAGGGAAACTAATTTAAGCCATGATATGCAAGTCTAAGTCAAACTAGGTCATACTGGGTCATACTAGGTCATACTAGGTCATACTAGATCATACTAGGTCATACTAGGTCACTAGAAGTCAATCCAAGTCAAACTAGGTCAAAGGTTGACTTATAGTTGACTTTTGGTCAATTGGTCAACCCTGATCAACTCTAGTCAACTCTAGGTCAACCCTAAGTCAAACTAGGCAAATATTGACCAACTGTTGACTTTCAGTCAACTGGTCAACTCTGGTTTGGTTTCAGTCAATTCTAGTCACTTTTAGGCTAAGTTTGACTTTCGGTTAACTTTTGTTGACTTTTGGTCAAAATGGTCAACCGAAGTCAAAACTAGACTAGGAGCACTATTTCTAACCGTTACCAACCAAGAGAACTATATTCTAACCATATCTTAAACCCTAAATCACTTACCTTAGCTATAGGCAATTACCTTATCTTAGAAATATGGTAAATCCTATTTACCCCTAGATACCATATTGGTATCCTACGATACCACCCCAACTCTAACTCTAAAACATAATCTTTATCTAACAATACCTCACTCTCCAACAAAATATCACATCTAATCAAACCATATCCTATTACCTTACTAACATAGACTAACAATACCTTATCTTGCTAACATGCTAATTCCCTATTACCCCTCATAGACTCTCTCTCACACACACACAACACATAAGGGTTTTCTAAGGAGCTGATTTTTAGTATAGGAACTTGTGGATGGATGAATGATGTGTGGGGTGAATGAGTGTGATTGAATGCATGAGGGAATGGATGGATGATAGGATATTGGATGGATGAGTGGTGAATTTGTAGAGTGAAGGATGGATGCATTAATGAATGAATCAAGGAAAGGGCTAATGAATTTGAGTGGATGGAATATGGATGAATTAGTGTATGTATGAATGCATTGAATAATTTAATGAATAGAGGAATGGATGCACATATGAATGGAGGGAAACTGAATTGGTGAATGGGTGTGTAGATAGATGAATGAATAGAAGAATGAATGGATGAATGGATTAACATGGCTGCTATGGGGCTGATCCCCCCCCCCCCTCACACTGCTACAAAGTAGCAATTCCTTCTGCTACGTCTGCTGCTAACTATGCAGTCCCCTGTAGGGACTGTTGCTATTATCTGCTGCCCGAGCAGTGCTCCTCACTGCTGCTATTGAAATGCAGTCCCCTGTGGGGACTGCTACTGTTACTCACTGCTACTGCCAAGGGTAGCAGCTCACTCTCCCCCATCCCTTAAAACTCCTTCACTCTCTAACACTCTCTCTATAAAATATATATATATATATATATATATATATATATATATATATATATATATATATATATATATATATATATATATATATATACACAAGATACACACACTCCATAAATATATATTAGACACTCACACAACCAATATATATATATATATATATATATATATATATATATATATGTCCGCGGGGTCGTGGCCTGTTGGTAGCGACGAGGGTCCCCGGGCAGGTGGCCCGGGTTCGAACCCCTCCTTAGGCGCACGCGCCTAAGCTCTAGTAAAAAGGACACCCCAAAAAAAAAAAAAAAAAAAAAAAAAAAAAAAAAAAAAAAAAAATATATATATATATATATATATATATATATATATATATATATATATATATATATATATACACACACTAGTTATATCTAGATATAAAGATACATACCCAAATCAATAGAAAATGAATATGATACATTAAGATACCAATATTGATACATCAAGAACAACATGATAACATATAAAAGTTTGAGAATAAATAGGAGAATAATCATTCAATCAAAACCACAAACACATGATGTGTCCAACATTGGGGGTTTCCCACTTGGACATAAAAACTCCACAAAGGACACTCCTATTGATCTCCAAATGGGTCCAAAATGGACACAATGGAGACACAAACTTTGGGGGTCATTCCTATGGGCTCATAATGGTCCTATATGCATGTAGGAGTGAAATAGAGGAGAGATTATACCTTCCGATTGATCAAATCTAAGGAAACTCCTCCAGATACGACATCGATACGAAGAGACCTCCAAATGGACACGAACAAGTTCCAAAATTTCACAAATCTAGCTAGCTTCTCCTCTTGATGTAAATAGAGAAGAAAAGAAAGGGATTCATAAATGAATGGATTGATTTTGGGGTAGAAATGATTGGAGACTCCTCTCTAATTTTGGGGAAGAACAAGAGAGAGAAAATTGGTGTGGATAATAACAAAGGATGACTCAACCCTATCCCTCTAGTGGCCAGCCAAGTGTGGGCATAGGTGTCCTATTAGCTAATGACTAAAACACCCCCATTTGTCTTATTGATTAATATTAGGAATAGGTTTTAGGTTGAGGCTAATTTAGTCATGTTTTAAGTCTCTAATTAAACCAAACCTATCCATGAATAATTAGTCTAACATACTAACTAAAATATTGTCATGTGGGCTATGCCCAACTAATGAGTGGATTCCACTAAAGTCAAAGCTACCCCAGGTCTCCGATACAAGTCAGATTGATTTAAAATTCGAACCCGACTCAAATAATCCCAAAATAATATCATAATTAAGTAAATAATTCCAAAATTATTCTAAAGTAGAAAATGACCAAAGTACCCATGTTCATGAAAATTAGGGGTGATAAATCTATCCACCTTAAAAAAAATTGGTCCTCAAAATTAAAACAAACATACACCGAAATCACATGCAGTAACAAAAGAATTATACCTCGGGGCTCGAAGAGATAAAAAAAACGCTCCCGCATGTCATCCTCTCTCTCCCAGGTAGACTCACCTGGAGAGTGATGCCTCCATACAACATGAACCAAGGGTATAACCTGGTTCCGGAGCACCTTCTTCCTATGATCCAGAATCTCCACTGGCTGCTCAGGATAGTGAATAGTAGGCCCCACCTCGATCGCTGAATGGTCCAATACATGGCTAGGGTCTGCCACGTACTGTCTTAGCTGTGACACATGGAACACGTTGTGCACCCCCTTTAGCATAGGTGGCAAGTCTAGTTGGTAAGCTACTGCACCGACCCTCTCAATGATAGTGAAAGGTCCGATATAGCGTGGACTAAGCTTCCCGCCTCCGCCAAAGAGAATTATGTCCCGTGTCAGAGAAATCTTCAAGAACACCAAAGTACCAGCCTAGACATAAAATAAACTCAGCACACAAGATAAACAAATAATCACAAGCATCACAAATAGGAATTAAAACTAACCTCGAACTCTAACAGTCTCCGGTGGCTATCGGCCCAATGTCGCTGCCTATCCTGAGCCACCCGAAGTCTGTCTCTAATCAACCTGACCTTCTCAGCTACATCCACTACCATCTCTGGTCCAAGCATCACTCTCTCGCCGATATCGTCCCACGACAAGGGAGTTCGGTATCTCCGTCAGTATAGAGCCTAGAATGGTGACATCTCTATACTGGCCTGATAGTTGTTGTTGTAAGCAAACTCTACCAGGTGAAGATGGTCCTCCCAAGAACCCCCGAGATCAAGCACACATGTGCGAAGCATATCCTCCAAAGTCTGGATAGTCCTCTCTGACTTCCCGTCTGTCTGGAGATGATAAGCGGTACTAAACTTGAGCAAGGTGCCCAAGCTAGTCGGCAAACTCCTCCAGAAGCAGAAAGTGAAACGACTATCCCGGTCTGAAACTATGCTCACAGGAACCCTATGTAATCTTACGATCTGACGAACGTACAGCTCTGCCAGCCTCTCTGTAGACAATCCCACCTTAAAGGCAAGAAGTGGGCCGATTTGGTCAATCTATCAACTATGACCCAAATCGCATCTTTCCCTCCAGGAGATCGTGGAAGTCCGGACACAAAGTCCATGGTGATGTGCTTCCACTTCCACTCAGGAATGGATAGTGGCTGTAGCAACCCACCAGGCCTCTGTCTCTCGGCCTTCACCTGCTGACATACCAAGCAGCAAGATACAAACTGAGCTACCTCGCGCTTCATGCCGTACCAACAAACATGTTCCCTTAGATCTTTGTACATTTTGTTGGCCCTTGGATGCATAGAGTACTGATAGCGATATACCTCCTGAAGAACCTCCTCCTGAAGCTCTCCATTCGAAACACACAGTCTAACACCGTACCGCAGCGACCCATCTTCGGCAATAGAGAAATCATCGAGCAACCCTGCCCGCACCTGCTTTCTTATGCTCCTCAGGGCAACATCATCATACTGTATTGATATGACTCTGTCCATCAACTCAGACTGAATCTTTAAGCCCCATATATGTACCTCTATGCCCGAAATAATCACCTCGATTCCTAAACTTTCCAGGTCAGCCAAAAGATGATGATCTGTCGTCAGATACATAGCTACCGGATACCTGTTCAAGGCATCTGTAACTACGTTGGCCTTTCCTGGATGGTACTGTAAGGCGATAACGAAATCCTTCATCATCTCGAGCCACCATCTCTGCCGTATGTTCAGCTCCTTCTGAGTAAACACGTATTTCAAACTCTTGTGATCAGTGAAGATCCCAATCTGCTCTCCATACAAGTAGTGTTTCCACAACTTCAAGGCAAAGATAACAGCGGCCAACTCCAGATCGTGAGTCGGGTAGTTCTTCTCATGAGGACGTAATTGCCTAGATGCATAGATGATCACCTTCCCGTGCTGCTGAAGAACACAACCCAACCCCTGCCAGAAGCGTCGTTGTAGATCAAAAAACCATCGGTCCCAGACGGTAAAGTTAAGATCAGAGCTGATGTCAACCTTTTCTTCAACTCATCGAAGGCGGCCTGACACTCCTCAGTCCAGACAAACTCCACGTCCTTCCTGGTGAGTCTAGTCATCGGCTCCACAATCTGCGAGAAGTCCTGGACAAACTTCCGATAGTAGCCAGCCAAACCTAGAAAGCTCCGAATCTCGACAACTGAACTGGGTGTAGACCAAGACTCCATCGCTGCAATCTTCTTCTGGTCCACAGAGATCTCGTGCTCGATCATAACATGACCCAAGAACTCGACCTGGTCCAGGAAGAACTCGTACTTCAAAAGCTTTCCGTACAACTGCTCATTCCTCAGAGTCTCAAGCACAATCCTCAGATGCTCCTCGTGCTCCTCCGACATCTTCGAGTAGACAAAGATGTCATCTATGAAGACCACCACAAACTTTTCAAGTTACTGATGGAAAACTTTGTTCATCAAGTTCATGAACACTGCTGGGGCGTTGGTCAACCCAAATGGCATGACAGTGAACTCGTACTGGCCGTACCGAGTCCAAAAAGCCATCTTCGGAACGTCTTCCTGCTTTACCTTTAGCTGATGATGACCAGACCTCAGGTCTATCTTTGAAAAATACCTTCGTGTCGCTTAACTGATCGAACAGGTCGTCAATCCTCGGCAACGGGTACTTGTTCTTGATAGTGAGGTTGTTGAGCGCCCTGTGATACACATGCGTATCATACCATCTTTCTTCGGTACGAACAGAACTGGCGTGCCCCAAGATGATAAACTAGATCTGATAAATTCCTTGTCCTGTAGCTCGTCGACTTGCTTTTTCAGCTCTGCCAACTCGCTGTTGTTGATCCTATAGACGTTCTGTGAAATAGGCTCAGCACCCGGCACTAAGTCTATAGAGAACTCATCATCTCAATCTGGCAGCATCCCAGGCAACTCTTTGGAAAAGACATCCATAAAATCAGCTATCAATAGATGCGGCAATGCCTGCCCCACCAGCAAAGCTCCACAGAGCCCATCTTTCGGCTCAGTCAAACACAAACTCTGGCTCACACGACGGCCTAAACAGAACCCTACCTCCTCTACAGTCTATACTTGTAAGTCCCCTGAATTTCAGGGTTTATTTAAATTTTCTAAATAAATTATTTTTGATAAATATTTTATTATTTAATTGTTTTGATCATTAATGTTCTTTTTCGTGACTTTGACTTCTGGAGTGTTAGGGATACCAATCTCTGTAAACTCTCTTTATGGGTTTTGTAGTAGACAAAATTATCTTCGTTTTAATATATCATGTCCCACTTAAACTCGTTCTTTTGTGCTCTTTTTGCTTCGTACAACTTTGGGTCAATTTAGACCATTTGATCGATTAAATAATTGTTAATTTAATTTTTCACTTTTATCTTTGATCATCGTTTGTACGTTGCCGTGACTTTTAATTTAGGAGCACAAGACCAGTCGTTTTCTCAGAACAAACTTTTCATGCATGATCTACCCGAGACGCTCTACACCCATGACCTTCGTGTCCCACTCAGACACTCCATTTTGTACTTCATTTGCTTTACACAACTTTTGGGTCAATTTAGGCCAATTAATTATCTACCGTAAAACCTGATTTAATTTCCAATTTAATTTCGGGATCCGACATCGATCCAACCTGTCAACCCAAAGCATGGATATGGCCCACATGAAGCCTACTACCCACATGATACTTGTGTCCCATTTATTTGAGTCCCCGCATGTTACTTATTTACCAATGATCATAAATACCTATTTAAATTCAATTATTGTACCATGTCCGATTTTGACCCGACCCGGCTCGACCGAACCCAAACCCAAGCTCCATGTTGTCCCCTCAAGACTACCCAAACACCCCACACAATTTCCTCTTTTTTCCCTATTTAAAATATCTCTATCTCTTTTTCTTTAATAAATATCTCTCATTCAATATATATATATATATATATATATATATATATATATATATATTCTTTTTAATAAATATCTCTCATTCAATATATATATATATATATATATATATATATATATATATATATATATTATATAAAAAAAAAATATATATATATATATATCACTCCATAACACCTACACACACACTTCACCCCCTCTCTCTTTCAAATATCTATATCTCTCTCTCTCTTCAAATATCTCACAACTCTCTCTCTCTCTCTCTCTCTCTTTCTATATATTATATTTACACTCACACACACATAAGCAACCCTCTCTCCCTCTCACTACAGCAGCTCCCCATTCCCTCTATGTTAGCCGAACGCCACCTCCCTCTTCTTCCTCCTCGGCCTCCTCCTCCGCCACCCAAGGCCAAGCACCACCACCACAGCCACCATCTCCTCCTCCTCCATTCTTTACCATCATCAAACCATCTCCACCCTCACCATCACCACCATGAGGATCAACACCACCTCCACACTCCTCCTCCTTCCTCCCTAGTCGTGTACCGTTGTCACTGTGCCGCACCGTCGCCGCTGCGCCCCACTGCCGCAGCCGTGCGTATGCGTAGCTATACAGCAGCAGCAAGCAAATGCAGTAGCAGCAACTAGCTGCGGCAGCAGCTGCCACAGCAGCAGCCGCACGTCGCCACCGGTGCCGCCGCTGGCCACGTACCGCTATAGCCGAGCCCCTGGCTCTGGGCGACCCCAGCGAGCTCCCCCTGGGTGTTTTGCCAACCTCCCCGACACGTATCAGAGGTGATTCGTGCGTTTGGCACGAGATCCCGTCAGCACGCGCGAGTTTTGAACTCAGAATTGTGTTTCGGGACAGCAACTTCATGCACGTTTTTTGAGAGATCTGACCGTTGGATCGACAAACTCTTTGTTCCGTCACAATCTTGGTATATAACTCTTCACTCTCCTCATGTTTCATCTCTTAATTATGTCGTGTGATACATCAAAACTGGCCACCAAGTTGACGCTTTAAATTGTACTATTTTTGGACAATTTTGTGGAGCCAACTTCGTCAGCTCGCAACTCCGTCGTCGCAGCTTCGGTTGGCGTACTACCAGTTCCTATGCATAGCTGGTATAATCCTCTTCCTGTCCCTTAAGTTTTGTTTCATTGTGAGCACGTTTGGTTGATCGAATTCGACGCCAAAGTTGGTAGTCCGAATTCTTAATTTTGTACTTGTAAACTTTTATTTTGAATCCGGGACTCCGGATTCAATTTTTGACACCACCAGTAGACTCGTGGCATCATTCTGGCACATCTTCATAAAAAGTTTCCTAGATTTAGAGAACATGGGCCCTGGCACGCATTTCGGTACAAAGCGGGTCCCATAGTCCGAGTCAACGGATCATTTTGAGATCGGCTCATCGGAATCCAATTTCGGATATACCGTTGAGTTTGTATCATCATTCTGGACTTGTTAACATATAATTTGCTGAGTTTTGAAGACATTGGCTTTGGCACGCATTTTCGTGCAAACCGGATTCCAAATGTCCGCGTCAACGTGTCATTTTGAGATCGGCTCATGAAATCCAATTCCGGATATACCGTTGAGTTCTTATCATCATTCTAGACTCATTAACATATACTTTACTAGATTTTGTGGACTTTGGCTTTGACACGCATTTCTGTGTAAATAGGATACCAATATCGAAGTCAACGGACCATTTTGTGATCGGGTCATCGGAATTCCATTTCGGACATACCGTTGGGTTCGTATCATCATTTTGGATTCATGGACATATAATTTGCTAGGTTTTGTAGACTTCTATCCTGACACATTTTTCGGTACAAAGTGTGTCCAACGACGGACATCATTTTGACCCAAAATTACTATTTTGCCCCTGTGTCCAAATTGGACTTATGGGTAGGCTATCCTAGCAAAATTGACCATTTTGGACTCGTTGGTGATATTTGTTTTGTCATCTGACGACATCTGTAGATTTTTTCTTATGTATTATCCTTAATTTATAATTAATTATTATCATTAATGTATATATATTTACATGTTTGGATTTTGTAAAACTCTAAAATGATCTTTGTGTTTCTAAGGGTTCTAATGGTTGGTTATAGGCTTAGTGTCACCCCAAATTGATTTTCTATGCTAGGACATACCTTAGCTAGTATCCAGTTAGGAGTCGTGTCACACCACTAGTGTAAAATCTTGAACATAGTTTAGAGATTGAGATTTGTGTATCATTTTGACAGGACATCGGACATCTATATCTTCATACTCGTATCTTTGCCTTGCTCGAGGCGAGTACCCCTACAAACTTTATTTTACTGTATATAATAATGAATTGCGTATGAACCATGTTAATATAGTGATTTAAACTGAAAACCGTATCTTACAGGTTTCTATATATCTAGCGTATGCTTCACATGCTTTACTTAAATTGCTCTCAGTACCTACCATATTTTAAATTGCTCTCAGTACCTGCCATGCTTATACTGCTTCCAGTATCCTTCACATGTTTTATACCGTTCTCGTATCTCTCATATGTTTTATACCGTTCTCGTATCTCTCACATATTTTTACTGTTCTCGTATCTCTCACATGTTAGAATCTGGATTATGGAGAAACTGATAGTTGAGTTCGTGATCATGTCCCCTCTACCGGACTCAAGCAAAGTTTTATTTTATATGTTACTGCATCGTAGGCCTTACTCTCAAAACGGTATTTGTTCATATGTACATCTATCGCCGTATCACTTGTACGAAAGTACATTTCATTATGTGTCCCTGCACATTGTACACCTATTGACGATCACGTACCTGTTCCAGTTTTAAACATTACATATACATCTGTCTCTATGACATATGTATCCTTGCCATGATAGATTATGATATGACATAATAGATTTGTGATATGTCATGATTATGATACGACATGAGATATGCTATGATTCTTATTTATTATATTTTTTTCATTCCATGCTCAGTATGTTTAGTTTGTAGAATCAGTACTTGCTCCCGTCCTGACAGGATAACGTTGTAGGCATACTTTTGGAGGAAGATTTGCTATATGATATTTTCTATTGACCCACTACAGAGGACCAGGCTTTTGCTCCCGAGGAAGTCCCCGCAGGGAACCTCGCTTGGTAGTCTTGCTTAGATTATTTTTGGCTTAGTTATTGAACTGTTTAGACTATATCTTGTAGTCACTGGAATTTGTCTCCAGTTAGATACTTTGAAAGTGTATTATTAAGTTTGTACTTATTTTACTTTCGCTTATAGATGCTGTGTTGTGATGAACCTATTAAATGTGAAATTAGAACTATTAGCTGCTTAGATCCTTTATTGTCTATACTTAGAACAGCTTACTACGCTTTAACCAAGCGTAGGCTGGACATGGCTCGGCCCGGCCCAACAATTTGGGTAACGGGTCGTGACAATACTACCATGGTGCATGCTCAACCAATCTATTTCGAGTACCAAGTCGTACCTCGGAAGGGGCATTACGAGCAAGCACGCGCTCAAATTCTGGCCTCCTAATGTAACTCTCTGCCTCTTGCAGATATTATTAACCAGGATAATGCCTCCTCCGGTCAATATCTTGCAAGTCCTATCCATATACTCAGCAATAATGTTGTGTCTTAGGGCAAAGGAAACAGACACAAAACTATGAGTGGCACAGGAATCAAACAAGGTAAAAGCAGTAAAAGAATCAAGAAGAACGTGACCTGCCACAACATCACCCACTGGCTCTACCTCCTTCTCTACTGTCAAGGCGAACACCCTGCCCACAGGTGCTCCCTTCTGGTGCTATACGAAGCGCTGCTGCTGGGTCTGAAGTGAAGGACCTCTTTGCTGAGCTGTTGGTCCTCTAGCCTGTTGCACTCTATCCTGGAATCCTCGGACTCCACAAAAGTGGCAATCCTTCAGCTGGTGATCGGGCGCCCCACAATATAGACATACGCCCAACATTTTTCTACAGGCCTCTCGACTGTGCCCCGGATTCCCGTAGAAAGCATACCGCTTGGCCTACCTCTGGCCCTGACCCTACTGCTGCTGGGCATGTGCTGGTACCTGCTGAATCTGTAACTGAGGCTGCTGCTGAAACTGCCTCTACTGGAACTGAGGGAACTTCGCCAGCCCCGCACTAGAGCTCACTCCAAGAACATCGCTACCCCTCTTCGGCTTGAAGACGAAGTCCTCGTCTGCTATCTGTGCCTCTATCAGTATCTGCTCGAAGGTCGCGTCGTGTCGCCCGGAAGTACGAGTGCGAACCGCATGAATAAGGCCCCTCGGGAACTTGCGGGCCTTATACCTTTATTCTGGATCAGATCTGGTGCAAACCTACTCAGACGGAAGAACTCCGCTGCATACTCATCCACCGACGAGTTCTCCTGCACCAATCCGACGAACTGGCCCTCCAGAGCTGTCAAATCCACATCGGGGTAGAACTTCTCCTTAAAGAGCCGCTTGAAGTTCTCCCATGTCAAACTCCTCACCGATGCACGAGGATTCGTACGAAATCAAGTCAAGGCGATATCGAAAAACTGACTCGCCGCAGACGTCACCCAAAGCCCTTTCGGGACCTCTGATAACTCCAGGCTCCGTTGGACATCCTCCAACCAGTCATCCGTATACAAGATACCCTCTGTACCCTTGAACTCCCTCGGGTTCATCTTTCTGAAATCTTGGCATGTGCCAGGCCTCCCCTGACCCTACTGCTGAACTGGGGTACCTTGTACAACCCTCTCAACTGCTGCCATCGCCAGCTGGTGGGAGTTATCCACGCTCTGCCGTAACACCTCTGTCTGGTGGTGAGATGCGTCAACCTGATGCTGCTGTGCCTCGGCCTGGGCCCTCTGGGTCTGCAACATCTGCTATAGAAGGGCCATCATCTGGTGTACATCAGTCGGTAGCGGAGGCGGCGGAGGAAGAGTCTCAGGAATGACTATGGATGGTCCCGCAGTTGGAGGTAGAAGACCTCACAGAACCGTCGCTGTTACTTCCGTCTGAAGGACAGAAACTGAGGTGGCAACCCCCTCAACTGCAACTCCCTCAACCGGAGGTGGAGGTCCTACCGGATCGGGCCTCTCCGGAACAACACTAGATCCTGCTACATGAGAGCAAGTAATCGTCATCCTGAGGATAGATTGAAACAAGGAATCAATATGGCACATGATAGGGAATATCAAAGAAGGACAATTAAATTCAATACAAAAGAGTTGTCATGGTAATCAAAAGATCAAAAAATTCCTAAAATGTGATTGAGTAACTCCTATCATATCCTAAATTCTATGTCCTAATCGTAGGCTCATAATTAGTTCTCTAAGTTGAGCCCCATTACGAGATCGCACTAATTGCGACACTGACCTGCATGGACCACCACAAAAATGTGTCACGACCCGTACCCTGATTAGGGGCACGAGTACGTGGGTACGTCCAGCCTACGCCGCAGAATTGATGGTAGAACGCTGTATATGACGTCTGTAAATATTACAACTAAACAGTATAAAGGTACCTGTCATCTCTGCATGGAGGAATATAATATGGCATAACTCAATCACAAGATAAAACTAAGGTAGATAACACGGAAAGGAAATATGATAGATATGAAGATAGGAAATAAGTTCAAGATCCAACACAAGCCCAGAGATATACATAACATCACAGAGTCATAAAATATAATATAGAATACTACAGTCTGAAAGTAATAGCTGGATCACAGTTCAGGCAAACCTAACTAAGCTATACTACTCTGGGTGTACAAAGTCTAGTGGCTCAACTATCAGGCTACAGTCCTGGACTACTCCATCTATCTCGACCCCATAGTAGGTCGAGCAGTCCGCCTCAGAATTATCGGTAATATATCAATGGTATCCTGTCAAAAAAATGAGCAAGTACAAACACTAACAGCAATTCCATATGAATTGATAAATTCTATAAGAGACAGTATAATAAAATATAAGACAAATATATAGGATGGCTTGGGAACTATTCGGAAGCTGAGTTATAATCCTTAAACCAAATAAGGACCGGGGTTGTAACCCTTCTCCCGAATAGAACTTAGCCTCCAATCAAGATATAACATAAGGCATGTAGAACATGTGAGTAAATGAATATCATAGCATGGTGAGAAAAGTACTGAAAGTAGAACTGAGCATGATATATGATGAGATAAAATAAATATAAAATGTGCCTTGAATTATTAGAGCGTTATGTGATCAGCTTTGGAAAAGTTACAGGACAGGCTATCCACTTGGCCCGACAATCACAAGAAAATCTCTGGAAAGGATCATGCCGGCCAACCTGGATAACAAGCACAAGGAATAGGATCTTGCTACATCCTACGTGAGGTAAGAGTGGTGCAAGCACAAGAATATAGTTAGAGGGTGGCTTTGATCACATAGCCCCTAATAATTCTCCATCCCCGAATAATATAATGGATCTGGACATGACACGTCATGACACGTGATTCCATAAGAGGGTAGCAAGTTCCCTTAGAAATTGGTGTCTATACAAGTACAGGGAACAAGATAGGAAATGTACCAATATACCAAGAAAATCTAGGAACAACATCTCATGTCATCATCCAACATATACTAGTCCGTGAACTATCGTGACTGGAAATCGAGTAAGACACTACAACTGAATCGGATATAGCAGAGACAATAAAAACTATCAGTGAATGTACTCGCCTGTGGTCCTGAGCTGATAAGGTGAATAGACGCTCAGAGTAATCACAGACCTAAAGATGAGATACTATAAGTCAAACATGGTTTTGTAATGAAAGGGAAACTAATTTAAGTCATGATATGCAAGTCTAAGTCAAACTAGGTCAAACTAGGTCATACTAGATCATACTAGGTCATACTAGGTCATACTAGATCATACTAGGTCATACTAGGTCACTGGATGTCAATCCAAGTCAAACTAGGTCAAACTGGGTCAAAGGTTGACTTACAGTTGACTTTTGGTCAACTGGTCAACCCTGGTCAACTCTAGGTCAGCCCTAGGTCAAACTAGGTTAATGTTGACCAATTGTTGACTTTCAGTCAACTGGTCAACTCTGGTTTGATTTCGGTCAATTATAGTCGCTTTTAGGCTAAATTTGACTTTCGGTTGACTTTAGTTGACTTTTGGTCAAAATGGTCAACCGAAGCCAAAACTAGCCTAGGAGCACTATTTCTGACCATTACCAACCAAGGGAACTATATTCTAACCATATCTTAAACCCTAAATCACTTACCTTAGCTATAGACAATTACCTTATCTTAGAAATAGGGTAAATCCTATTTACCCCTAGATACCATATTGGTATCCTACGATACCACCCCAACTCTAACTCTAAAACATAATCTTTATCTAACAATACCTCATTCTCTAACAAAATATCATATCTAATCAAACCATATCCTATTACCTTACTAACATAGACAAACAATACCTTATCTTGCTAACATGCTAATTCCCTATTACCCCTCATAGACTCTCACACACACACACAACACATAAGGGTTTTCTAAGGAGCTGATTTTTAGTATAGGAACTTGTGGAATGGATGAATGATGTGTGGGGTGAATGAGTGTGGTTGAATACATGAGGGAATGGATGGATGATATGATATTGGATGGATGAGTGGTGAATTTGTAGAGTGAAGGATGGATGCATTAATGAATGAATGAATGAAAGGGTTAATAAATTTTAGTGGATGGAATATAGATGAATGAGTGTATGTATGAATGCATTGAATGATCTAATGAATGGAGGAATAGATGCACATATGAATGGAGGAAAACTGAATTGGTGAATGGGTGTATAGATAGATGAATGAATAGAAGAATGAATGGGTGAATGGATTAATATGGCTGCTATGGGGCTGATCCCCCTCCCCCCCACACTGCTACAAAGTGGCAGTTCCTACTGCTAGGGCTGCTACTAACTATGCAGTCCCCTGTGGGGACTGCTGCTATTATCTGCTGCCCGAGCAGTGCTCCTCACTGCTGCTATTGAAATGTAGTCCCCTGTGGGGACTGCTACTGTTACTCACTGTTGTTGTCAAGGGCAGCAGCTCACTCTCCCCATCTCTTCACACTCCCTCACTCTCTAACACTCTCTCTATATCTACACATACATATATATATATATACATGACAGACTCACTCCATAAATATATATTAGACACTCACACAACCACACTATATATATATATATATATATATATATATATATATATATATATATATATATATATATATATATATATATATATTTATTTATTTATTTATATATATATAAAAAAATATATATATTTATATATATATATATATATATATATATATATTTTTTTTTTCTTATATATATATATATATATATATATATATATATATATATATATATATACACTAGTTATATATAGTTATAAAGAGACATACCCAAATCAATAGAAAATGAATATGATACATTAAGATACCAACATTGATACATCAAGAACAACATGATAACATATAAAAATCTGAGAATAAATAGGAGAATAATCATTCAATCAAAACCACAAACACACGATGTGTCCAACATTGGGGGTTTCCCACTTGGACACAAAAACTCCACAAAGGACACTCCTATTGATCTCCAAATGGGTCCAAAATGGACACAATGGAGACACAAACATTGGAGGTCATTCCTATGGGCTCATAATGGTACTATATGTATGTAGGAGTGAAATAGAGGAGAGATTATACCTTCCGGTTGATTAAATCTAAGGAAACTCCTTCCGATACGACACCGACACGAAGAGACCTCCAAATGGACACGAACAAGTTCCAAAACTTCCCAAATCTAGCTAGCTCCTCCTCTTGATGAAAATAGAGAAGAAAAGAAAGGGATTGATAAATGAATGGATTGATTTTGGGGGTGGAAATGAATGGAGATTCCTCTCTAATTTTGGGGAAGAACAAGAGAGAGAAAATTGGTGTGAATAATAACAAAGGATGACTCAACCCTATCCCTCTAGTGGCCGGCCAAGTGTGGGCATATCTGTCCTATTAGCTAATGACTAAAATACCCCCACTTGTCTTATTGATTAATATTTGGAATAGGTTTTAGGTTGAGGCTAATTTAGTCATGTTTTAAGTCTCTAATTAAACCAAACATATCCATGAATAATTAGTCTAACATACTAACTAAAATATTGTCATGTGGGCCATGTCCAACTAATGAGTGGGTCCCACTAGAGTCAAAGCAACCCCGGGTCTCCGATACAAGTCGGATTGAGTTAAAATTCGAATCCGACTCAAATAACCCCAAAATAATATCATAAATAAATAAATAATTCCAAAATTATTCTAAAGTGGAAATGACCAAAATACTCCTGTTCATGAAAACTGGGGGTGACAAATCGTCCTTGATTTCTTTACTTGTTCTAGATTACGTGCACGTATAGGATATTTAATATTGTTATATTATTGGTCTCTTCGTGTTACCTTGTCTCGTGATTGAGTTTTCAATTTCTATATCTGTCCTTGACTTGACCATTCTTGACTGGAAGTATCTTACATTGTACTACAGTTGAGACATACTATAGATTGGGAGTATCTTACATTATACTACGACATATAGCCGATTCTTTTATCTTGATATTGCTTGATTGACTTGAATTGAGACATGCCATAGATTGGGAGTATCTTATATTGTACTACGACCTATAGCATATATTGATTGATTGATTGACTTGATTTGTGATACTATGAATTCGGAGTATCTTGCATTGTACTACGATTTATAGGAGTCTACTTGACCTTGTATCCTTTAGGAGAGGAGATCGATACTAGAATTGGCTAATCTCGACTGAGAGTATCCTACTTTGTACGTCAATTGAAACACTATAGATTGGGAGTATCTTGCATTGTACTACAACCTATAGGAGTTATGATTGTAGCAGTGTGCCTTGACTAGTGTACTAGCCATGCCATGGGAGGCCTAGCCATAGTTTTGTCCAAACTAGAAAAACCAGACCAAGTTGTGCATTAACTCATTTAAATTATTTTTATTAAATATTATTTTATACATTGATTTTTGATGACCCAGTTTGACCAATTCAGCCCGAACTGGGCCCGAACCAAATTTAAGCCCATGAGGCATGTGGTGTGACCAAAGGTGGCCATGTAGGAATATTTTATGTGTGTACAAATATTTTCATATTATTTTTGAACTTGTTGGTTATTTAATGACTTTTGGTACGAAATTTATATTTTATTAATAAAATAATGTTTTACTAAATTTTATAATTTCTGGACCGGATAAGAGTGTACAGTATAAGTTTACCCGCTGGGACGATTTTATTACTTTATTACTGTTAAAAAAATAAAAGTTATTTATGAAGACTTAATAAACATGTTTATCCTATTTAAATATTATTATTATTTTTGTTGATTTATTGAGGATTAAATTTACATATATATAGATATGTTTAAATATATTAAATATTTAAATAGATAACACTTAGATTGTTATTTGTTTTTTTAAACAGATTTATGGTACATACATATACGTATATATATATGGAAAGACTTTCTAAAAATAAAATAGAAGGAAAAAAAAGAAACGTAATTGAAAAGAAATTGAAAAGAAAAAGAAAATAATAATAATAATTTGAAAAGAAATTAAAAAAAGGGAAATAAAATAAGGAAAGAAAAAGAAATAAGAAAAGAAAAGAAAAAGGTAAAAAAAGAAGTAATAATTCGGCCCGGCCACTACAGGCCGAGCCTATGCAAAAGAAATTGCCAGCAGCATCGTGTGTGGTGGGGGGGCCGACCCCCGCACATATATGCAAAAGTATTAGAAGCAGCAAAGCTGCTCATTTGTTATAATAGGAGTCGAACCTATTTAACACCACAGCAACTCCAATAACAGCGCCGCCACATGAAACCCTAGCCAACTTTCTCCCACACGCCTACACCACCACCCCTGACAAACTTCCCGGCCTTCGGCACGGCCGCGTGCGGCCGTAGGTCGGCCAGGGTAGCGCCGGCTCACGTGCGCGAGAACACAGCGCCAGCGGCAGCAGCGAGCACGAGCAGCGGCACGACTTCGTCGCGAGTTTTCTTCGCTCATGCTCAACCATTTTCCAAACCAATTCTTCAGGTATGAAGACAACCTATACGAGTTTAATCGCCTTCAAATAGTTCTTAAATTAGAGGCCTAGATCGTCCAGAAAATTGGTACAAAATTCCCCAAAAATCAGTTTTCAAAACTCGAAAAAACTCTGGTACGACATACGTCCCGCCAATCCGGGCGACGTGGTCGCGAATCAAAATTACCGAAAGGTCTGTATCGACTTCGTGGACGTGCGGGCGTTGACGGAATTCAAATTGGTCGCTTGTGCGCGACGAATTTGATCTTTATCGGACTTTTTTGGAATTTCCCAATTACTTTGTGCACACTCATCAAATCGCGACGAAACTTACGTCATCGGACTCGAAATATTTTTTCGGTCCTGTGAGTCAAGTTTGATTCGATTCTGAGACCGTTGACCTGGACGCCACTTTGGCGGGCCTACAATCCTACTCAACGGACAATTTTGTACACGGCTCATCGGAATCCAAAATTGGACATACCGTTGAGTTTATCTCGAAAAAATAAATCTGTAGACATATAGTTTAACGACTTTAGAGACCGTAGGTTCTGGCGCACATTTCGGTAAAAAGCGGGTCCAATAGCGGACATCATTTTGATCTGAAATTATGATTTCGCCCCTGTTCCAGAATTTGACTTTTGGACAGGCGTTTCCTAGGTATATCTTTTATTCCAAACTTGTTCGTGATATTTGTTGCAGCATCCGGAGACATCTGCGGGATTTAGCTTTTCTTGCTTCGTTTATTTGTCCGTTCGAGCTACTGGATATTTTCCTTTTGCACATAACCTCAGGCAAGATACCTTGCCACCTTTTTCATTAGTTACTTTTCTTTATGCAATTATTGTATATTTTTTGTACTTTATTTTCAGTTATTTATTTTCATGCATTGTACCTCGAGTTAAGGGACTACCGTCAAGTTTAGTGTGTCTCATTAACTTGTCACGATTGTACACGAGTTGTGTGTGAGAGTGTGAGTATCATATAGAGGTCACTTGCATGTTGGCTGATCTTCCATGCGCATGCGTAGGAATAACTTTCAATAGATGCATGTTAGAAGACTTGACAGTTACCAGATGCAACCCGTGTTATGGAAGCGACACGTGTTGATGCGTCGTGATTACGTCGTACGTATAGTATCATTGGGGGGGGAGGGGACAACTACTAGCGTAGGAGATACATTTACTTTTACACACATTTGGAAGATAGTGTCTCGGATGAGCGCTACGTGTTACCCGGTCGATAGTGTCTCGGATGAGCGCTACTTGTTGGCCACTCTTTATTACTTGCTTGCGTGAATCCGTTACTGCCCCTGCGTAGAACGTTGTCCTCCAAATGCATATCACTTAGATGGTTAGGTACCCTGTTGTGTTGTAGTTACAGTATTTATTTATGCAGTTATAATGGCATGTTCTTCCTGTATCTTGTTACGTCCCTCTAAGGACCTGGTTATCTCTCCAGGTGTGTGCTTTCATGGTTTACTGCAGGTGTTCTAGTCAAGATTGTGGTCGTCTCCATTTCTTCGAAGATGATCGCTTTTGGTTCATCTTGATGCTTTCATGGATCATTTTCTTGTATACTTTATCTCCTTTTGATAGTTGGTAGTGGACTTTGTCTCCGCCCAACGATTGTACCATAAATATTCAAGTTGATTTTATATTATTATTCTTTTTATTGTGGATGAGATTTATTTTGTCTTGGATTACTATATTTTATAGCTTATGTGTACATACAAGATTTTCATATATTGGAGTGTACTTCGTATGTATGCAGCTGGCATGATACATATCTGGTCCCAAGTATTTTGGGACTGGAGCGTTACACGTTTTTGTGGTGGCCCATGCAGGTCGGTTTGCCGTTTCGGTTATATGACTGTACCGAACGGGCCTGCAATATAGGATTAGAGTATAGGATCTCATCCACACTGCTTGACCCTCTTCCTTGACCCTAATTTCGAACTTATGTTCAACTTCATTGACCTACGTCATTCTTGAGCTCTTCCTACCGTAATCCTTACTTCCACACTTGATAGGAAGATGACTACAGTAGTATATGCTCATAGGTCAACTACATGGCTAAGAGGATTATATTGACAACTAGTAGGCATTGAGATCCTATTTGAGTTATAAAGATATAAGGATAAAAGAAACCATATTTTCTAGAAGTATGATCTTAAGGATTTGTTAATTCCAAGTTTGGTAGTAGTGACATTAATAATTTTGAAGGATTGTTAGAATTTTATTTTGATACTACAAAGGAATTTTAGAAGCTATATACAATTGAGAAAGGAAATTAACTTGAATTTGAATTTTGATTTTGAAAGTCTTTGAAAAAAAATTATGAAACATAGCCATACATCCTTGAAGATAAGAAATTTTTTAAATTTTTAATGTTGTTGCAAGATTTATGAGTGAGATTGATAAACGGTAATTTCTACGGTTTTATTCACGATTAATAAGTTGTGAAATTTTTGAGTTGCATGTTTGAAGTAATGATTGTAAGAATTTTGGTCTAAAATACTTTAAGGGATATAAATCAAATTGAGGATTATTTAAAATATGAAGCTCTTGTATAGACTACAATTGTTGAACCCATTTAAATTGGAGTTTAAGAATTGGATAAATGATAGAAGTATAGGGATTTGAATTATGATGCAATAAAGGTTCATTTGAGATTTTTGAGAAGTTTCGAGTTATGATCTTGTTGTGACTAGATAGGGTAAAAAGTTTAGCTATAATATATTTGAAAAATAAAAATTTCTGATGTCATGTTTAAGGTTATCTTGGGGTTGATTAATGGAATTTAAATCTCAAATTTATGTTATATTTGGCAGCTTAGAAGGATAAATATTTTTAGATCTATATTACGAAATTTTTGAGGAACTCAAATTTATAAATTTAAGATTTTATTTGGCTAGACAACCAAGATACACAAAGGTAGTCCACTCCAATTGCCATATCACTGACCATGATAGTTGTGTATACTAAAGTGTAGTTGGTCATCTACCAAACCATGTGGTTATATCTCAATCTTGACTCACTCGACCTTCCCTCAAATCTAAATATTTTATTGTGCCCTCCTAACCATTTAAAATTTAGAAGATGATATGATTGTTCCTTAACTGCACTCATCTAATGGACTATCTTCTCTCAAGAACCATGTCCTTAAATTGTTTTACTGGATTCTTTAATTAATTATATCTAATGCGCCAACTTGATTTTCCTTATTTTGTGTATTAATTATCATCCCATGAACTCCCACTTTCTATTTTAAATCTTTTGTCGTCCCTTGCCGTGACTTGGATATTTGGAGCACAATAGCAGACTTTTCCTTCCAACAAATTGTATATGCAAAACCTAGACGAGCCCACCTTCATGTAGATATATCATGTCCCACTAAAACACGTCTTCTTGTACACTATTTTTTTGATATGACTCTCTGGTCAAAATGGCTAAACTATAACCTCTACCATGACACCAAAATACTTTCTGCCTTCAATTAGGGGTCCATCATTGACTCAAAATTTTCGACCGATATATTCTTGTGTTCTACTTGATTCCTTAAATGCTTAACATTGTGCTTTACCTTGACTGCTTGACCCATTATCCCATCACACCACTAGTTTAACTCTTGTAAGTTGGGTAGAATACCTCACCACCTAACAAATCATTTGTCCTTTTGAATCATGTGATGAGTTCACTTAGGCCAGAAATTCAGAGGACCTTAACTTATCTAGACAACCAAGCCATAAATGAAAAAAACTAGGACAATTGTATAGGCCCACACTTCGAGCAAGACTTGATTTTAAAAGATCTTGGACTATTTAAATTCCTTCATCATTACCTCCTTTACTTATAGTTCAACAATCTGATGCTGCTAATTTAGCCTTAGTTTTGAAAGCTTGTCTTTTTGAGCTTGATCATGACATATTTATTGGGTGCACCCACTAACCTATTGTCTATTCAGAACCGGTGCATGATGGTCTGATCAACCTATTGAACTTTGGTTCGCTAAACATATATTATTCTATGCGGAGAAAGACATAGTTAAACTTGACCTTAAAGTCTCATCCGTGGCTGCCTTGACAATTCTCTTTGAATTATTCAATCGCCTTTGAGCCATGCATTGGTATTCAAACCATCTTCATTGGACTCTTGATGGCTTTCGTCTTTACCTATTCTAGACAAAGCTTGCACTTGATAGATTGACTCAAGATATCACCCTTAGTTGCTTATTAGTTGCGAATACATGAATGTAGATAGCCACTGACCGACTCATGTGACTATATCCTCGTCTTTAACTACTCCTCATCTCCTCAACCCTAGAATTGTTATCGTGCCCACCCGATTATTCTGAGCACTCGAGAATGACTCTAATCGTTCACTTAAATCAAACTCTCAATCAAGGTGATTAGTTCCAGTTTCTCTCCGGGAACCACATCTCCCAAATATCAAATTATTCTCCGTGAACCCCCCAATTCCTTGCTACTCTTTAATTTGGGTTATCAAAATTTTGTTTCATTTACTAGCAACCCATTTTTATTTCCATAACCATGATATATTTTGTATATAACGACTCCACAAATTCTAAGGCATGGTTGTGTTGAACGCCGTTTCATCGCCCCCTCCAAAAATTTAATTATATTTTGGTATTGACAGACTCTTTCTATGTCTCAACTATATCTACCCCTATTATTCATAAATTTCGAGAACAAAATTCTTGTAAGTTGGGTAGGATGTAAAACTCATAAATTTTTTTTGAAATTTTTTTATTATTATTTAAAAAGACTTAAAAATGAATTTTTATAATTTATAATTTTTATTAATTATTAAAAAATAACCTTAACCATTGTTGAGTTTTGGAGCACAAGACGACCACGAATTATGGCACGAAAGATGTAGCAGTGTGTCTTAACTAGTGTACTAGCCACGCCATGGGAGGCCTAGCCATAGTTTTATCCAAACTAGGAAAACCAGGCCAAGTTGTGCATTAACTCATTTAAATTATTTTAATTAAATATTATTTTATACATTGATTTTTGATGACCCGGTTTGACCAATTCAGCCCGAACTGGACCCGAACCAAATTTAAGCCCATGAGGCATGTGGTGACCAAAGGTGGCCATGTAGAAATATTTTATGTGTGTACAAATATTTTCAAATTATTTTTGAACTTGTTGGTTATTTAATGACTTTTGGTACAAAATTTATATTTTATTAATAAAATAATGTTTTACAAAATTTTACAATTTCTGGACCGGATAAGAGTGTACGGTATAAGTTTACCCGCTGGGACGATTTCATTACTTTATTACTATTAAAAAAATAAAAGTTATTTGTGAAGACTTAATAAACATGTTTATCCTATTTAAATATTATTATTATTTTTGTTGATTTATTGAGGATTAAATTTACATATATATAGATATATTTAAATATATTAAATATTTAAATAGATAACACTTAGATTGTTATTTGTTTTTTAAACAGATTTATGGTATATATATATATATATATATATATATATATATATATATATATATATATATATATATATATATATATATATATATATATATATATATAAATATATATGGAAAGACTTTCTAAAAAGAAAATAGAAAAAAAATGAAAAGTAATTGAAAAGAAATTGAAAAGAAAAAGAAATTAATAATGATAATAATAATAATAATAATAATAATAATAATTTGAAAAGAAATTAAAAAAAGGGAAAGAAAATAAGGAAAGAAAAAGAAAAAGAAAAGGTAAAAAAAAAGTAATAATTCGGCCCGGCCACTCCAGGCCGAGCCTATGCAAAAGAAATTGGCAGCAGCAGCATCGTGTGGGGGGGGGGGGGCGACCCCCGCATATATATGCAAAAGTATTAGAAGCAGCAAAGCTGCTCATTTGTTATAATTGGAGCCGACCCTATTTAACACCACAGCAACTCCAATAACAGCGCCGCCACATGAAACCCTAGCCAACTTTCTCCCACACGCCTACACCCCCATCCCTGGCGAGCTCCCAGGCCCTCGGCGCGGCCGCGTCCGGCCGCAGGTTGGCCACGACAGCGCCGGCGCGCGCGCGCGAAAACACAGCCCCAGCGGTAGCATCGAGCACGAGCAGCGGCACGACTTCGTCGTGAGTTTTCCTCGCTCATGCTCAACCATTTCCCAAACCAATTATTCAGGTATGAAGACAACCTATATGAGTTTAATCCCCTTCAAATAGTTCTTAAATTAGAGGCCTAGATCGTCCAAAAAATCGGCACAAAATTCTCGAAAAATCAGTTTTCAAAACTGGGAAAAACTCTGGTATGACGTGCGTCTCGCCAATCCGGTCAACGTGGTCGTGAATTGAAAGTACCAAAAGGTCCGTATCGACTTCGTGGACGTGCGGGCGTTGACGAAATTCAAATTGGTCGCGTGTACGCGATGAATTTGATCCGTATCGGGCTTTTTCAAAATTTTCCAATTACTTTGAGCACACTCATCAAATCGCGACGAAACTTACGCCATCAGACGCAAAATATTTTTCTGGTCCTGTGAGTCAAATTTGATCCAATTCTGAGACCGTTGACCTGGACGCTGTTTTAGCGGGCCCACAATCCCACTCAACGGGTAATTTTGTGCACGGCTCGGAATCCAAAATTGGACATACCGTTGAGTTTGTCTCGGAAAAATAAATCTGTATACATATAGTTTGACGAATTTAGAGACTGTAGGTTCTGATGCGCATTTCGGTACAAAGTAGGTCCAACGATGAACATCGTTTTGATCCAAAATTATGATTTTGCCCCTGTTCCAGAATTTGACTTTTTGACAGGCATTTCCTAGGTATATCTTTTATTCCAAACTTGTTCGTGATATTTGTTGCAGCATCCGGAGTCATCTGTGGGATTTGGCTTTTCTTGCTTTCTTTATTTGTCGGTTCGAGCTACTGGATCTTTCCCTTTTGCACATAACCTCAGGCAAGATACCTTGCCACCTTTACTGCTTTTATTAGTTACTTTTCTTTATGCAATTATTGTATATTTTTGTACTTTATTTTTAGTTATTTATTTTTATGCATTGGACCTAGAGTTAAGGGACTACCGTCAAGTATAGTGTGTCTCATTAACTTGTCACGATTGTACACGAGTTGTGTGTGAGAGTGTGAATATCATATAGAGGTCACTTGCGTGTTGGCTGATCTCCCGTGCGCATGCGTAGGAATAACTGTCAGTAGATGCATGTTAGAAGACTTGACAGTTATCAGGTGTAACCGGTGTTGTGGAAGCGACACGTGTTGCGCGTCGTGGTTACGTCGCACGTATAGTATCATTGGGGGGGAGGGGATAGCTACTAGCTTAGGGGCTACATTTACTGTAAAACCCCTAAATATTTTTGAATTTTTTATTATTATTTAAAAAGACTTAAAAATGAATTTTTGCAATTTATAATTTTTATTAATTATTAAAAATGACCTTAGCCATTGTTGAGTTTTGGAGCACAAGACGACCACGAATTATGGCACGGGAGATGTAGCAGTGGGCCTTGACTAGTGTACTAGCCATGCCATGGGAGGCCTAGCCATAGTTTTGTCCAAACTAGAAAAACCAGACCAAGTTGTGCATTAACTCATTTAAATTATTTTTATTAAATATTATTTTATACATTGATTTTTGATGACCCAGTTTGACCAATTCAGCCCGAACTGGGCCCGAACCAAATTTAAGCCCATGAGGCATGTGGTGTGACCAAAGGTGGTCATGTAGGAATATTTTATGTGTGTACAAATATTTTTATATTATTTTTGAACTTGTTGGTTATTTAATGACTTTTGGTACAAAATTTATATTTTATTAATAAAATAATGTTTTACAAAATTTTATAATTTCTGGACCGGATAAGAGTGTACGGTATAAGTTTACCCGCTGAGACGATTTTATTACTTTATTACTATTAAAAAAATAAAAGTTATTTGTGAAGACTTAATAAACATGTTTATCCTATTTAAATATTATTATTATTATTGTTGATTTATTGAGGATTAAATTTACATATATATAGATATGTTTAAATATATTAAATATTTAAATAGATAACACTTAGATTGTTATTTGTTTTTTTAAACAGATTTATGGTACATACATATACGTATATATATATGGAAAGACTTTCTAAAAATAAAATAGAAGGAAAAAAAGAAAAGTAATTGAAAAGAAATTGAAAAGAAAAAGAAAATAATAATAATAATTTGAAAAGAAATTAAAAAAGGGAAATAAAATAAGGAAAGAAAAAGAAATAAGAAAAGAAAAGAAAAAGGTAAAAAAAGATGTAATAATTCGGCCCGGCCACTACAGGCCGAGCCTATGCAAAAGAAATTGCCAGCAGCAGCATCGTGTGTGGGGGGGGCCGACCCCCGCACATATATGCAAAAGTATTAGAAGCAGCAAAGCTGCTCATTTGTTATAATAGGAGTCGACCCTATTTAACACCACAGCAACTCCAATAACAGCGCCGCCACATGAAACCCTAGCCAACTTTCTCCCACACGCCTACACCACCACCCCTGACAAACTCCCCGGCCTTCGGCACGGCCGCGTGCGGCCGCAGGTCGGCCAGGGTAGCGCCGGCTCACGTGCGCGAGAACACAGCCCCAGCGGCAGCAGCGAGCACGAGCAGCGGCACGACTTCGTCGCGAGTTTTCCTCGCTCATGCTCAACCATTTTCCAAACCAATTCTTCAGGTATGAAGACAACCTATACGAGTTTAATTGCCTTCAAATAGTTCTTAAATTAGAGGCCTAGATCGTCCAGAAAATTGGCACAAAATTCCCCAAAAATCAGTTTTCAAAACTCGAAAAAACTCTGGTACGACTTGCGTCCCGCCAATCCGGGCGACGTGGTCGCGAATCAAAATTACCGAAAGGTCCGTATCGACTTCGTGGACGTGCGGGCGTTGACGGAATTCAAATTGGTCGCGTGTGCGCGACGAATTTGATCTGTATCGGACTTTTTTGGAATTTCCCAATTACTTTGTGCACGCTCATCAAATCGCGACAAAACTTGCGTCATCGGACTCAAAATATTTTTCCGGTCCTGTGAGTCAAGTTTGATTCGATTCTGAGACCGTTGACCTGGACGCCACTTTGGCGGGCCTACAATCCTACTCAACGGACAATTTTGTACACGGCTCATCGGAATCCAAAATTGGACATACCGTTGAGTTCATCTCGAAAAAATAAATCTGTAGACATATATTTTGACGACTTTAGAGACCGTAGGTTCTGGCGCACATTTCGGTAAAAAACCGGTCCAACGGCGGACATCATTTTGATCTGAAATTATGATTTTGCCCCTGTTCCAGAATTTGACTTTTGGACAGGCGTTTCCTAGGTATATCTTTTATTCCAAACTTGTTCGTGATATTTGCTGCAGCATCCGGAGTCATCTGTGGGATTTAGCTTTTCTTGCTTCGTTTATTTGTCCGTTCGAGCTACTGGATATTTCCCTTTTGCACATAACCTCAGGCAAGATACCTTGCCACCTTTACTACTTTCATTAGTTACTTTTCTTTATGCAATTATTGTATATTTTTTGTACTTTATTTTCAGTTATTTATTTTCATGCATTGTACCTCGAGTTAAGGGACTACCGTCAAGTTTAGTGTGTCTCATTAACTTGTCACGATTGTACACGAGTTGTGTATGAGAGTGTGAGTATCATATAGAGGTCACTTGCATGTTGGCTGATCTTCCATGCGCATGCGTAGGAATAACTTTCAATAGATGCATGTTAGAAGACTTGACAGTTACCAGATGCAACCCGTGTTATGGAAGCGACACGTGTTGATGCGTCGTGATTACGTCACACGTATAGTATCATTGGGGGGGAGGGGACAACTACTAGCGTAGGAGATACATTTACTTTTACACACATTTGGGAGATAGTGTCTCGGATGAGCGCTACGTGTTACCCGGCCGATAGTGTCTCGGATGAGCACTACTTGTTGGCCACTCTTTATTACTTGCTTGCGTGAATCCGTTACTGCCCCTGCGTAGAACGTTGTCCTCCAAATGCATATCACTTAGATGGTTAGGTACCCTGTTGTGTTGTAGTTACAGTATTTATTTATGCAGTTATAATGGCATGTTCTTCCTGTATCTTGTTACGTCCCTCTGAGGACCTGGTTATCTCTCCAGGTGTGTGCTTTCATGGTTTACTGCAGGTGTTCTAGTCAAGATTGTGGTCGTCTCCATTTCTTCGAAGATGATCGCTTTTGGTTCATCTTGATGCTTTTATGGATCATTTTCTTGTATACTTTATCTCCTTTTGATAGTTGGTAGTGGACTTTGTCTCCGCCCAACGATTGTACCATAAATATTCAAGTTGATTTTATATTATTATTTTTTTTATTGTGGATGAGATTTAGTTTGTCTTGGATTACTATATTTTATAGCTTATGTGTACATACAAGGTTTTCATATATTGGAGTGTACTTCGTATGTATGCAGCTGGCATAATACGTATCTGGTCCCATATATTTTGGGACTGGAGCGTTACACGTTTTTGTGGTGGCCCATGCAGGTCGGTTTGCCGTTTCGGTTACATGACTGTACCGAACGGGCCTGCAACATAGGATTAGAGTATAGGATCTCATCCACACTGCTTGACCCTCTTCCTTGACCCTAATTTCGAACTTATGTTCAACTTCATTGACCTACGTCATTCTTGAGCTCTTCCTACCGTAATCCTTACTTCCACACTTAATAGAAAGATGACTACACTAGTATATGCTCATAGGTCAACTACATGCCTAAGAGGATTATATTGACAACTAGTAGGCATTGAGATCCTATTTGAGTTATAAAGATATAAGGATAAAAGAAACCATATTTTCTAGAAGTATGATCTTAAGGATTTGTTAATTCCAAGTTTGGTAGTAGTGACATTAATAATTTTGAATGATTGTTAGAATTTTGTTTTGATACTACAAAGGAATTTTAGAAGCTATATACAATTGAGAAAGGAAATTAACTTGAATTTGAATTTTGATTTTGAAAGTCTTTGAAAAAAAAATTATGAAACATAGCCATACATCCTTGAAGATATATAAATTTAGTGGCAAAGAAATTTTTTAAATTTTTAATGTTGTTGCAAGATTTATGAGTGAGATTGATAAACGGTAATTTCTACGGTTTTATTCACGATTAATAAGTTGTGAAATTTTTGAGTTGCATGTTTGAAGTAATGATTGTAAGAATTTTGGTCTAAAATACTTTAAGGGATATAAATCAAATTGAGGATTATTTAAAATATGAAGCTCTTGTATAGACTACAATTGTTGAACCCATTTAAATTGGAGTTTAAGAATTGGATTAATGATAGAAGTATAGGGATTTGAATTATGACGCAATAAAGGTTCATTTGAGATTTTTGAGAAGTTTCGAGTTATGATCTTGTTTTGACTAGATAGGGTAAAAAGTTTAGCTATAATATATTTGAAAAATAAAAATTTCTGATGTCATGTTTAAGGTTATCTTGGGGTTGATTAATGGAATTTAAATCTCAAATTTATGTTATATTTGGCAGCTTAGAAGGATAAATATTTTTAGATCTATATTACAAAATTTTTGAGGAACTCAAATTTATAAATTTAAGATTTTATTTGGCTAGACAACCAAGATACACAAAGGTAGTCCACTCCAATTGCCATATCACTGACCATGATAGTTGTGTATACTAAAGTGTAGTTGGTCATCTACCAAACCATGTGGTTATATCTCAATCTTGACTCACTCGACCTTCCCTCAAATCTAAATATTTTATTGTGCCCTCCTAACCATTTAAAATTTAGAAGATGATATGATTGTTCCTTAACTGCACTCATCTAATGGACTATCTTCTCTCAAGAACCATGTCCTTAAATTGTTTTACTGGTTTCTTTAATTAATTATATCTCATGCGCCAACTTGATTTTCCTTATTTTGTGTATTAATTATCACCCCATGAACTCCCACTTTCTATTTTAAATCTTTTGTTGTCCCTTACCGTGACTTGGATATTTGGAGCACAATAGCAGACTTTTCCTTCCAACAAATTGTATATGCAAAACCTAGACGAGCCCACCTTCATGTAGATATATCATGTCCCACTAAAACACGTCTTCTTGTACACTATTTTTTTGATATGACTCTCTGGTCAAAATGGCTAAACTATAACCTCTACCATGACACCAAAATACTTTCTGCCTTCAATTAGGGGTCCATCATTGACTCAAAATTTTCGACCGATATATTCTTGTGTTCTACTTGATTCCTTAAATGCTTAACATTGTGCTTTACCTTGACTGCTTGACCCATTATCCCATCACACCACTAGTTTAACTCTTGTAAGTTGGGTAGAATACCTCACCACCTAACAAATCCTTTATCCTTTTGAATCATGTGATGAGTTCACTTAGGCCAGAAATTCAGAGGACCTTGACTTATCTAGACAACCAAGCCATAAATGAAGAAAACTAGGACAATTGTATAGGCCCACACTTCGAGCAGGACTTGATTTTAAAAGATCTTGGACTATTTAAATTCCTTCATCATTACCTCCTTTACTTATAGTTCAACAATCTGATGCTGCTAATTTAGCCTTAGTTTTGAAAGCTTATCTTTTTGAGCTTGATCATGACATATTTTATTGGGTGCACCCACTAACCTATTGTCTATTCAGAACCGGTGCATGATGGTCTGATCAACCTATTGAACTTTGGTTCGCTTAACATATATTATTCTATGCGGAGAAAGACATAGTTAAACTTGACCTTAAAGTCTCATCCGTGGCTGCCTTGACAATTCTTTTTGAATTATTCAATCGCCTTTGAGGCATGCATTGGTATTCAAACCATCTTCATTGGACTCTTGATGGCTTTCGTCTTTACCTATTCTAGACAAAGCTTGCACTTGATAGATTGACTCAAGATATCACCCTTAGTTGCTTATTAGTTGCGAATACACGAATGTAGATAGCCACTGACCGCCTCATGTGACTATATCCTCGTCTTTAACTACTCCTCATCTCCTCAACCCTAGAATTGTTATCGTGCCCACCCAATTATTCTGAGCACTCGAGAATGACTCTAATCGTTCACTTAAATCAAACTCTCAATCAAGGTGATTAGTTCCAGTTTCTCTCCGGGAACCACATCTCCCAACTATCAAATTATTCTCCGTGAACCCCCCAATTCCTTGCTACTCTTTACTTTGGGTTATCAAAATTTTGTTTCATTTACTAGCAACCCATTTTTATTTCCATAACCATGATATATTTTGTATACAACGACTCCACAAATTCTAAGGCATGGTTGTGTTGAACGCCGTTTCATCGCCCCCTCCAAAAATTTAATTATATTTTGGTATTGACAGACTCTTTCTATGCCTCAACTATATCTACCCCTATTATTCCTAAATTTCGAGAACGAAATTCTTGTAAGTTGGGTAGGATGTAAAACTCATAAAAAATTTTGAAATTTTTTATTATTATTTAAAAAGACTTAAAAATGAATTTTTATAAATTATAATTTTTATTAATTATTAAAAAATGACCTTAACCATTGTTGAGTTTTGGAGCACAAGACGACCACGAATTATGGCACGAAAGATGTAGCAGTGTGTCTTAACTAGTGTACTAGCCATGCCATGGGAGGCCTAGCCATAGTTTTATCCAAACTAGGAAAACCAGGCCAAGTTGTGCATTAACTCATTTAAATTATTTTAATTAAATATTATTTTATACATTGATTTTTGATGACCCGATTTGACCAATTCAGCCCGAACTGGACCCGAACCAAATTTAAGCCCATGAGGCATGTGGTGTGACCAAAGGTGGCCATGCAGAAATATTTTATGTGTGTACAAATATTTTCAAATTATTTTTGAACTTGTTGGTTATTTAATGACTTTTGGTACAAAATTTATATTTTAGTAGTAAAATAATGTTTTACAAAATTTTACAATTTCTGGACCGGATAAGAGTGTACGGTATAAGTTTACCCGCTGGGACGATTTCATTACTTTATTACTATTAAAAAAATAAAAGTTATTTGTGAAGACTTAATAAACATGTTTATCCTATTTAAATATTATTATTATTTTTGTTGATTTATTGAGGATTAAATTTACATATATATATATATATTTAAATATATTAAATATTTAAATAGATAACACTTAGATTGTTATTTGTTTTTAAAACAGATTTATGGTATATATATATATATATATATATATATATATATATATATATATATATATATATATATATATGGAAAGAAAAAAAAAATATATATATATATATGGAAAGACTTTCTAAAAAGAAAATAGAAAAAAAATAAAAAGTAATTGAAAAGAAATTGAAAAAAAAAGAAAATAATAATGATAATAATAATAATAATAATAATAATAATAATAATAATAATTTGAAAAGAAATTAAAAAAAGGGAAAGAAAATAAGGAAAGAAAAAGAAAAAGAAAAAGGTAAAAAAAAAAAGTAATAATTCGGCCCGGCCACTCCAGGCCGAGCCTATGCAAAAGAAATTGGCAGCAGCAGCATCGTGTGGGGGGGGGGGGGGCCGACCCCCGCATATATATACAAAAGTATTAGAAGCAGCAAAGCTGCTCATTTGTTATAATTGGAGCCGACCCTATTTAACACCACAGCAACTCCAATAACAGCGCCGCCACATGAAACCCTAGCCAACTTTCTCCCACACGCCTACACCCCCATCCCTGGCGAGCTCCCCGGCCCTCGGCGCGGCCGCGTCCGCCGCAGGTTGGCCACGACAGCGCCGGCGCGCGCGCGCGAAAACACAGCCCCAGCGGCAGCATCGAGCACGAGCAGCGGCACGACTTCGTCGTGAGTTTTCCTCGCTCATGCTCAACCATTTCCCAAACCAATTATTCAGGTATGAAGACAACCTATATGAGTTTAATCCCCTTCAAATAGTTCTTAAATTAGAGGCCTAGATCGTCCAAAAAATCGGCACAAAATTCTCGAAAAATCAGTTTTCAAAACTGGGAAAAACTCTGGTACGACGTGCGTCTCGCCAATCCGGTCAACGTGGTCTTGAATTGAAAGTACCAAAAGGTCTGTATCGACTTCGTGGACGTGCGGGCGTTGACGAAATTCAAATTGGTCGCGTGTACGCGATGAATTTGATTCGTATCGGGCTTTTTCAAAATTTTCCAATTACTTTGAGCACACTCATCAAATCGCGACGAAACTTACGCCATCAGACACGAAATATTTTTCTGGTCCTGTGAGTCAAATTTGATCTGATTCTGAGACCGTTGACCTGGACGCTGTTTTAGCGGGCCCACAATCCCACTCAACGGGTAATTTTGTGCACGGCTCGAAATCCAAAATTGGACATACCGTTGAGTTTGTCTCGGAAAAATAAATCTGTATACATATAGTTTGACGAATTTAGAGACTGTAGGTTCTGATGCGCATTTCGGTACAAAGTAGGTCCAACGACGGACATCGTTTTGATCCAAAATTATGATTTTGCCCCTGTTCCAGAATTTGACTTTTTGACAGGCATTTCCTAGGTATATCTTTTATTCCAAACTTGTTCGTGATGTTTGTTGCAGCATCCGGAGTTATCTGTGGGATTTGGATTTTCTTGCTTCCTTTATTTGTCGGTTCGAGCTACTGGATCTTTCCCTTTTGCACATAACCTCAGGCAAGATACCTTGCCACCTTTACTGCTTTTATTAGTTACTTTTCTTTATGCAATTATTGTATATTTTTGTACTTTATTTTTAGTTATTTATTTTTATGCATTGGACCTAGAGTTAAGGGACTACCGTCAAGTATAGTGTGTCTCATTAACTTGTCACGATTGTACACGAGTTGTGTGTGAGAGTGTGAATATCATATAGAGGTCACTTGCGTGTTGGCTGATCTCCCATGCGCATGCGTAGGAATAACTGTCAGTAGATGCATGTTAGAAGACTTGACAGTTATCAGGTGTAACCGATGTTGTGGAAGCGACACGTGTTGCGCGTCGTGGTTACGTCGCACGTATAGTATCATTGGGGGGGAGGGGATAGCTACTAGCTTAGGGGCTACATTTACTTTTACACACATTTGGGAGATAGTGTCTCGGATGAGCGCTACGTGTTACCCGGCCGATAGTGTCTCGGACGAGCGCTACTTGTTGGCCACTCTTTATTACTTGCTTGCGTGAATCCGTTACATCCCCTGCGTAGAACGTTGTCCTCCAAATGCATGTCACTTAGATGGTTAGGTACCCTGTTATGTTGTAGTTACAGTATTTATTTATACAGTTATAATGGCATGTTCTTCCTGTATCTTGTTACGTCCCTCTGAGGACCTGGTTATCTCTCCAGGTGTGTGCTTTCATGGTTTACTGCAGGTGTTCTAGCCAAGATTATGGTCGTCTCTATTTCTTCAAAGATGATTACTCTTGGTTCGTCTTGATGCTTTCATGGATCATTTTATTGTATACTTTATCTCCTTTTGATAGTTGGTAGTGGACTTTGTGTATGCCCCACTCCCGTAGGAGCGATCGTCCTCGCTAAGGCGTGATGCCGCACGAGCCTAGATTGCACTCGTGCAAGGCAGGTTCCATAACGGCCGATTATAGCGGCTGCGATGGGGTCGTCGCACAGAAGTCCCAAACAGAGACATTGAATACTAGCAGCGAAAGTTAAGAACAAAACTCAAGTCATTCAAAAGAAGCTTTTTATTGATATCGAAACAACGGTTACATTGGGGGCACAAGGCCGAGATTACAATCACTCAAATTCACTCGTCTCACATTACAAATCACTCTGCTCTCTCTCTTCTCTCGATTTCAATGTTTGAGCCAGCGGAAGCTTCGGAAGGCGATGTCCATACATTATGTCCCGTATAAGTCTTCGATTCCATGCGGCCACACGCTTCGAATCGCCAAGGAACTCCGTGCCTCGACGCATCCAAGCGAGCTCCGCGCCACGAGCTTCTACCTGTACCTGTACTTAGAAACTATGTGGGTGTCAGTACTCAACTGTTATGGTGGAGTGAGCTCCTCGCCCACCCATACAAAACTGACACATTTATTTTATTTTGTACAATACAAGCCCCTTTACGATTGTCTTTCTAGCCTTGCCTTAGGATCGATTTTAAACCCGACGCTCGGCCTATTTAGTATCTTTAGACCATCTCCGTGCTATTGCACCGATAACTCACTTATCCTTGCCTCTAGACCGCTTCGTGTTTGCAATGTCAATGCACCGACTCATACTTGTCTCTCGTGCCATACTCTGGGACGTAACGACTCGGTCGTGTCAAATACTTGCCCGTGCCTCAAACATCGAGGCCGTGCCTCGCAGCGTAACCTGACTTATCCAAACTCGCCTTACGGCCCTTCTAGACTTAACTCGAAATGTCTAACACAACTTGTGAAACCGATGTTGAGAACTCAAGTACGACGCCATATCTCGTGGCAAAACACGTGCCTTGACGTATAGCCGAACCGTAGGCTTTATAACACTTTTGGTGCAACCGAGCACACGTTTCACAACACATCGCATACCGTGCTTACGTTTCCTTTGTTACGACCGACACCGTGTATGCGGATTTGCCGCATAGCTTGCCAAATATCTATATGAAAGGCCACTGGCATGACACGCCATCGCGGACATAGCTCGGGTAGGCGGCGGGTCCTTCGATGCAAGGTAGCTAGCCCCATGGAAAGCCCCCAACTACCCACGCAATAAAAGCATGCGCTGCTATAACGTCTACCCCCTAGGATGACTGGGCCCGGTGCCCCGGCGTATAACCAGTCTTAGGCAGAAATCCTTGTCGACAAGGTGTCCAATGACCACGCACCTACGAGACATCTAAACTCACGTAAATGCATGGCCTACTTGTTTGGTACGACCGAAACTATACTTAGCAACTCGTGCTCTGAATCACATTTGGCATAACGTGCCTCGGGATCGCGAGACTTCCAACCGAGGGACCGCCTCGAACTTTTTAACGTGGATAGGAATGCGAGACTCCCAACCGAGGGACCGCCTCGAATACTTAACGTGGATAGGAATGTGAGACTTCCAACCGAGGGACCGTCTCGAATACTCAACGTGGATAGGAACACGAGACTTCCAACCGAGGGACCGCCTCGAATACTCAACGTAGATAGGAACGCGAGACTCCCACTGAGGGACCGCCTCGAAACACATTAACGTGGATAGGAATGCGAGACTCCCAACCGAGGGACCGCCTCGAATACTCAACGTGGATAGGAACGCGAGACTTCCAACCGAGGGACCGCCTCGAACATCTTAACGTGCCATAGACTGTGGCCAACTTTACATCGTGCCAATCGTGGCTCGTACCTTTAACTGACTTACGTCCTACGCGACGCTATCACCCAAGTTATATGTTATATGATGGCCCATGAGATCGTGGGACCATTCGACTTGACAACCGCAGAAAGAACGGGACGGCCCTTGGAATGACTTAGGTCGATCGGCATAACTTTGCCTAACTTACACAAGCCTACAACTTAACCCGAGGGACGAGCCAAGGCTATGCCAAGCCTTGCACAGTGGAAACATGCATGCTTTATCGAGCATTTACGCGGACGACGCCTATGACTTAGGCTAACTCATCGTTTGTGTCGAATACCAACTTTTCCCTCTCCCAAGCCGCGGGACGAAGGATTGAGTGTCGTTTAAAAGCATTCTGAGTCGACTTCTATGAAGACCGTGGGACCATTTTCCATGTTCTAAGACATTCCGACGGGTCGAGATTATTCCCTTAGCTATGTGCGTTCGTAGCTTTTAGATTAGCCTACTTGTGCAAGTTGAAAACAAGCGAGTTATTAAGTGAAGGCTAAGATGAAGCGAGTTCACCGAAACTCTCCCACCTGAACGATGTCTTCGAGTCGCTGTTGAAAGGCCAAGACCGAACGCCGTCGGCATTTCGATTCCTCCGATTAACTTTGCGGGACGGGGCACTACAACATACACCACTCAGAACAAGTCTCGTCCTCGAGACTTTCCTGAAGGCAAACCATCCTACCATTTCTATGGCCAAGACTTAATCGTACATACTCTGCCTATGCGTTTCTTCGATTCCGAGCCACGCTCGTACTTATCGCTAACTTAGTCGTAAGGCACACCAATCGATCAACCAACATTCGAACTCGTTTCAATTTAATGATCACGTTACCGTCAACATTTCTTTGAAACTCATGATTTCAAAATCCTCGACACTTTTCCGTTCCTCAAGTCTCACTTGATTCAACATATCACTTAGTCGGATCGTGTACATATTCTAGGCGTCCCCAAAATATATGCATGTCAGCCAAGTCTCGTGATAGAGAATTCGCCATCACCACTCGAGTCGGATCGTACACATATTCGGGCGTCCCTGATATACGTGTATGTCAGCCAAGACTTGTGAGTGGTGCCTCCGTAACACCTATCGCTTCGCGCTCGAACGTCTGCCTAACCGCTAGGCTATGTCTTTTTGTTAGTACTGGAATCATAGTTCCCAAACAACGATATCAACACTGACCCCATCCTAAGGTCAAACCAAATCGATGGTGCGGGATTTTCTACCCAAGCTCGTATCACTCCGATTTCTAAACATCGAGCATCGATTTCCTACGCACATTCCAATATCCTTCGCACGGGGTACGAGTCGTTCGATAAAGCCCTCCTACGATAACTCACGTTCCAACCAATTCTACGTCATATCAATATCGCTCATTCATCAAGACGTTCATATTTCACATTTTCAAAATCATCTATTCCAATTCACGTAATCGATGACAAGGTCGTCCGACTTAACAATATATTGTGCTTCGATCTCACACGAGTCCGATTATCTACGGTGGTTCATGAATCACCATGCAATGCACCCGCGAAATAATCATTCTCATCGGGACGTAACTCTTGTTTGAGTCCAGACTAGTTTATTCTCGGTGCGCAAATTGGACCTACTCAATCCTCAAGTTTTTATTCAGTCATCAATCATAAGTCCTAACATCCTCGAATTTGACTTCGTATCAAACCAACAAGTCAGGACAATCAAAGTTGCCGCGTCCTGATTTTCTGAGTTCGATTATTCCCGCGACATGAATCACCATGTCAGCGCTCACGCGGAATGATCGTCCCAAATCCGATGCAACGCATGTGCGAGGCTTGAGTTGCGCTCGTGCAAGACAAGACTGTCGACGTTGTGGTTATCAACGCAACCATCAAAACATGATTTCTTTCACCCAACAAACGTCTCAACCAAAATCCTAAGTATCGCATCCACTGAACAATAACACTTGCACGATCGTCATTCGCCGAGTCAGAGTACCCCCGAGTTATCGCATATCGATCTTTGATACGCCTCAATACCATCGATGACATGCGTAACCTGACGATCTTCCTTTGCAACAAGTTCTGAGTCGTACGAATGATGCTATCGTCCGACTGGATAATTTCCTCGACATTTAAATTTAAGTTTGATCATTATCCCTCGAATCGTTTACAAGATCAATTCGTTCAAATTTGAAATCACGTATCGTTCATTCGTCTATGTTAAGTCACCGACTACGTATTTCCTCAATTTGCATTATTCCGTGCTAACTCAAACCATCGAGCAACATCGATTTCAATCCTCAGAGTCATTTACGTTACTTTAAAATCGAACATTTCATGCACGCTACCTACCCGTCGTGCTAACTTTTCGTATAATATCCGTATCGATTTCCTTCAATCCGATTTCACCTACTCAATCGTTTTCGCCTTTCACACTCGTGCAATCCTCAATCTTTCGCTCGAATGATTTCTAAGATGGACCATACACCACTCGGGATTCGAGTCATCCAATCTAGACCAAATCACGTTCGTGTTATTCGCTAAGACATGTTTCGGATTCGTTCGACGAATTCCTAGCGTAATCGTTCACGTCGCATCGACGCACTGAGTCGTTCGCACTATTCCTCAAAATCCAGAATAATCTTTCGTGTACGCCTAAGCGTTAGTCTGATAACGTTCCTATCGATATACACTTCAAGTGTATCTCTGTTCCCGGCCAAGCGGTACTTAATATCGATTGCAACTCGTTTGCACCAAAAGGTCGAGGTGCACGATACGCGGCACAACTAAGCCAAAAGGCCGTGTGCATAACCATCCCGTTCGAACTATACTTCGGTCTCGTGTGCTTGTTTGCTCAAGTAGGAATCGTTAGGCACGCACGCGACTTGCTAACTTTAGCACGCATTTTCTATCAACTCAAGGTCGACACCGTTCGGCCCAAAGGCCACAACCTATCGATGCGTTCGATTGAACGCTTGTACGAGCTTTCAAAAATATTAAACTTATTGTATGGACATGCCGAGGGACGTTTGAGAGAGAGCGCACCAACGATATCACGTTGCGGAAGCACAATTCAGAGTTCGCGGAAACATCAGAGTTAAAGAATTCAATCGATAGTCCAAGGACGTAAAGCCGTGCTCTGATACCACTATATCATGCCCCGCTCCCGTAGGAGCGATCGTCCTCGCTAAGGCGTGATGTCGCACGAGCCTAGATTGCGCTCGTGTAAGGCAGGTTCCATAACGGCCGATTACATCGGCTGCGACGGGGTCGTCGTGCAGAAGTCCCAAATAAAGACATTGAATACTAGCAGCGGAAGTTACGAACAAAACACAAGTCATTCAAAAGAAGCTTTTTATTGATATCGAAACAACAGTTACATTGGGGGCACAATGTCGAGATTACAATCACTCAAATTCACTCGTCTCACATTACAAATCACTCTGCTCTCTCTCTCTTCTCTCGATTTCAATGGTTGAGCCAGCGGAAGCTACGGAAGGCGATATCCATACATTATGTACCGTATAAATCTTCGATTCCATGCGGCCACACGCTTCGAATCACCAAGGAACTCCATGCCTCGACGCATCCAAGCGAGCTCCGTGCCATGAGCTTCTACCTGTACCTGCACATAGAAACTATGTGGGTGTCAGTACTCAACTGTACTGGTGGAGTGAGCTCCTCGCCCACCCATACAAAACTGACACGTTTATTTTACTTTGTGCAATACAAGCCCCTTTACGATTGTCTTTCTAGTCTTGCCTTTGGATCGATTTTAATCCCGACGCTCGGCCTATTTAGTATCTTTAGACCATCTCCGTGCTATTGCACCGATAACTCACTTACCCTTGCCTCTAGACCGCTTCGTGTTTGCAATGTCAACGCACCGACTCATACTTGTCTCTCGTGCCATACTCTGGGACGTAACGACTCGGTCGTGTTAAATACTTGTCCGTGCCTCAAACATCGAGGCCGTGCCTCGCAGCGTAAACTGACTTATCCAAACTCGCCTTACGGCCCTTCCAGACTTAACTCGAAATGTCTAACACAACTTGTGAAACCGATGTTGAGAACTCAAGTACGAAGCCATATCTCGTGGCAAAATACGTGCCTTTACGTATAGCCGAACCGTAGGCTTTATAACACTTTTGGTGCAACCGAGCACACGTTTCACAACACATCGCATACCGTGCTTATGCTTCCTTAGTTACGACCGACACCGTGCATGCGGATTCGCCGCTTAGCACGCCAAATATCTATATGAAAGGCCACTGGCATGACAAGACATCGCAGACATAGCTCGGGTAGGCGGCAGGTCCTTCGATGCAAGGTAGCTAGCCCCATGGAAAGTCCCCGACTACCCACGCAATAAAAGCATGTGCTGCTATAACGTCTACCCCCTAGGATGACTGGGCCCAGTGCCCCGGCGTATAACCAGTCTTAGACAGAAATCTTTGTCGACAAGGTGTCCAATGACCACGCACCTACGAGACATCTAGACTCACGTAAATGCATGGCCTACTTGTTTGGTACGACCGGAACTATACTTAGCAACTCGTGCTCTGAATCACATTTGGCATAACGTGCCTCGGGACCGCGAGACTCCCAACCGAGGGACCGCCTCGAACTTCTTAACGTGGATAGGAACGCGAGACTTCCAACCGAGGGACCACCTCGAATACTTAACGTGGTTAGGAACGCGAGACTCCCAACCGAGGGACCGCTTCGAATACTCAACGTGGATAGGAACGCGAGACTCCCAACCGAGGGACCGCCTCGAATACTCAACGTAGATAGGAAAGCGAGACTTCCCACCGAGGGACCGCCTCGAAACACCTTAACGTGGACAGGAACGCGAGACTCCCAACCGAGGGACCGCCTCGAATACTCAACGTGGATAGGAATACGAGACTCCCAACCGAGGGACCGCCTCGAACATCTTAACATGCCATAGACTGTGGCTAACTTTATATCGTGCCAATCATGGCTCGTGCCTTTAACTGACTTATGTCCTACGCGATGCTATCACCCAAGTTATATGTTATATGACGGCCCATGAGATCGTGGGACCATTCGACTTGACAACCGCAGAAAGAACGGGACGGCCCTTGGAATGACTTAGGTCGATCGACATAACTTTGCCTAACCTACACAAGCCTACAACTTAACCCGAGGGACGAGCCAAGGCTATGCCAAGCCTTGCGCAGTGGAAACGTGCATGCTTTATCGAGCATTTACGCGGGCGACGCCTATGACTTAGGCTAACTCATCGTTTGTGTCGAATACCAACTTTTCCCTCTCCCAAGCCGTGGGATGAAGGATTGAGTGTCGTTTAAAAGCACGCTGAGCTGACTTCTATGAAGACCGTGGGACCATTTTCCATGTTCTAAGACATTCCGACGGGTCGGGATTATTCCCTTAGCTATGTGCGTTCGTAGCTTTTAGATTAGCCTACTTGTGCAAGTTGAAAACAAGCGAGTTATTAAGTGAAGGCTAAGATGAAGCGAGTTCACCGAAACTCTCCCGCCTGAGCAATGTCTTCGAGTCGCCGTTGAAAGGCCAAGACCGAACGCCGTCGGCGTTTCGATTCCTCCGATTAACTTTGTGGGACGGGGCACTACACTTTGTCTCCGCCCAATGATTGTACCATAAATATTCAAGTTAATTTTATATTATTATTCTTTTTATTGTGGATGAGATTTAGTTTGTCTTGGATTACTACAATTTATAGCTTATGTATACATAAAAGGTTTCCATGTATTGGAGTGTGCTTCGTATGTATGCAGTTGGCATGATACGTATCTGGTCCCAAGTATTTTGGGACTGGGGCGTTACATTTCCACACGACTCGTCGTCCTTAGATGTTCTTCTTGCAGTGTTCTTATCCTCCATACATTTTATTTACTGTCATATTAGTAGGCATATTTTATGTATCTTGCTAGTCCTCTGAAGACCTGATGATCTCTTCCGGTAGCTGATTGCACGGAGTTAGTTAGCTGAGCATGTGGTAGTTGACTTCATCTGCATGATTCAGGTATTTAGTTAGCGTTATTGTTTTACTATCTTTCTCGTACTTTCATGATATATCCTGCTTATTAGCTTAGCTTTATAGACTCATATTATTCTTGGAGTCTAACTGGACATATATGCTAGTGGGCTGCAGACCACGACCCATACTTGTTCATTCATGTCTTATATATTCTTGTGGATTGAGATACACTGTAGATTACCATATTAGCCATGATACCATAAATCTTAACAGCTTATACGTATTCGAGTCGGGCTGGAGTCCGCTTGATACGTAGCTGGCTTGCTCATGCTCTCGCGTCCTGAAAAGCGGGTGCGGGTCGTGACAGAAAATACAACATGTATGTTACTGTAAATGGCCAATTACTCTCATAAACATCAATATTTAGGAGATTTTTTATTCTCTCGTGACTCTCTTGCAATGGTATTCTATCTCGAGAAGAGAGAAATCTAAGTACAGTTGTTACTAAACCTTCCACCATACTAATCTGATACGGCCGATACATATCCAATACGGCCGATACCTATCGGATATGGCCGATACCAAATCGATAAGGCCAATACGAATCCTAGCTATATGGACGATACATATCGGATAGGACGATACCAATTCGCTAAGGCTAATACCACCCGATATGACCTATACCAAATCGATATACCGATACTAATCCGCTATGATCGATACTAAGTACATACGGTCGAGGAGGTGGATCCGCTACCAATACCGATATCGATTCTAATACAGATACCGATACTGATACTGATTTTGATACATATACCGATACTGATACAGATATCGATAGTCCGATACCGATACCGATAGTCTGATACCGATACATTACCGATATTGATTCTGATACAGATACAGATATCAATTCTGATACTGATACCGGCTCATCGTCGATAGTCCGATACCGATAGCGATAGTCCGATACCGATACCAATACCGATATCGATACCGATTCTGATACCGATACCGATAGTCCGATACCGATACACACAAGCCTATCTATCACTAGTAGCCATACTCCTCTATATACTCCTCTACACTAGGATACACTAGTAACCATATACTCCTCTACACACTCGCTAGTAGTCATACTCCTCTACATACTCCTATACACCATGATACACTAGTAGCCACCAACGATTAAAATCTTTTTACTTCTAGGATACTCTATACACTCTTGATAGGATACACTAGTAGCCATACTCCTCTACACTAGGGTGGAAATTATTCGGTTTTAAAAAATTCGGTTCGGTTTTGGTTTTGAATATACTAAATTTTCTTATTCGGTTTTGGTTTCGGTCCAAAGTTTATATATATATATATATACTGCATGGTTTAAAGTATCCAATACGGTCGATACCGATACGATTTGGCATGTCCTAATCTGATACCCGATACTAACCGGTACCGACATTGGGGGTCTTTTTCTTGGTCAATTCGGCAAAGAAAATTAGACGAAAAAGACAAATCACCAAGGGTTTAAAGCATGGTTAAAGTATCGGCCGATATCGATCCGATACGGCCGATACCGATACGGTTTGGCATGTTCCGATCCGATACCGACCGATACCAAATATTGACCAATACCGACATTGGGGGTCTTTGTTCCGGTCAAATCGGCAAAGAAAATTAAACAAAAAAGACAAATCAACAAGGGTTTAAAGCATAACAAGGTTGTAGAAGCATGTAAAAGAAGAAAATCACATCTATTGTGTGTGTGTGTGAGTGTATGTGAAGAAAATCACATCTATTGTATGCAAACCAATTGGTAAGGGTGACTACTATTTCATTTAATTTCAAAACTACTAAGAAATAACACTAAAATACTTAAAATTATGCCTAATGTATAAAATATATGTTTTTAAATTTAAATAATTTATTAATAATTATTTTTTTCGATACCAAAGTCCAATACTCCGACACGATACCGTCGATACTACCGATATCGCCAATATCAATACTCATAGGAATAGTCCGATACCGATTTCGATACCGATATTGTGAACCTTGGTTTAAAGCATAATAAGGTTGTAAAAGCGTGCAAAAGAATTCGACACTGCCGATACTACCGATAATTATTTGTTTTCTGATACCAAAAAATCTGATACCAAAAAATCCGATACTCTGATCCGAAACCGTCGATACTACCGATATCGCCGATACCAATAGTCATAGGAATAGTCCGATACCGATTCCGATATCGATACTTTGAACCTTGATACTAAGTTTATATACTAAGGGATTTTGGTATGTGTGTTAGTACCGGCCCCGGCCCCCAACCCCCACCCCCACCCCCACCACCGCCGACCGCCATCCCACCACCGCGACCCACACCCCCACCCCAACCCCCACCACCGTCGACCGCCATCCCCACCGCCGACCCGAAACCCGTCGCCCACCGCCGCCTAGACTGAACCCCCCCAGTGACCCCTACCCCCACCACCGCGACACCCACACCCACCAACACCGGCCCACGCCGCCCCCCGCCGCCCCACCCGAAACCCTCCTCCCCCCCCAGCGACCCCCACCCCCACCACCTACGGCCCCAGCCTTCCCCAGCCGCCCTGACCCGAAACCCCCCTAGCGACCCCCACCCCCACCACCGCGACCCACACCTCCACCCCCACCACCACCGGCCCCGCTGCCCCGACCACCGGGAGTGAGAGAGAGAGAAAGAGAGAGAGAGAGAGAGAGAGGATTACCTGGAGAGAGAGAGAGAGAGTCTTTGCGGCCGGAGAGAGAGAGGGAGAGAGAGAAAAAAATTGGGGGGAATAAAAAGTTTTCCTCCATCGGTTAATTTAAGTTAGGGCTGGATATTTAGCGACGGACTAGCAATGGATATATTCCGTCGCTAGTACGTCGCTATACCACCCTAGCTGGCCGATGGAATATCCGTCGCTATATGGTCATTAAATTTTGTGCCAAATTTTTTAACATTTTCTGCCAACTTTTGACAACTAAGCGACGGCATAGCAACAGATTCTTTATCCATCGCTATATCTCCGACGGCATAGTGACATTTTTTGTCATTTTAGCGACCTATTCTGGCATCGCTAATCTAACTTATTTTGGTAGTGAATGATGGATTAGCGACCTTTGCTCGCCCTTAAAAAATTATCAGCTTTTCAACAGCAATCAATCGGAACTTTGTCGGTAGTCCGTCGCTAATAGCGACGGACAAAATCCGTCACTAAATGTTCGTCGCCAAATGGCTGTATTTTGGTAGTGTCATTGATGGAAGGGCCGACAACTTAAGTAGTATAATCATGATCGTAGTCACTTTCGAAGGCAGCACTAAGGTCGCTTTCTCATTCTTTGACTTTCCAAATAGACTACATGAAAGCGAATGGTCCCATCATAGTTGACTCGATGGCTTTCGTACGCAGTCTCTAGTTTTCGTATGGTTCTTAGTCTCCCTTATTTCTCTCCTTTGGGTCATTCTACTTTCTAATAGAGTCATGATTTCCGCTGCTCTAGGAATACTTGAACAAAGAAATTGATGGTGGGAAAATCTGCTTTCCAAATGATAGATCCTGCCAGCGCTGTCAAATCATCATCTATCTATGTTTGAAACAAAAAGATGAAAGTATTTTTTTGACCGTTCGAGGTTTCCAAGTCATCCAGTTGCTGCCATTGAGACTGATCATCCGTGTGCTTGTGCTTGCTCTCTTTTCTTATGTTATTTAAAGTGTCCAGTTGTGGTGCTTAGAATCGATTCTTTCTTCTTCAATAGTCAAAAAAAGTTTCTCTTAGACTACCCGGTGACCGGCTTAGGTTTTTCTTTCTATTCCTAACCAAGTCAATAGGAAGAAGGAGATTCCACCACCCAATGGACTACTAGCTTAACCCGAGAAAGACAATGACAGGCTTTTGATCCTTTTCACCAGCTGTAGGACAAGAGCCTAATCGAGAGGAAAGTCAGAATCTATTATGCTTTCTTCACTCTAGCTCGCTACAACCTACAGCAACAATATTCTCAAGCGGTGAAGCCTTGCAGCAGATGTCCACCTGAAATAACATCACTGAACTGATGATTCACCGAGATAGAAAGAAGGGAAGGCTCGTTTTCACCGGACGGCTTACCGAGGAACGATTCAAGGCGGACGTTGGCGGAAGAAAAAAATGGTAGAAAGGGAATCTGATAAGGGGAAGGGTGAATGCACCTTTTCAACAAAGGGTCGACATCCACTGAAGTCATCGAAAAAAGAGGAAGGACACGATGGAAAAAATGCAAGCTGAATTCTCCCCAGAGGAATCCCTTGGCGAGTGTAGACCAGAAAGCCCAGAGTCCCTCCCAGATACTCCAAGTGATGACAAAGGTAGTGAATTCCAAAAGATTGTCCATAGAGTTGGAGGGTGGATCGGACCGAGAAAGCCAATTTCTCTAGATTTTTTGGCTACATCTCTGGTACAGACCGAACGTCCACTAAGGAAGGTCTTAAGGAGATGGTGAAACTCGCTATTCTAGATACAGGTAATATCTAAAGGGGGAAGAAGTGATTGCGCTTGCCCTGGCCTGAGAGATTTTAAAACTCCTACTGGGTTGGTCTATAACTCGCTTGAATGCGGAAGGAATTAGATTATCCCTGGCTTCAGAGAAACTGTTGGTGTTTTTGCCTTTGGACTAGAAAAGATAGTTCCACATCGGCTACACCAAATGGTGAGTATCTCAATATAATGCATTCCTTGTGTTGAGATGTGCACATGAGGTGTAGTGGGGCACAAGTTTGTGCCATGTGGAAGTATTTTCCTAGAAGAAAAAAAGATTAAATCTAACAAGGATGCAAGTTAATTTTTGTTGTACGGACACGGACTCGGACACGGACTCCAGGATGTCTCGTGCATGCACGGGAGTGTTCGGGGGGTAGGCGTGGTCTGGCACACTTCTATGCTGATTGTGGGATGATCTAAAATATCAAACTCTATTTTTGAGTATTGGTATTTTAGTCCCACATCGGATAGGAGAAGAGGTGAAGTCTCAACTCCACTCTATAAATAGAGCCCCTTGGCCTCCTTTGAGAGAGGCACCAAGAAAAAGAATTGAGGGAGTCTGTTAAGTCCAGGAAGCCCGTTCAAGTCTCAAATATTGACTTACGAGCGTTCTAGAAGTTCTTCGTGAACTTGCTAGTTCCTGGAAGCTGTTCGTGCTCGTGTGGAGCGAATAAAGCTTTGAGCAACGGTGGTTCATTCACCCCAGCAGGAGTTATCTCATCTTCACCAGTCATCTTCTTTGTTGGTTTTGTCAGGATTCTATTAACGCACCTTCGGTGAAGTGTTTGCGTTGATATTATCAGAATTCTGTTTGTGCACCTTTTGTGAAGGGTAGCACTTATGGAATTTCTCTTACGTACCTTCTGTGAAGTGTTACATTCTGTGTACCTTCTGTGAAGGGTAGCACTTGTGGGATTTTACTATGTACCTTCAGTGAAGTGTTACGTAATAACGATTGTTTGTATAATTGTTACGATATTTCAGTTATCCATCAAAAATAATTGTGCCTCGACAATAACAATCTCAAAGCTTTAATGAGAAGATGGATAATTCTCGTGCTTCGCTCATCGATACCGGCTTTAACAAGTTGGAGAAATTCGTTGGCGAACACTTCCAGATATGGAGACGAAAGGTCACTTTAAATCTTCAACTCGTGAATGTTGATCACGTGCTGTCAGAAGAAGAACCGATCGTTCCAACCACTAGATCTGCTGTGGCTGTGGCTGTGGCCGCTGCTACGACCAAACAAGCGAAGTGGAAGAGAGAAAATAGTATATGCAAACTACTGATACTCAATTCCATGGAAGACTCTCTGGCAAAGTCCTACTCTAAGAAGACATCTGCCAAAGAGATATGGGACTCCTTGGGAAAGCTCTATGAAGATGACGAGAACCGGTCCAAGATCTTCATGGTAGAAAAATACCACAAGTGGACCTTCGAAGACGAGAAGGCGATGCTGCCCCAAGTGAAGGAGTTTCTGAAGTTGCGTCAGAAACTAGAAGACGAGAACATGCCCCTCGTCGACAAGTTTGTTGTTGGAGGGATCGTCGCGAAACTTCCTACAGAATGGAGCAACTTCTATGCAAGGATGCATCGAAAGAAGATGGAAATTAGCTTGGAAGATTTCTTGCAAGAGATCCATGTTGAGGATGAGATGTGCTCTCAACAGAAGATGGATACTCTGTCCAAACAACTGGCGAAGGCAAATCTGGTCCAAACCAGAGAGTACCAGGGGAAGCAGGCTGCTTCTCATCGCCAAAAGAAGGACTTCACGAATCTGAAAGCGAAGGGTCCTGCTTTCAAGCAGCAGAAGTCCAAGTCCCATGTGACTTGCTTCAATTATGGCAAGAAGGGCCACTACAAATCCGAATGCAAGTCCAAGCCCAAAGAACAAGGTGAGCCTAGTAAGTTTTCTATGATTACTAATCTAGTTGACATGATAGCATAGGTTGCAACTGTGGGGGCTGACTTGGACTGGTGGATAGACACTGGTGCGACCTGCCATGTCTGTTCAGACAAAGACTGGTTCGTCTCTTATGAGCCAACTTCAGAGAAGGTCATAATGGCAAACAAGGCACAAGCTGAAGTACTGGGGATCGGGACGGTGGAGCTGAAACTCACATCGGGGAACACTCTGACGCTTCAAGGTGTGAAGTATGTTCCAGTAATTGCTAAGAACCTGATCTCTGGAAGTCTGCTCTGCAACGCAGGCTTGAGGATGGACATCAATGCTGGCCAGTTGGTGATGTCCAAGAAGGGTACATTCTTCGGGAATGCTTTCCAAACTGAAGGAATGTACAAGATTCAGCTTGTTGTAACCCGACATGATAATATAAATGCAATCACTTTTTCTGATTATTCTCTTGGGTTGTGGCATAATAGGCTAGGACATGTTCATCGTAAAAGGATTAACAGAATGTCTAGTCTAGGACTTATCTCCAAGTGTGGGGGTAAGGTAGAGAAATGCGAAGTATGTGCTCAGACGAAGATCACAAGAAAACCCTTTCACAGGGTCCATCGAAGCACAGATCTTCTGGAGTTGGTTCACTCAGATATCTGTGACTTCAAACAATTCTCTACAAAGGCCGGGATGAAGTATTTCATTACTTTCATCGATGACTTCTCAAAGTATGCTTTCGTCTACTTGCTCAAGTCTAAAGACGAAGCATTCGAGAAGTTCAAGGAGTTCAGGGCCAAGGCTGAGCGGCAAACTCGACAACAACTCAAGAGGTTAAGGAGTGATCGAGGCAGGGAGTATCGGTCTCATGAATTCTTATCATTCTACAAAGAACATGGAATCATCAATGAGACAACGGCTCCGTACTCTCCTCAATCCAACGGAGTAGCAGAAAGGAAGAACAGAACGTTGACAGAGATGATGAACTCCATGCTGTTGACTGCGGGTCTTCCAAAGTGTTACTGGGGAGAAGCTGCACTAACGACAACGTTCATTCTGAACAGAGTGCCATATGCAATTTTCGACATAACTCCTCATAAACTCTGGTTCAAAGTCAGACCTAACTTGAATGTCATTCGAGTGTGGGGGTGTCTGGCTTATGTGATGCTCCCGGATCTGAAGATTCAGAAGCTGGGGATAAGGACTACGAAGGCGATCTTCTTGGGATATGCCGAGAAGAGTGATGCTCGGAGATTCCTTGATATCGAGTCAAACTATATCATCGAATTTCGCGATGCTGAATACTTTGAAGACAAGTTTGCAAAATATAAGAATATTATTCTCGCAGATCTTCTGGAGAATGATGAGGGTACAAAGCAGACAGAAGTCTTTAATGAACCAGTAGTCCAAGATGAAGCTGTCGTCAAGGAGACACCAGCTGAACCAGAACTCGCTGAGCCGTCAACTAAGCGAACGAGGAGGCCGAAAGACTTCGGAGATGACTTCGTCACCTATCATGTGGAAGCAGATCCGCTTACCTATGATGAGGCGATGAAGACCAGAGATGCTGTATTCTGGAAGGAGGCGATAGACAACGAGATTGACTCAATCACCTCCAACAACACATGGGTATTGGTTGACTTGCCAGAAGGAGCAAGACCCATCGGATGCAAATGGATCTTCAAGAAGAAGATGAAAGCAGATGGAACCATTGACAAGTTCAAGGCCAGGCTAGAGGCCAAGGGGTTTGCTCAGAAGCAGGGGATCGACTACTTTGACACTTATGCTCCAGCAGCTCGGATGACAACCATCAGATTGTTAATTGCTCTAGTAGCAATACACAAGCTGGTGATACATCAGATGGATGTGAAAATGGCATTCCTTAATGGCGAGCTGACCGAAGAGATCTACATGCAACAACCAGAAGGTTTTATCGTCAGAGGTCTGGAAGACAAAGTCTGCAAGTTGATGAAGTCTCTGTATGGTTTGAAACAAGCTCCCAAAATATGGCATAAGAAGTTTGACAAGGTGATAAGGTCAAATGGCTATAGGGTCAGTGAAACAGACAAGCGTGTCGATACGAAGTTTGCTGACGGAAGAGGTGTAATCGTATGTCTTTACGTGGACGACATGCTAATCCTAGGTACGGATTTAAGCTGCATCACAGAGACAAAGAATTAAATTCCTCTCGACCAAGTTCAGTATGAAGGACTTGGAGGATGCCGACGTAATCTTGGGGCTCAAGATCATCCGGACAGGCACTGGAATAGCGCTGTCACAATCTTATTATATTGAGAAGATGCTCACTCGCTACGGGTATCAAGATCTTCCTTTTATTGATACACCGTACCGGAGTGATCAGAAGCTGGAGCCAAATTCGAGGGAAAGCGTCAGGCAGTTGGAGTACGCTAGCGTCATCGGAAGCTTGATGTACGCTACTACTACCACAAGGCCTGACATAGCTTTTGCAGTGGGAATGCTGAGTCGGTTCACTAGCAATCCAGGTGTTGAGCACTGGAAATCTGTGAAGCGTGTTATGAGATATCTCAAAAAAATTCAGACATATGTACTTTTCTACAGCAGAGATCCGTCAGTAGTAGAAGGCTTCAGTGATGCTAGCTGGTATTCAGATATGGAGAGCGAGTATTCCACCGGTGGATTCGTATTCGCCATGGGCAAAGCTGCTATATCGTGGAAGTCGAAAAAGCAGACTATGTTATCTCGCTCCTCCATGGAATCTGAATTCTTTGCATTGGATGCTGCTGCAGATAAGGCAGAGTGGCTTCGGGAGTTCATGTATGATCTTCCGGTGGTTGGGGCTTAGATACCGGCAATACCGATATACTGTGACAACCAGGCGGCAGCAGCAGTGGCATCAAATAAACTCTTCAACGTGAAGAAGAGAATGGTGCGGTTGAAGCACAGAGCAGTACACGATCTCATCAAGAGGGGTGTTATTACAGTGATTGATGTTCGGAGTCAGGAGAACCTGGCGGATCCGTTCACCAAGGGCCTCAAGCGCCAGCTGGTCGATGACACAGCTTGAAGGCATTCTGATATTGTGTTATTACAATCCTACCATAAAGTTTTATGTTATTAGTTCAAAGAGAAATCTACTAGGCATCTAGCTTTTGATTCAAGGGAGGACTATTAACCAGAAGAATATCAGGAACGGTGGGTACTTGTCCTATGTGACATGGAGAGGTTACGGACCTACAACAACTGTTGTTTACTGTTGTTTTCTGCAAAAAACGGATCCTGTGGGAAGGTTGGCTTAAATGCCTTAATGAGTTCTCAGGCAGAGTGAATGCCTGGGGTGCTTTACAGGAAGCACGGTAGCGCAGCACTACAAGGAGTGTAACTCCATGCTACAGTGGGGTGACTCCACCATAAGGTTTCCAGGCAGGGGTAATGCCTCGGCTTTGCAAGCCAAGTCACAGCGGAGTAGCACCGCAAATAGGCAGGTAGCCTAATACTGTATGATAATCGTAATAAAGAGAGGTAGACAGCACTACAAAGAGGACGATGTCCTCATGTTACAGTGGCATGACACCACGAAGAGGTACCAGGTAGGGTAAATCCTCGGCTTTGCGAGCCATGTCATAGCGGCGTAACACCGCACGGAAGTGCAAGGCTTCATGCTGGGTAGTGTGGCACTACAAAGAGGCCTGTGACCTCATGCTACAGTAGTATGACACTACGATGAGGTACCCAGGTGGGGTAAAGCCTCGGCATTAAGCCATGTCATAGCGGCGTAGCACCGCAAAGAAGCGCAATGCTTCATGCCATGACTCTTTATAAAGAACTCACCTATAGTGTAAGGACAGAGATATCAGGCCGTTTCTTGAGGGTAAACTTGTAGACGCACAAAAATTATACACTGAAACCAGGCTGGCACAAGGCCTTCAATGTGCAGCCAGAAGCACAGTTGATGTTATTATGTGAGTAGGAAGAATTGCAGTTATGATGCAGAATTCAAGGCTTAGTCCATTCTTGTATCACGCTGTTATTTAACCTATACAGAAAGATTCAAGTCGTAGCGACATCTCTCCTAATGCATGATGGGCAGTAACTGTGGGGAACGCTCAACCCATATATTGAGATATATGGGGGATTGTTGGTGTTTTTGCCTTTGGACTAGAAAAGATAGTCCCACATCGGCTACACCAAATGGTGAGTATCTCAATATAATGCATTGCTTGTGTTGAGATGTGCACATGAGGTGTAGTGGGGCACAAGTTTGTGCCATGTGGAAGTATTTTTCTAGAAAGAAAAAGGATTAAATCCAACAAGGATGCAAGTTAGTTTTTGTTGTGCGGACACGGACTCGGACACGGACTCCAGGATGTCTCGTGCATGCACGGGAGTGTTCGGGGGGTAGGCGTGGACTGGCACACTTCTATGTTGATTGTGGGATGATCTAAAATATCAAACTCTATTTTTGAGTATTGGTATTTTAGTCCCACATCGGATAGGAGAAGAGGTGAAGTCTCAACTCCACTCTATAAATAGAGCCCCTTGGCCTCCTTTGAGAGAGGCACCAAGAAAAAGAATTGAGGGAGTCTGTTAAGTCTAGGAAGCCCGTTCAAGTCTCAAATATTGACTTACGAGCGTTCCAGAAGTTCTTCGTGAACTTGCTGGTTCCTGGAAGCTGTTCGTGCTCGTGTGGGGCGAATAAAGCTTTGAGCAACGGTGGTTCATTCACCCTAGCAGGAGTTATCTCATCTTCGCCAGTCATCTTCTTTGTTGGTTCTGTCAGGATTCTATTAACACACCTTCGGTGAAGTGTTTGCGTTGATATTATCAGAATTCTGTTTGTGCACCTTCTGTGAAGGGTAGCACTTGTGGAATTTCTCTTACGTACCTTCTGTGAAGTGTTACATTCTGTGCACCTTCTGTGAAGGGTAGCACTTGTGGGATTTTACTACGTACCTTCGGTGAAGTGTTACGTAATAATGATTGTTTGTACAATTGTTACGATGTTTCAGTTATCCATCGAAAATAATTGTGCCTCGGCAATAACAGAAACTCCCTTGATCTTTCAATGACTCTTCTGAGACTGGAGAGCTCACTTAACTTTCTAGCAGGAACTTCAGATATATCTTTTTTTTCTTTGCCTTACACAGGATACTGAGTAGCTTGAAAAGTGTACTAGCGAACTTTGACCTAGAAGCAGCTATATTTTCTTTGAATACCCCGTTAAGATTGGTTGGAGGTGAAGACCTTAGCACTCGACCTTGCTCTAGGGAAGTAGTAATAGAACGAGAACGAGATGGATTGTGAGATACTCTTGCTTTCAATTGTTTTTCCTTGTCCAGGGAAGAAAGCGTATTATCATTGGGGATAAATTCTAGCCAAGCAAGCATATTAAATAAAGGAGTCTTATGTAAGAAAAAGTAGTAAAAATCTTTCTATTATAGTAGACCTCTCAGAGACAACAAGAACTGCAACTGCTAAAAAGAAAGACGTACTAGTAGCAATGGTCTTGGGCCGGGCATAGGTTTCAAGCAAGATAATGGCGATGATCAGATAGCTTTAAAACGGACTCACAGGCAGAAGCACTGCGACCAGTAAATACCCCCTAGTAAAGGGAACTTACATAGCAACTACAATACCTGGTACAGGAAAGGCACGAGGGAATTCAATCCTCCGAAAAGCAACTCAAAATGTAACCTCTAATTGGTTGGAAACTTGACCACAACCCTCAAGGAAAGACAGTCCTACTAAATCAAAAGCATAAGGAATCAATATGTGCAAGTTCTCATCCAATCCTAATGTCACGACCCACTTCCGCTTTTTGGGATACGAGTACGTGTTCAAGTCTAGCCTACGCCGCAGCATCGGCGGTAGTATGCTGTCTATACCTCCATATAAATCCAAATACAAATTATTTTGCTCATTCACAATAATTATTTAAATTACAATTTTATTAATACATCGAAATAATGTTTGGGAACAACCCGCTAAATATTAAACACAACAACTATCTATTCTGACTAGAATATATGGTTGGCCTCCAAGATACCTCTAACTCCAGCCAAATCAAGAGAGCAATTCATCGAGAGTAGTCATCAAGAATCTGTCACTAAAAAAATGGTTATCCATTCAGGATTGGAATAAGTACAAGTCTACCCATCACATTACAAATACAATATAAAGCAATATAACACTACACGTGAAACAATGATGGGACATGAGCAATATGAACAAGAAAATGGGCAATATGATAACTAAATAGAAAGTACCAATAATGGAAAGACAGAGACTCATGTAAATAATAATAGTGTACGTGTCATGAGAAGTACAATGCTCCTACACATGGACGGCTTGGGCGAACGATGAGGTTATAAGGCCCACTCATGTAAACGAAGAGTTGCCAACAATACAATCAGGGCTTTGTCCACGTGCCTAGTAATTATACCCCTCCAATATCTATGCCACACAATCATAAAAATACGGTCATGATAACGATCACGATAACAATGAGAAAACATTAGTCAATCACTCAAATCTCGTGTGTGTAAATAGTCAAGACACGAAAAATAGCATGTATAAGTGAAATATAACAATATAAAGTAAATGCATATAAAAGCGTCAACAAGTACTTGCCTCAGTTTGATTTGGAGTTGACTGGCGTGAAATGATCGTGTCGGCATGAAAATAGTCTTAGAAGTCAAAACTACGCAAGATGATTTCAGATGATGGCACAGTCCATGTCATTGAGTCCAGAATAGTCAAATTGGCTAGGAATGATATAGGAAAGTTAGAGATTTGCAAGAAGGTAGGAGGGATTTGATTTAGTCGTGGACAAGAATAGATATTCAAAGAATTCGGTATAATAATATATTTATAATTATTCTAGAATATATATATATATATATATATATATATATATATATATATATATATATATATATATATATATGAAAAACTCTACTTAGTCAAAATATTTAATAACTTTTAGAAAATAATTATAATAGTTGGAAGCTATGATTTTACCAATCAAAATATTTTTAAATAATATTCTAAAAATATAGAAAAAATCATTTCTTATTTAGAAGGAAAAAATATATTTACTTATAACAATATTTATAAACTATTTTGGAAACAAGACTTTATTAGTCAAACTATTCTAGGTAATACTTGAAAATATAGAAAACTATGTTTTTAGGTCAAAACTATAGTTTAGAAAATATGACAATAGTATTTTTAGATCAAGAGTCATGTATAAAAACACCATAAAATAATATAATAATATTTAGCCTTGAAATTCATTTTGTAATTATAGATATAGGACCTAAGCCCATATAACCTATATTCCATTACAAGATAAGCTTTTCAGAAATTTATTGTATATATATTTATTTAATAACAAACTTACTACTTATAACAATATGTATCTCTTTACAAAGATACATATAAGATCAACATTAATAATAAAATAACAATGGTAGTAAAAAATAATTAAATAAAAAGGAAAGAAAAAAAGCCAACAACATCAATGTTGTTTCTCGAGAATAGTTGCTATTCTCTCTATTATAAAGAAAACTGAAGTTTTAGAGAAAAGAATTGGGTTCATTCTTTCAAAAGTAAAAGAAGAAGAAGGAGCTGGAATGGAGAGAATAAGAGAGAGGGGAAGCCGCGGAAGAGTGCTCACGGCGAGGGTTCCACCGGCGGTAGCGCGCTTTGTGACTATGTGTCGCTGAGCGTGGTGATGGCTGCGAGCAGTGGCAACGGTTCTAGATCCATGCGGCATCCGACCATGCAGGTGGTTGTGGCCAAGCGCCTCGTCTGGTAACAACGGCTATTCCGCGGGATCACGGTAGAGGAGTTTTGGTGAGGGCGGCCGGCGATCAAGTAAGTATTGGTAGGAATAGTTTTAGTATGATGTGGTGGTACCTGTGAGAGTGGCTGATGGTGGCCAGAACTGGGTTTGGGCTGAAGGTCGCCGGGGCTAGGGCTCCAGTGTGGTTTGCTAGTCGTGCGGCCTCGTCGGGGTCGCGGGTCAAGTAGAGGAAGAGTTGAGGAAGATGGGGGCAGTGGTGATGGGTTCTAATGTGGGTCAATAAGCGACGGTCGCGGTTGGCGGCCACTGCGAGGTGGCAAAGGTGTTTGGCCGGAGATTTCTTCGTGACAGGGGCGGCGGGTGGTGCTTGTGGAGATGGCGGTGGCCAGGAAACAGGGGATATGGGGTCTTGGAGAGAACAAGGGGATCGCCGAAAACAATGGTAGTGATCATGGCATGGTGTTTGTAGGTGGTTATGGCGGTAGTGGTGGGTGTCCACCAAGGCGGAGTCGAGAACAGGGGCACGGTGGTGGCCACGACAGTTAGGTGTAGGTTTTGGGATGGAGATCGCATGTCCGGGATTGTCGGACACGGAGGAGACACTGTAATTGTAATAGAAAAATAATAGAAATGAATATGGGCACCGCATAGTACATGCACGATGATGGTGATGCCTATTGGTTATGGTTGGAAATTTTATGAGGAAACAAAGGAAACGCTTCCCTTTATATAGGGTTAATGATTTACTAATTTGTGAAGGACTAGGAATCCAATATTCGTCAAATCTTTCATAATTTAAATAATTCAATCAAAAGTAGATTTAACTAATAAGTATCCAATATCACCAATAATTATCAATTAGATTTTTATACGCTTAAATAAAAATTAGTTTGATCAAGACTAATAATGGTCAAAATAGAAATAATATGAATATTATCGAATAATTTTGAAAAAATAGGTTTTCTGAAATACAATCTCATTTAAATTAATATATATATATATATATATATATATATATATATATATATATATATATATATATAAATAGATTAAATTAGTTAACACAATAATTAATTATTAAAATTAAAACAAATATAATTCTAATATTTACTTACCACAATAATTCAAAATAATATTTAGTCATCAAAATAGTTCAAAGATATTTTCATAAAACCAAAATCACATTTTAAAAATATAATTTGACACACAATTTTGTATAAAAAATTATTTATGATTTCAATCGTACAAATTCAAATACAAAATTTATTCTCTAATGTAAAATTTTATTTAAAATAAATAAAATAATAAAAATTTGAAATTTCCAGAATGGGGGTTACACCTAATGCGCAACTACTCTATTGTTGAACCTGTTTCACTCTTCGGATAGAAAACTCGAGCAAAGCTAGGCCTGGTTAAGTTCCTGGTTGGAACATTTGACTTTAAGAAAGTGCCTATAGTGCTGGAGAGAACTTGCGGGTAAGATGGAATAAAAAAACATAAAATGTGGGTTGATGAATCTCACCCATACAACAGCTAAACTTGAATCCTTCTTGGGACTGAAATCTGGTGACCATCTGAACACTTTAAAAAGAGAACTGTCGAGCTTGTGAGGGCCATAGGAGAGAGCAGTGACCATATCCTCCTGGGATGTGAGATGGAGAAGAACATGCATTGGGTCAAGGATTCCAACTGAGTAGGATTTGGTGAGTCCCCAGTGGGAGATGAATTCTCTGATTCGAGGAAGTTGTACGTTCCCAGAGGAAAACTTGATAATTAGAGTGGTATTGAAGAGATTAGCAGCTTGTTGAACTTCCAAGGATGTGAAAGACAGAGCTGGGCAACCTTCATGTCTCCCAGTTTGCTTTGGATTGAGAGAAATGTCCTTCATGATAGGAGGTTGCATGGAACTAGAGGATGTAGCCAAAGCTGGGTTGAGTACAGCAGCATAAGAGGTCTTGGGAGTTGGTGGAGCAGTAGATGTAGGGGAGCAGTGGTCTGTGTGGTGTAAGAGAGTGGTGGGAAGTCGGATGAGGATGTTTTGTGGTTTTTCCTCATAGATGGACATGGGAGGCAGAGCCCTCGATTCGCTCATTTCAACGAATCGAAGCTGTCTTCTGGCTCAAACACAAGAAAGGGGGCGACTATAGGGAGGCTAACGAGGCTCGTCAATGGCTCGGCTTCAGGTCTATGTTATGGCGAATGGAAGTGCAGATTAGCAGGTGTCCACTTGACTCAGTCATAGTCTAGCCGACTAACTGGTACGCACTCGATGCCTATATTCAGTAGAGCAATTGAAAAAGGTATGGTAGTGATCTCACTCCACGAATTGCTCACTTTTTTTATCCAAATTGTACACAAACTGGGCATAGTGATGGGAGGAAGGTTTCCCTTCTATTTCTTTTATGCACCATATGCTCTACTTTGGAAGCACTTATTTTAATCTTCCTACTTTCTTTGCTGTACACGAATCATAACCGCAATTGCTTGAGCGACCTTGCGTCCCAACCTTCTTTCTTCTCAACTTTCTTTGGTGCCAAAGACCGATGACTAGTTAACTGACTCATGGTCGACATGAGGAAGATAACTATTCTTCTAGTAAAGTAGACTCAAATCAATAAAGTGAACAGCTTTGTTTGAATCCAGGACTTGCTTGTTGAAGCTTTGCTTTCCCTAATTCCAAAAACACAACACACAGCAACTATCAGAATTATCTTTGATACCGGCCATAAGGAGGTTTCAGAAAGGATCTGATCGTAGATAAAGACTGAAACCAGTGGATTATGAATCCACCACGCGTGGGTTCAATCCCCATCGTTCGCCCATAAATAAATGGACCATTGTTACGGAAACACAAGACAAACCTTTCCCAACGTTCATTTTTTCTGCAAGAGTCAAGTGGCACAAAGTGGCATCGGAGGTGAAATATGCTTCTCTTCGGGCGATATCTTCCTTCCTTCAGGGGTGGACTGTGGAGACTTCAATGATTGCTTCCCTTTCCCCTTATCTTCACTGTTGTGTCTCTCCTGCCTCTTTTACATGAATAGCCGCTATGCTCCTTTCTCTCTATCCGATAAAGGTAAACTATACTTACGAAACCCATTTATACATAAAGGAAGCAAATTCAGTCGAGCGAGTTCCCAGTTATAGTGATGGAGATGGGATCCATTCATATATGAAGCTCAAGTCTTTCAATATGCCCACGGCTATTCCTAGGAAAAGGGGGATAGGTTAGCCAAGCCCAAAAGGAATTATCAAAGCACTCTTTTTCGGGCAAGAAATAGAAGTTCAGCCTCATGCAAACACTTTTGACATCTTCTATGCAACGCAAAACCAGAGATAGTTCCCGCGGGCAAAGCACAAAGCAAAGGTTGACCGAGCTCAGAGCAACAAGTCGGCGCTTAGCGAGAGCGTATCCATCTGTTTGGGCTCACCTCAAATGCTCTAAGTGCCTGTTTGACTTTTAGAAAACCTTTAGTTTGGGGTTCCCGACCGCATAGCTTGATGGCAATAAAGTGCGAAAAGCACTCTAAAAACGCAAGACGTATAGAGGCGATCAGGATGGTATCTGAATCTATTTATGATCCCAAGTTTCCAGACATATTGCAGTTTCGCTCAGGTCGAGGTTGCCACTCGGTCCTAAGACGGATCAGTTTTCTCGAACAAAGCTAGGCCTAGTTAAGTTCCTGGTTGGAACATCTGACTTTAAGAAAGTACCTACAGTACTGGAGAGAACTTGTGGCGGATCGCCTTATCTCAGTAGGCTCTATTGCTGGGAATACCTGTTGGAGGCGAAGCTTTAAGTTAGGTAAGTAGAGGTGATCAATTATGGTGAATTCGGATGAGGCCTTGGGTCAACTGTCCCGCAGGACTGCCGTGGTAAAATGAGTGCAAAAGGCGGCCCGCCCGAACGGTCTTGTTCTAACTTCAGTATCAGACTGGGAGGGCTAGAGGAAACCACTCTTTCGGTTGCGTATAAAGCACCCTTCTGGAATCCCCATCAGATGAGCACCTAGTGATGACCGACTATCCACCTCATGTGTGTAATCGACATAAAATTCTGTTTGATCGGCAGATGAAGGGAGCATTATGTCTTGTGCTAGTCGGGGAGCGATAGGTGGGAAGCAAGGGATGAGAGAGGCCTTACGAGTAAACTGCCTTACCTTAAGGAGACTTAGACTTCCCTTTGGCAACTTCCCATGAAGTAGTGCTTTCTTCTTTGGTAAAGAGAATGTCAAACCTACAAACAAGCCATTCGAGCAAACAATGCATTCAATTCATCTGCACCTTCAAATCGGGGAATTTAGTCCAAAATGCCATTTTCCTTCTACGAGGATATCCTGGTTCGTGCCACTTTTACGGTTTGTCCATTTTCTTCTCATTTTATTCCGATAAAGGGCTAGGCGATGGAATCCCTAATCAAACCTTACCTTAGGCTTACGAGTGCTTCGAGAGCATCTAGAGCAGGGCATTCTAATAGTAAATAAGGAATGATTTCACTACTGAATAAGGGAAGTATTGGGATTTCCTTGATTTAAGGGTACGTACTCATTGCGGAAGCAGAAGGGAATCCTTTGAAAGGCAAACCAAGGAGGAAGCATTCAAGGATCAGAGAAAGATGTCCTCATCGGAAAGAAAGCAAGAAAGTGCGAGCTCTTAAATTAGTGAGCATACCTCATAGGAATGTGGGTCTTGTTGCAGCATGGGCATAAAAGGACATAATTAATAACAAATCACTCTCGTTAAGCTCTTATAGTTCAAGGAAGGGAGATGGTTTCCATCTCTCTCGAGCCGAATCCATGTGAGGTGAGTCAATCAAATGCCTAATACAAAGTCTAGGTCCACAAGCTTCTTTGTCGATGGGAAAAACGCTTTTCTCCGAGTTTAGGTAAACTTTAAGAGAATGAAACTGAGATAGTCAATCTTCCATAAAGCCCCTAAGAGAAAGATAAGAAGAGCATGAATGAAAGACAGAAGGAAGAATCCAGAGTCATAATAGGCTAGTGTTCTTGCATTAGAAGCATCTTGGACTGGGCCGTTGATAGGGTGAGGTCGAAAATGGAAGGACAAATTCCTAACAATCTTCATCATTAAGTAGAAAAAGTACTATAAGTTCTGTTTGAGCTATGGAAGAAATAGGCGAGCGGAGTGAGGTTCCGTTATTGACCACTCTCGTCCATGTTCAAGCCAAGACATATGGGATGAGAATGAGAACAATCCCAAAGATCAGATTGATCATTCGAATGTGAAGCAACAAAAAAAGGAATCATCGAGAAGCAGAAATAATATAGATATGAACAAAGCACTTCTAGTCGGTAAGCACCTCAGAGCTTTTATTAATCACTTTCTCTCCTCGGTCTATGCTACTAACAGTGTGCTTTGCTTGTCAGCTAAGGGATCGGATCAAGAAGCTGGAGTGACCTTATAAGCCCATAAGTGTGGCCTACTGTATTGTGCGAGGTCCGTAGGCTGGCAACACGGCCGGTTGAGAGAGGATCTCAAGCTTAACGAGCGATGTGCGCTTACGTAAAGCAAGGCGACCATGCCAGGAGCTAATAGAAGGAAGGGGCGGTGAACGCCAATGAGAAAAAGCAAGAGCTAGTGAGGAAGGAAGGGTATGGCGACCGTTAGGGAGACAGAGCAGTAATTGGAATGCTCAAATACCGGTAGAGCAGAGAAAATAATGCCTAAGCTAAGGGTTTAGGCTCTACTAACAGGATAGTAAGTGAAAGTGAGGAGGCAAAGGCCGGCTCAACCAACCCTTGATCCTAACCCTCGAAGGTGGGGGCGAAGGGGCTTACATTCTTTATTAATAGTAGAAGCTTGAAGGTGAAGAAGAAGGAGAACAAAGTGAGGCGACCGTGCCGGGAGTAAGCGTGGATTGAGGCGACCGACCCGGTAGGGAGGTTTTCTTTTGATAGGCGTGAGATCATCCTTCTTTCCTGATGTCAGTTTGGAATAGATTATTTGGTAGAGAGAATCTGGCGCCACTCCCTAATAGAAGAGGGTTATGTTCGGTCGGCTCTTGAGAACGTTAAATTCGACCATGGAGCATTGGATTAAATTTTTTGAAGTCTTTGCGTAGCCCGAGAATAATCCAACTTCTATTCCGACGTTCTTGAATCCAACGCTGACTATTTAAACTAGCACAGACAGGTGCGGTACCAGCTTACGCATGTTTGAAGAGTAAAGTTAGCGAGGGTACCCGAGCTCGAAAACTGGGCTCTTCCAACTTACTGATCACTGCCCATATGGACTCACCCCTCTCCAAGTTATGGTAAGAGTTTCCAACAGATGATTTACCCGTTCTAGTGGTAAGAGTGTCAAACCGAGGAATTTACTCATTCAATTCGGGCATTGGTGATTCAGTGTATCACGATACGACTTTTCTGAGTAAGGTGAGTTTCACAAAGAAAGCAAAGTAAGGGAGGGAGTGAAGGAGTCTACGCAGGGTAGGCATGATAGTAAAACAGTCGTACGATGGGAACAAGGGTACATCTGAGCGACGGGACAAGTAAGTTTGAAAATCGCATAGGGCCTCAAGCAATATCGAGCTTCAAGCCGATGAACAAGACACAATTGTTTGCTTTTTATTCTGTAGGGTATTAAAATTACTTCTAAAGAAGGTAAAAAAAATTGGATTGTCGTTCATTTATTTATTTATTTATTATCATTCCAGCACGTGCGGGCTCAGTTCAAACGTGTGTCTTTCCGTACACAATTTTTACCTGATCGTCATATCGTTTCGGACTCTTCGTACGGATCTTGTTCATACTGGTTTTGTCATCATTGTCCCACATTTACACCACGTATACTTCGCCCACTCCAGATCTCTACAAGACGGTTGTGACATCTTTCAATGCCGACAACTCAATGCCTCGCTTCGTCCACGATACCAATGACGCCTCCGACGTCTTCATAATGTCTACGATAGCCGATGTCGCCGAGCCACCTGTTCTTTGCGTACGACGTCCTTACGACATTTTTTCAACATCCTTACGGCATCGCACGATGGGCCTCGTGGTCGTCAGTCGTTTATACCCGTGGTAAAATGGTGTCTGTCCTCGATTGTCCGTGCAGTGCCTGAGTCGTTGAGTTTTCAAGCACGGACGTCTCATTCTGTCTCACGCCAGCTCAGGTCGTGGCTATTTTTTGTCAATCCTACGACGTTGTGGATGCCCCACATTGCATAGGCCAGGCTCATCATCGCCTATATTTAGCATCAACATATACAAGTAGAGATAGACAAGAAGATGGTTGATAGACAAGTCCTCTACCAGGAGATTTTTTTCAAATATTGAAAAATGCACTCAATTGCAATTGGATAAGAAATCTTGATGACTATATATACTTACTGACAGTGCTCTCAACAAAAAAGAATTATAAAGACGGATAACTATCAGATAGAAGAGTTTACCTATAAGATGGGGCCACTTTCCTATGGCCTCTATGGAAGGCGAGATGCGCATGTATGTTTCGACACAAAGCCCCAAGCATTAGTCGTATCATCTCCAAGACAAATACATTGTTGTTAAACCAAGCGGAGGTCGAACCGGAGCTCACGGGAAACTATCAATTATATTAACAATCCCAAGCTCGACCTAGGGTCTCCTCCAAAGTGTGGTGTCGTCAATATCAATGTTGATGGAGCCACATCATCTTCAGCCATTGCGGCCGCTGTAGTTGTAAGGGATAGCAAGGGCACTTTCATAACACGCAAAACATGGCACTCAATACAGCAATTTGGCAGTGACAGCGCTCTAGCGGCGGAGTTATACGCTATACACGAAGGAATACTCCTAGCAAAGAAGTTAAAAGGGGCAAGCGTTTGCATCAAAGGAGATTCCGTAACTGCCATCAGAATCTTCAATGGCAATCGGGAACTGATCCCATGGAGGTTAGCTGACCAGGTTCAAAAATCTCGAATGAAGATTAATTTGTTTCATTCTCCGCATGACATCTTTTTTGTTAGGAGAACAGGGAATAGGGTTGCTTATGTGCTAGCAAACCATGCACTTGAAAATGTTTTTTCTTTGAAGTTTAACACTACTCCGGAATGTATTCGTAATCTCATCAACGATGAGGCAGCAAGCTGCGGTTCCCCTTTTGAACCCACCAATGAATAAAGTATAACATTTCCTTCAAAAAAAAAAGTTTACCTACAAGACGATAATGTTGGCCCAATGATTGTATCATGTTTTTGTATATGGTTAATATGTTTAGTTTAGCATTTCATTATCACTAATCTTTATACTATCACTATAGCATTTCTACTTATACTTATACCTTTGGTGATATATGCCTATTGGTTTACATTTTAGTGATATGAGCTTTCTATCTTAAATTTAATCGAGTTGCCAAAATCAAAACTATGTTTTTGATTGTGGCTATTCAATTAAGTTTAATCTTTATGATATCACTAACATTTATGCTATCACCTTAGCACTTATACTTAAACTCAGCATTGTCCTAATGTGCATTAAACTTACCATACTTGCTACTATGTATATTGCTTTGTTCGTCTAACATGTACATACAGAAAAGTAATAAGCAAGATCAATGTGGACATATGCAATGAAGAAATCATGGTGGGCCAAAGACGGCGGATCCCATAAGATTTCTCTGAACCACCTGACGACATCTCCGGAGCCACGCACTCGGGGGTTCCGCTGCCCGGTCAGCGGACGGGGGTCGAGGGGGCAGCGCCCCTCGTCGGGGGTTCGGGGGCGAAGCTCCCGAAAGGTATTCAGTTTTCGCAAACTGGATATCTTTGGACAGCTGCCGCCAAGGGAAAAAGCCAGCACCTATCAAGAAAGAAGCCAAGTCATGCCATCATCATTTCAAGACTCTGAAGAAGCCTGCACCTGCTATAATATATCTGGAGTCTGTAATGAGTCTTAGGAATAATTGTAAACACAAGAAATGGATGGCAAAATTGAAAGCTAGGGTAGATACTAACCCAGGATTATTTTTGGCTAGAAACCGGCATACCGATGGTACACCGGTCTATACCGACGGTATACCGATTTTGTTCACAGAAAGTTTTTTGGCTACAAAATCGGCATACCGACGGTATACCGGATCATACCGACGGTATACCGATTCCGTAACGTTGAAAATCCAACGGTCGGATTTCTAGCATTAAATGATCCCAACGGCTATATTTCGAGCCGTTGCAATCCCAGACCGGTATAGCGATGTTATGCCGACTCATACCGGCGGTATGCCAGTCGCTGACTGAAAAGTTGCATTTGGCTCTTTTCAATACTTTGGTTATAAATAGTCTTGAACCCCTTCATTCAATGTTGATGCTTTGAGCCTAAAAATTTCTAAACCACCAAAGCCTATCCACAAACAACTCTACAAAGCTTTCATTTGCCATCCACAAATTGTGTTAGAGTTATTGAGTTAAAAAGTGAGATCTTCATCTTATTGTATAAGGAGATCAAAACCTATTGTGAAAGGTTGAAGTTGGAGAGTCTTCGTATCCAAACTCTCGGTTGAAGTTGGAGAGTCTTCGTATCCAAACTCTCGGTTGAAGTTGAAGAGTCTTCGTATCCAAACTCTTGGTTGAAGTCGGAGAGGCCTTCGGATTAAAGCTCTCGTGTAAGAAGTTGGCGAGTTCTTCGGATCCAAACTCGTGTGTAACTATTTGCTTAAATAGTGGATTAAATTCGGAGAGAGTTCCAGGACTGGATTGCCTCTAGGGAGGATACCAGGATACATCGGGTGTCGGTATTATGATTGCTTCTTCTCTTGCACTTATATTTTTAAATTGCCAATTAGCTTGTGCTAAGTGCTTGATTAATTAGCTTAACCCTATTCACCCCCTCTAGGGTTCCTACAGATAACACATATTTAGACAAGTAAAAAAGAGTCGGAGATAGAGTCATGATTATAGAGCTTCAAATTCAGCTCCATATAGGAATATAGATTGGTCGACAATGTCACGCCCCGACTCGCCGAATCGGTCGTCCTCGCCTTGACTCAAGCTAAATCGATCCCACGAGCCGGGATGTGATGCCGTGCAATTCTTTATTCGACTTGCACAAGGCAAGGATGTGCACTTGGGATTTACTTTGATACGACACATTGAAATTAAACAGTGCAGAGAGTTGAAGACATAGCATAGAAAGAAATTTAGTTTTTCATTCATAAACTTGCAAAGTATGTGCAAGGTTATTTTTATATTACATATGTTGTTGCGGCTACATCTTGAAACACAAAAGAAAACTCTCGACAAGATCGCCTTGAAATAATCCTCGGCGTTCCATACATTCATGCCCCTTTATACATTTGAACAAAGACTTCGATCTGAATTGGTCTTCAAAATACTTCAAAATAGGAGATCTTCGTGCCGCCTCCCTTTCTTCAGCTCTAGTCTAGTCTCGAGCTCCCGCAGCACGCTTGTAACCTGGTGAGTTGGGAGTTAGCACACTTGCTAGTGGATGGGACGAACCCACTCGTCTAAACCGACACTGCTTATTAAGGATTCTGGCATACGAAGTGATCTTTCTATTTAGAACTATATGAATTGCATCTCATATCGAAGGCACATTTTAAACGATAACAGCATAACCAATTTTAACCATTCTTACCACGGCCGTGCTCCTTTCCTGCACAAAATATATATAATACTTACCACCTGCATAAGACAATAGGTGAGCATGCAATCTATCCTTTATGCGGTCATTGGTGATATCGACACCATGAAGGACGATTATGTAGCATTGCGACGCGCCGTCCAGTCCAGGTTGCGATCCTAACTGGAGGTCTCGTAATGTCTCGCGCCTAAGCACGATTTCCATAATTTTCTCCTAGGCCGATCCAGTCCCAGGGACCCGGGTACCATCTTGAGGAAAGCTCACCTTGTGCACAAGTCGTCCATGACCATGCGAATGTATGAACAGTTAATATGTATGAAGTAAATTGCATAGCATAACCATTATCAAACCACATAATCACTACTACTGGTACAAGGGTCCTTTTCCCCGAAACCATACGTTCTGATTTAGCATCTCGTAGGAACCAAATCCTCCGAGGCATGATATAATGCAACCAAGGTTTTTTCATTGTGTTTTTGCAGGGCATGAAATAAATTTTATCTCTTTTTAGAACTTTATCTTTTCTCTATTTAGTGTAAACTTATAGATTCGGAGTTAACTTTTCTAGGTTGACATATTATCCTGAGTTCTTGATCTTAGTAGCAAGCATACAAATCGTTAGCATCATCAATTTGAACGTTGAACTTTTAATAATTTAGTTGGCGGGAAGGAGTAGAAAAGAAGGGATCGAAGAACCACCCACCTAAGGAGATTGCGCCGAGAGTAGGAGAACGCTTCGCGACGGTCAAGCGTCAGTTATACGAATTCCTGCAATGGCAAGAGCATCGAATTAGAACCCTTCCTTCAATCCCTCCTTCGAAATTCCCAAATACGTATTCAGAAATCGACGCGAAAGCACACTATCAAATCTACGCAACAATTCGTTCAGAAAGCTAATAAAACCAACAGCAGACGGGTTGTGTCGCTCTCTTTAGAGTTCATTCGCCAAGACGCTACCTAATGCATCTAGGACTTATTCCAATAGTAGTCGATCCATTAGTTGGAACGGTACTCATATCACTCGTCCAAATCAATTTTATTAATGCCATGGTTTTTTGTATACCAAACTCGTCGCCGAGTCAGACTAGCCATCTATGTTTCCGACCATGTCTGACTTGCCACGAGCATATTACATAGTGCTTCGTCCCAACGGGAGCGGGGCACTACAGATAACCCAAGAATCTAAAGTATTTTATAAGATCAACATAATACTTCTTTTGAGTCAAAAGAAGACAATCCCTATATGAGCAACTTCAACACCTAAGAAATATAATATTAAGGATGGAATTAAGTTTAAGGAGCCCACTCAGACCTAGTTATTTTTGTGTCGCTTCCTCCGTATTTGAAAAATACAACATTTGGTGCCAGAGCTAAGGGATTGCAAATTCTTGGATTTAGGTCAATGGTAGGTAACAATTTTAGTCCATTCTTATCTTCTTAGATCTGTGTCTTTGATATCATTGGTTCTTTAAAGCTCGAGGGGGATTTTCTCTATTTCGGTAACGTGAGTGGCAAGACTAATAACATCAAGTTCGACATGGAAAAATTATTGATAAAGAAAACATCTCTTTGTGGCAGAGGAGGGTCAAGATAATCATTGTGAAAGAAGTATTGTTTAAGGTTGCCTTCGACGGTAAGAACAAAAAATCTTCCGACATGACAGAGGATTCATGGGATATCATGGATCAGAGAGGCACATAGTACTTAGACCATTGTCTAGCGGATAAGATGATATACAATGTTATGTCGGAGAGTTTTATAGACGATTTATGGTTGAAGCTGGCTTTTACATCAAGAAGCAAGTATTCTATAGTTTAAAACCGTCTAAGCATGAAGGTATGACCTAAATTATATAACCATCTGAACGATCAACAAAATTGTCAAAACATATGTTTCTCAAAATAAAGACAAAGGAAGACCAAGCATTATTGCTCCTATCTTTTGTATCTATTGGATGGAATAATGATTAATGATAGTAAGACTACAAAGAGAGAGAGAGAGAGAGAGAGAGAGAGAGGGAGAGAGAGGAGGGGAGGTTCTTGGAAGGGTCGAGGTAGTTTTTATTGGGCGCACGGAAGCATTTGTCAACCCACCTGATCAAAATCAACTCCTGTCTAATGAACACCAAGCATATATAAAGACAAGTATATGGCAGTATCTACGTCACCTGGACAAATTCCAACCTTTATAATTCAGATAAAAATTACAAGATTAACAAAAGCTAATGTTGAACCATTTTTCCTAATGAAAGCCTACTTCTCGAATTTTAAAAAAAAAGATTATTTACTTTTAGTTTAAATATTTTCTAGTTAGAAAATATATTTTATATAAATTCTAGAATAGATATTTTTGAAAGGAAATAGTTTTACCAAATTTATTTTTAAAAGAGATTTTTACAAAATATACTTCTAGAATTATTTGATCATTTATTACTACAATTTAAATTTACAAGATATATTTCAAATATTATTTGATACTATTGAGTACTATTTTAAAAAATATTATTGTAAAGTATTATTGTTACAAAATATTAAATTTATTTTTTGCTAAATATGTTTTAAATATTATTAATAATATATAGCATTTTTTTAAAATTATTATAGATTGATTTTGATTAAATCTAGAACTTACTGGATTCAATAACTTGATTTATTTGTGTCATCTATTTTAATGATTTGAATTTATAAAATTTGTTTTAAAATTGTTTGATAATTTAGATACTATTTAAATGGTGATGCCATCAATAGATTAAGATTCAATCATTCTAATTGGTTGATTTAATTCTATGGGAAGACCCATCTATAGAAATCTAATTCCTTCTTGATTAGGGAAACCCCATCTCCTATATAAAGAAAAGCCCTCCCTTTTGTTTTCTCCACAAACCAATAACCATAACCATCTCCATCATCGTGTCCACATATCCACGTGTCTCAACCACCGTCCCACCATCATCTTCCATGACCAACCGTGTCTGTACATCGTATCCGTGTCCATCTCTATTCTATTTCACTATTTTTATATTACAATTACATTCTCTTAGCTGTTCTGACAAACCGAACATGTCCCAAATCCCCAAAACCCTAACCTTAATTTGGCCGGAGCCTTAATTCTAGCTTTGTCGACATCCTCCTTGACCTATCTTTCCACCCCGTATCGAGCACCCGACAACCACCATCATCCCTCCCACCGATCCTTGGTCGAAGCCCCGGCCCTGCCTCACCGCGTCGCGGTTATGTCGATCGGTGCTGCAACCACCTCCATGGCAAACTAAGTCACCGTGTCCACCGTGCCAAGATAACCTTGTCAAGTGTCGACCACAGAGAGTCACCTCCCCTGCTCTCTTCACCCATGTTTCCCCTGTCTCCTCTATCCGATGTCTCCATCCACCAACAGCCACCACGACCTGAGCAAACTCCGGCCAACCAAGGCCAAACACAACCCAAACCCAGATACATAGAACCAAAACCATCACCACCACATACCTGTCCCATCGAGCCCTCTCTGCCGGTCGCCGTGGCCAGTGTTGTCCGCACGCGCCACTGAATCGAGTTTTCCTGATGCGAACACCGTCGTGCCCGATCAGATTCGGCTCATTCTATTGACGATCAACCATCTCCCTCCGCCTCCATGCGTCCCTCGTCGCTCTCCGTCGAGCCCTATATTTCTGAGTCTTCTGCCATTTTCTCGTACCATAGCCGTGCTTCCATGGTACGCGTGCTCCGCCCAGACCGCTTCCATCCGCCTGCCGTACCAACTGAGGGGACGGGCTCAGGTGAGCGTCGCCTCCCGAATTCCTTTCGAACTCTCCCTCTCATCTCTTTCACTCGTTATCGCTCACTTGCTCTCTCTCTCTCTCTCTCGCTCTCTCTCTCTCTCTCTCCAGGGAACAGGGGAAATTGCTTGGTCGGGTCTCCAAGCCAGTAGGCTATGGACTGGAGAGAGAAACGTTGGCCTTCTCCTTTTGCTTTTTATTTTTATTTTGATTTTGATTTTGTTTTTATTTTATTTGGCTGTTGCTTTTGATTTTTATTTTTATTTTGATTTTGTTTTTTGTTTTATTAGGCTGTTAGATAATGGGGTGTTGAGGGTCATGGATTTGGGCTTTGGCCTAAGCCCATGGAAAATATTAGGTTTTCTTTTATTTTATGACTAGTTTGAGCCAGGCATTTGTTGGGTCGGGCCTAAGCCAGCGGGTTGGGCTCATTTGTATAATATATTATTTTATATATAGATAATTAGTGTAATTTAATTAGTATTGCAATTAGTATTTTAGTTAATACTATTTAGTTAAGATTTGGTTTATGTTTTAGTTAATCAATATTTTAGTTAGTGAATATTTTTGGATATTTGTTAATATTTTAGCTAGTAATATTATAAAATATGTGATTAATTATTAATCATTTTACATATGGGTTTTGACTATACATGTATATTTATAGTATTTTTAGATATTTTCCAAAGATGGTTTATATATATATATATATATATATATATATATATATATATATATATATATATATATATATATATATATATATATATATATATATATATATATATATATATATATTATAAAATATGTGATTAATTATCAATCATTTTACATATGGGTTTTGACTATACATGTATATTTATAGTATTTTTAGATATAAAATACATTTAAATTACATTTAAATTACCATATATTTATATATTTTTATGGTATTTTAAATGTAATTTTGACCTAAATATGATTTTCCAAATTATTTATATTGAATAATAGTTTTCGATTATCAAAAATATTTTCTAAAAAAACATATTTATATTTATTAAACGAGTTTTCATCGATTATGAAATCATATCCATGAATAATCACGCGTTCTTATCTCCTTACAAATTTTGGTCTACTTCATATTGACCCTAGGATGATCGGACTGTCCCGAACTCAATGATACGATCTGTTCCGTCATTAGAGGTCATCTTCCATACTTATGACATTTGTAATCATTATGTGCCAACATGATCAAGTCACACAACAAATGCAACCAATTGATATGACAAGTACATTACACTAGTTACTTTTAATTCCTAATAGTTTCTATGATACATGTTTTAGATATGTACTACATGACTCATGATTCTTGACATGTTGTTCACACGAGTAGCATGGATTCATATTCATGATTATTGAGTTTTATGATTTATGTATTCTTTGTATTTCGTGACTATTGCATACTTCGATTATAGTGTATCATGATTATTCTTGTCGTGACGGGAATCCATGAGTCGGGTGGGAAAATACTTTATTTTTTAGACATATAAATATACCCAAAAATATCCTATGGTTAGCAGCGGCATACGACACATGCAGTTGGCCAAATCTTACCCCTAGCCGTTTACATGTCGAATGTGGTATTTCAAAAAATACTTAGTTAGATGTCCCGATCGTCATGTTTACATGTGCTATTTTACATGCCATTATAGTCGTGTTTACATGTTTCTTTCTAGTTGTCTGCCATGATTATGTTGTTTACTTGTTTTTTCTACTTATCATACCATGATTCCCGTTTACCTGTTAAACCATATATTTTATATGTTATTTATGTTTTATAGTTTCTATTATGTCTTAAATAATTTATCATGTATGTACTTGTTTCATTCTTGACTGAAAATCTATTTTTTAGATTAGTTATTTGCTACTCTATGTGTTGGATCCTTGGGAAAAATACTGGTGTATTTGAAGACCGAACCTAGAGACTAGTTTGATAGATGAGTTGATCGTAAAGTTTAGTTAGTTGTTTTCTATTTTGTGAGACATTTTTGTGATTAAATCTAATCCTTGAAGTTGTACGTGATTTAGTTATTGTGAATGAGTATAAAGATACTATCTTATGAGCACATATTATGTACTTTATTTTATCATGAAGGTCTAGACAACTTACTACGTTGATACCGCTTTTGGTGGCCCATGCATGCCAGTTTTCGCAAAATTGTGCGAACTCGTGGTAGTACCATATTTTTTGTACTATTGTGAGCCTGCGACTAGGAATTGCTCATGCACAATTAAGTTGATTTGATTTTAGGATAATGACTATGCCTAGGACTAGGTACCCCGCGGTCAACCCTTATATTTATTTCGAATTTATTACTTGGATAGTTAGGTTGTTACATAGGCTACATGATTAAGATAGTGATATACATTGAGTTTTGAGATAACTATATTTGATGAATTTGAACAATTTTATGCGATAATATTGCGTTTGATAGAATGACTCTATTCAAAGGTGGGTAGAATCCTCGATTGATAAATTGGGTAATTTTGTTACTGTAGAAGATGAAATATTTTAGCCTTGGTGTTTTGAGGTTAAATTTCTATATGGCTTGAGGAATTTATTGCTAAGGTTAAAATTTTAAATTTTTTAAAAATAAATAATTGTTTATTTAATCAAATTGAGATAAGAATTTGGAGATTATTGAATTTAAAATTTTGAGGAGATTGAGACAAAAAATTAAGTTTAAATTTTGAAGTATTTAAAATTTGAAGATTTTAAATTTTTGGATTTTGATTTTTGATTTTTGATTTTAAAATTCGAGAAGACTATGAAAAGGGTATTTGAGATTTTTAAACATTTTGAAGAATTTAAATTTTGCGGAGTTTTAAATTTTAAGAATAAATATCAAGTTGGATGAAGAATTGAGAATTTGATTTGCTAAGTCATAAATATTAAAGATCATGATAAGGTTTGATAGGAATTAAAAGATTTGGGTATTGAGTATCGAGTTAGTGGTTTAAAATTTAATGATTGAGATTGAGAAAAAATTTTATAATATTCTTGAGGTTAAAGATTTATAAGGTTGATGTGATAATTTAAACATAAGTTAGGTGTCACGTATGGGAGACTCCATAAAACTATATCCATTACTCTTTTGTTATCCATCCTTCATCTATTGTTTTTATTTACCCTAGAATCTCAATAACCTTCTGGAGGACCTAAGGACATAACCTAGATTCTAACACCAAGCCACATCTATTTACCTCTTCCATTTCCACAATAGTTGATCAATATTCTTTTTAAAATAATTATTCTTTTCCTTTTCATCTATTTGATCAATATTCTCATATTATAAATTTTTACTACCTTCTTTACCTATCAACCAAGTCAATTTATCTTAGTAATTAAATTCTGAGGACAAAATTTTTCTAAGTTGGGTAGATTTGTAAACCCACTTTCTGAATTTTTTTTAAAAAAATTTATTTTTAGTTTAAATATATTTTTAGTTAGAAAATATATTTTATTTGTAAATTCTAGAATAGATATTTTTGAAAGGAAAGAGTTTTACCAAAATTATTTTTAAAAGAGATTTTTACAAAATAGACTTCTAGAATTATTTGATCATTTATTTTTACAATTTAAATTTATAAGACATGTTTCAAATATTATTTGATACAATTGAATACTATTTAAAAAAAAATTATTGTAAAGTATTATTGTTACAAAATATTAAATTTAGTTTTGGCTAAATGTGTTTTAAATAATATTAATAATATATAGTATTATTTTTAAAATTATTATAAATTAATTTTGATTAAATCTAGAACTTATTGGATTCAATAATTTGATTTATTAGCATCATTTATTTTAATGATTTGAATGTATAATTTTTTGTTTTAAATACTGTTGATAATATTAGATACTATTTAAATGGTGATGCCATCAATAGAATGATATTCAATCAATCTAATTGATTGATTTAATTCTATGGGAAGATCTATCTACATATCCTTCCCTAAGTAGAAAAACCCCATCTCCTATATAAAGGGGAGCCCTCCCTTTTGTTTTCTTCACAAACCAATAAACCACAACCATCTCCATCGTCGTGTCCGCGTATCCGTGTGTCTCAACCATCGCCCCACCATCACCCGCCATGACCAACGGTGTCTGTGCATCATGTCCGTGTCCATCTCTATTCTCTTTCACTATATATATATATATATATATATATATATATATATATATATAGCAAATGACCTCTAGTCTAGTGGTTAAGAGAGATGCATGCGGTCCAAGTGGTCAGGAGTTCGAGCCTCAGTGGAGGCGAGTTCTCCACAAGTACCCATTGCTTCAAAAAAAAAAAAAAAAAAATATATATATATATATATATATATATATATATAACATTATTTTATGGTATTTTAAACGTAATATTGACCTAAATATATTTTTTCCTATATTTTCCAAAATATTTATTTTGACTAATAGTTTTTTATTATTAAAAATATTTTCTATAAAATATATATAGTTATATTTATTAAACGAAATTTCGTCGATTATGAAATCATATCCATGACTAACAACGTGTTCTTATCTCCTTGCGAATTTCGGTCTACTTCATATTGACCCTAGGCTGATCGGATTGTTCCGGACTCAATGACACAGTCTGTTCCATAATTAGAGGCCATCTTGCATACTTATGACATCTGCGATTATTTTGTGCCAACATGATCAAGTCATACAACAAATGCAACCAATTGAGGCAAGTATATTGCACTAGTTACTTTCAATTCCTAATAGTTTTTATTATACATGTTTTAGATATGCATTACATGACTCATGATTCTTGACACATTGCTTACACGAGTAGCATGGATTCATATTCATGATTATTGAGTTTCGTGATTTACGTTATTCTTCATATTTCGTGACTATTACATGCCTTGATTATAGTGTATCATAATTTTTCGTGTCGTGACATGAATCCATGAGTCGGACGGGGAAATACCCTATATTAGACATGTAAATGTACCCAAAAATATCCTATGACTTTCGTGACGAATAGCAGCAGCACATGACACGTATAGTTGGCCAGATCTTACCCATAGCCATTTACATGTCGAAAGTGGTATTTCAAAAACACTTAGTTAGATGTCTTGATCATCGTATTTACATGTGCTATTTTATAAGCCATGATAGCCGTGTTTACATGTTTCTTTCTAGTTGCATGCCATGATTATGTTGTTTACCTGTTTTATCTACTTATCATACCATGATTCCAGTTTACCTGTTTACTTTATATTTCATATGTTATTTCTGTTTTATAGTTTCTAATATGTCTTGAATAGTTTACCATGTATGTACTTGTTCCATTCCTGACTGAAAACTTATTTTTCATATTAGTGCTTGCTACTCTATATGTTGGATCCTTGGGGGAGATACAGGTGTATTTGAAGGCCAAACCTAGAAACTAGTTAGATAGATGAGTTGAGTATAAAGTTTAGTTAGTTGTTTTCTATTTTATGAGACATTGTATTTGTAATTAAATGTTATCCTTGAGGTTGCAAGTGATTTAGTTATTGTGAATAAGCATAAAGAGACTATCTTATGAGCACATATTATGTACTTTATTTTATCATTAAGGTCTAGATGCTTATTATCCCGATACCGCGGTATAAGCTGGACTTGGCCACGCACTCGTATTCCGAAAAAATGGTGCAAGTCATGACACCTAATAGGTTCAACCCCCTCACCACTCTTAAGAAGAAAAATAGAAGATCACAATTGAGATGACTCACAAACCTGTAGCAATCTCCCTAACCAAAGTTGACGATTCCTTGATTATATCTTCTTCCTCCTTCTGTCTTGGATGGCGAACTCATAAAAGCAAAGCACGAGTTTTCTCTAAAAAATTTTGTGGATGAGCATCCAAATCTCCACTTTTGTGATGTGCTTTGTACCTCCACTCTCACCCCACATATATAGGATGAGAAAATCATATTCTTGGTCTTAGTAGAATGTTCTAAATAGAAACAAAATAGGAATCCCATTATACCTAAAATATTCCATCACCATCTTATTTTAGATAATAATAGAATTTCCTAAAATAAGAATCTGATTATATCTAACATAGCACAACACTAATTGTTGACATCCAAATCTAATCAAATCAAATATTTAACTAGATTTGGATTCCACAAATATGTTGTTACCAAATTCAGACTGGACTCCAATAATCTCTCCCTCTAGTCTGATGAGAGGGTATTGACCCCATGGATCCTCAACTAGACTCCATGCATGTCGTCTTACGACATAATACCTATTTTTTCATGCCACTGATCTCCGATCCCCTGAGCTGTTTTGCATCTTCCTTTGTCTCTAGCTCCTCGACTGTCACGTCGATGCTAGCTTCTATGCGTAGCACCTCCTATACAACTGGGATCCTGCCGACATCAATGACATGACAAAAACCAAAGTCTAAGGCAATCAACCTCATCGTGAGTCTTGGCTATCTGCCCCAACTTTTGTCTTTTACTAGAACGTGTTACCATTCCCACGAGCTTCTTCACCCTTGGCTGGCCCAAAAAAATGGACGGTACGGTCCTCCTGAGATTCGAACTCCTGACCATGTCCACCTTCGTGTTCGACACTAAACCTCTCTCGTACACATGCATCCTGAAGCATAACATTATGCACTGTACACAACGTCGATGACCCACAGCTCCCCTGAACTGTGAATGATGATGCACCTGCCATTGAGTTTGCTACAAACCTTGATCTTCTTTCTAGCTTCAAATTATTGAAACCAATGTCGCTCCGTGAAGCTTTGGCAAACCATCCGTCGCTATAATTGGATCCATAGAGCAACCCCCACTTGGCGATCGACCAGCTGTCACGGGACCAATAGACTGACCATTAATTTTTGACTCACTACCGTTCATTGCTTTGTTTTGACGAACCAAATCTGTCGTAAACCTTAAAACTTCTCGAAGACCCTCCTCAGCAAGTTTTCAACGATCTACCTCCTGTCAAACGCCCCTCGAGCCTCCATCCGGTGTCTGTGGCCTACTTGTACGACTCAACGACTTGAGCCTATACATGCCATAACACAAATCTGTCTGAGCTAGATGTTAGAAATTCTTCACAAGCATCCAATCTCTGTCCCCAAACAAACTATGACAACTATCATCTCCAACTTTTCTATTGAAACCAAGTTGTAGCACAAACTCGGTACATGTCGCACACCCTTAAGAACAAGTTTTTTACCGAGCTTCGTTATCAAGTGCACATTATCGATGCCTACAACTACAGCCATCCCCTAGTCGCCCATTTTTACACATCTAAACCTGTTATCACGGTATTACATGAAGATCCTCTTATGTGGACAGACGTGATACGATGCTCCCGTGTCCATCATTCAGTCGTCATCATGATACATGCTATAAGGTTTCTCTGCATCGATCGCTGCGATGATGATATCTCTAAATGTCGTAAGATCCTCCTAATCGTCCTTGCCTTTTGCCTTCTCAACTTTGAGCTTTATACAATTCCTCTTGATATGACCCATTTTGCCACAGTGATAGCATCCCTCCTTACGGTCCATAATTATAAGTTTCTGAGAACTCTCCCATGTCCTCGCCTGTGACTTGGTCTTTCCTTCCCGTAGGAAGCCACCAGAGCATTCTCCTACGACGATTCAACTTGCTTGCGTCAGATCTTCGCATTCACAAGTTACTTTTTACTACGTCCATCGTGACAACTCTATCCGAAGCAGAGTTGTTCACCGACCCCACCAACGTCTCTCAGCTTTTCGGTAGAGAACTCAAAAGCAGTAGGGCCTAAAGCTCATCATCAATTACCATCTTTATCGCAGACAGCTGATTGATGATACCTTGAACTTTGTTCACATGTGCCACCGAGGAACCCTCCGTGTACTTCGAGTTGACGAGTTGGCGAATAAAAACACTTTATTACCAGCCGTCTTCCTTTTATACAACGAATACAACTTCTCCCATAATCTTTTGCAGAACTCTTCATGGACACGTAGTGAAATACTAAGTCGTCAAACCATTGGTGGATGAATCCAACAGCCTTCCGATCCAGTCACTTCCAGTCTTCAGCAGCTTTTCTGATGGCTTTACGCTATCGCCCTCCTACGGACTATGCGAGTCCTTGCACCAGAGTAGATCCTCAATCCTTGACTTCCAAATGATTTAAGTCCCCCTGTAAGGGTGATCATACGAGTGTTCATCTGCTCTGTAAATATTGTTGCCAGAATCCAAAAAGCTTTGATAACAATTATTGGACGCGTGAAAGCGTTTGCCAACCCACATGATCAAAATCAACTCCTATCTAACGAAAACCAAGCACAAATAAATACAAGTATGTATGGCGGTGACTACGTCACCTAAACAAATTCCAACTTGTATAACTCAGATAAAAATTACAAGATTGACAAAAACTAATGTTGAACTCTATGTCCTAACAGGTTCAACCTCCTCACCACTCTAAAAAAAATAGAAGATTATAATTGAGATTCCTCACCAACCTTTATCAATCTTCCTAACCAAAGTTGACGACTCCTTGATTAGATCTACGTCATCCTTTTGTGTTGGATGGCAAAGTCCTAAGAGCAAAACATGAGCTTTCTCTTAGATTTTCTGTGGACGAGCACCCTGAATCTCCTTTTTGTGCTGTGCTTTGTGTCTACACCCTCACCCCATATATATAAGATAAGAAAATCATAATCCAGGTCACAATAGAATTTCCTAATTAGAAATAAAATAGGAATCCTGTTATACATAAAATATTCTATCAACATCCTATTTTAGATCATAATAGGATTTCCTAAAATAAGAATTATATTATATCTAAAATAGCACAACACTAATTATGGACATCCAAATCTAATCTAATCAAATATTAAACTAGATTTGGATTCCACAAATATGTTGTTACCAAATCCAGATTGGACGCCAACTGTTTTGTAATATTAGGACAAAGACTTGTCAAAGACATGTAGTTCACAATTCTAGTGACCACTTGATGAGAATGATACAATATATTGCAAATATTGGCTAAGTGTCCTATATGTGTGTGTGTGTAGGCGACGTGGTAATTTAGGGTTTCTACGGTAATGGGACCCCAACGTGCCCGATAGGAGGGAGGATCGCGCAACCTTGACAGTGGCGGTAAACGAAGGTGGTTGGACTACGGTAAACCGTGGAAGGAGAGGAAGAGGTTTCGGGTGGTTTCTTTAGGTCATAGGTGATTCATCGGTTGCAAGGGCGGTGATGCCACCGGGTGTGTGAGTGGTGATGACAAGAACGGAAGGTATCAATCAAACTACGGAGTTGGAGATGCCTGGTCATATGTACTTTCAACGACCGATGGTAATGAAGACAACGCCTGGGGTGGAGTTTAAAAGGAAGGCAATATAATACTCTATGGTTATAGGAAGTAATCAAGGGGAGGAGCAATGTAGGTTGTTGATTCGACATGCAATGAGTATGGATAAAGGGAAGATGCCTATATGTGAGCAGACTTGGAGTAAATCTTGGGATGGCATTTGTTGTCTAGGGACGACCAATATTCTAATGGCCAAATGAAGTATGTGGATCCAAAGAAGTTGGGCATAGGTCAGGAGAGGAGTTGGCATAGACGTCGGAGTATTGGCGGAATACGGTGATCTTATATGTGCTGGGAAATAGGCGATTGTATGATCAAATACGTGCATATGCAAATCGTGTATGGAGGCCTAACTGGAGCATGTAATTCTTTGCTCGAGATAATGAATTTTATTTTGTTCATTTTGGGATACAGGAAGATATGGATAGCATACTTCAAGGTGCTCCACGGACATTTGACGAAATTATGAAGTAGTGGACCAAAACTCTTAGTGTGAGAGGGAAGTGTTACATATGGTACCCGTTAGGATTTGGTTTTCGGAACTTCCAATCCTACATTAGAGTATACCAATGATGATGAAACTGGTGTAACTCCACCCTCTCTACATAAAGAATTTGGTTTTCGGAACTTCCAATCCTTCATTAGAGTATACCAATGATGATGAAACTGGTGTAACTCCACCCTCTCTACATAAAGGATTTGGTCATCTCATATATTCATAGTTTCTAGTTATTTACTATAGTTGTTATTTTGATTTATATTTATCTATTACTGATATTATCTTTGATAAATTAGTTGCTACATTTTTTTAATAAATTTTATGATACTAAGTTTATAGGTTAACCAAACCCATCTATTACAGTTATGTATATTATAGCTTGTATAAACCCTCTATCGCTAATTCTCTTGTAAAAGCCCACAACCACACCTGTGAGAACCAACTATCTCATTGATTTTAATCAAAACCCTTATTCCCGGCCCAAGCCCACCACCTCTAAAGCCCACACCCTGTTAACCAAGAGTTTCCCTAATCCGTTAACCCCTTTCTCCTCAAAACCGTTTTCCCTAAACTGATTAATTAGTCCCCAAATTATTTGTCTTCTCCTTCTTAAAATTGGTAGGTGGATGAGCACAGAGCTCTCAACCACAATTTTCTGGCAACGACGCGGCGGCGCGATCCCCTCGAGCTTCCAGCACCTTCCCGAAGGTTCGGATTCACCGACCCAGCCGACTCATCTCACCCGTCTGCCGCCACTGACATAGTTCGGATCCATCATCGTCGTCGATTTCTAACGGCCGGTGACCACCGGCGGCCTATAAATAGGATCCGCGTCTCCTCCTCTTCATCAAACTCTCCCGGCGAAGCCCTGCCAAAATTCTCCACCACTCCTCTTTTTCTTCTCTCATCCGTTCTCCTCGTGAGCTCTTGCCATGGCTTTGGCGAAGCACTGAGCGCGCAGAGATTCCATGTACTATGGATTCCTTCGATGCCTCAACTAGTTGTTCTCGTCGACGAATTGGTGAGTATGACTCCTCTGTCTAATTCTCTTTAACTCCATTACGATCGATGGGTTCCTAACATTGTGTTCCTCGTGACACGAGCCAGTGAACTTTCATCGTATGCTCAACTCTTTAGCACTTCTTGGTCTTCCCTTGTGTGAAGAATTGTCTCTGCTTGGAGACTCTCTTCTCTGTGTGTAGGTCGATTGATCGACCATGAGAAAGGAAGTTCGGGTCGATTGGTGAGTTTCTTTCGCGCGTATTTCTCCAATCTATTCAGTGAATTCTTCCCTATTTTCCTCTATTTTTCCCGATCAGATGATTAAAGGGTTGATACAGTTTTTTTGGTTTCTTGTTGTGCACATGGTGTGTTCGATGAAATGATTCACAAGTCTCTTTGGATCGGAAGCAGCGTATTCGAGATCAGGGATACTGATACCTGTAGCTCAGGTATAATCCAATTCATACGTTCTTGATCGATCATTATTGATCAGTCGATGTTTGGACGCAGTGACACAATGGTCTGGGTTGTCCGACTGACACACACGTGCCTGGATAACCATACTCAAGACGCAGGGAGAGAAGGGTCTGTATCTGGTGATTGATACGACACTAGTGTCTGTATCCACTTGATCTCTAACATTGATGAGAAGGGAAGAATTTGAATGGATATGCTTAGTCGTTGGATTAAATTGGATCAACTGTTAAGTCAATTGAAGTTTAGGGCTTGGTTGATAACTTTGCTTTTAGGGTTGGGCTCACAGTCTTGGGCCGAGGAGAATAGAAGTGTGATTAATGTGTATTTGTTCTGCATGTTTGGTTTTGCACCAGCATCAGGTTAATGGAGGAATTAGTTGTGTATTCACCAGTAGGATGAGTTTGTGCTTTGGACTTTTGGTTGATGCATGCATAGGCTAAATAGTTTGGGCTTGGGCCGAGCCCATAGGGCTTTAGAAGAAAATGGTTGGGCTGGTATAGGAATGTATACAAAATTGTATATAATTTAGTTGGGCCTTGGTCTTGGGACATGTACAGGAGGTTTAAGCTTAGTTGTTTGGTTTCAAATATAGTTTAGGGTTGGGCATGAGTTTAATAGTAAATTGACTCTATGACTTAGCAATTAAATTTGGACTAAATGGTATTAGGTAGGATGATGGAGTTTGATCAAGATTTTTCTATATGAAATTGCAGTTGGGTGGTATTTTAAGGGAGTTATATATATGATCAATGGATTATTGGACTTGATGAGAGGCTATTAGATTATTGGACCAAGTTGAGGATTCATTTGAAAGTTTATGGAACTCTAATAGGAAATTTCCTATTTTACTAAGTTGGACTAAAGGAGCTTTTTGGACAAATTGGACTTAAGGCAAGTAATCCATATAATTGTTTCTCAATATTAAATAAATACAATTTATTTTTTTTCCTAAATTAGCATGAATCATATTACGACGCGATTTTCGACACGAATCATGACTTGTGATTTTGCATCACATGAATTTATCTCAAAGAGATGTTTGAATCCTATTTAATATGAATTTTCGAATCATGAATTAAAGACATCAAGTTCCGAATCTTGCTTGATTTTTCGAATCATGGAAAAAGAGGAAATACCAAGCAGACGTGTTGTCAAACCAGTCTACTCTGAAGCATAGCTTGACATACACTGCACGTATGTCCAAGCCTGATCAGTCCAAATCTAAACCTTTGTCGGTCACATGTCGAAACAGTATTTCAAAACACAGAATGCTAGTTGTGCATCCTTGATTCATAGTCCGACCTTGTGACTAGTTATATTTATTATATTATGATTCTCATAATTTCTCGTGTTGCAGGACGCATTTCATTACATTGATCATTGCATTGTCTGGTTCAGTTCTCTATTATTTTTCATGCTTTATTTATCATTGTGTTACATTATATAAGGATGTACTTGCTCATTTCCTGATTGGATCGTTGTCTACCAGGTGTTAGTAGGTTGGCTTGGAGGATTGCTTTGGAAGAATTTTAGAACCAGTGTAAAATCATTTATGTATTATCATTATATATTATTTCGAGGATTTGGCCGGATTTGTCTCCGGTGTGAGATTGATATGTATTTGTACCAAAACGAGATATATTGGATTGGATTGTGTGAGTGTTGCTAGATTGTTTCGCTTTTAGTTCTGTGATTGAACATAGATCGATATCATTATTACTTGAGGATTCTCGAGGACTAGACGGCTGACTACCGCTATTAACGACAGTGTAGGCTGGACGCTCTCACAACCCGTACCCGATCATGCGGACGCGGGGCGTAACAACTGGCAAGTATAGTAGAAAATTTAATTATAGCAGATGGGGTGACTATGACAAGATCGAGAATGGGGTACGTACGAGTCTTTGTGGAGATTGAAGTAGGTAGAGAACTACCAACGCAACTGGAATATGATGTGCCATTTAGAGCGATATATACTCAGAAGGTTGAATACGAATGGGTTCCACCCGTTTGTCAATAATGTAGGTGTCCGAGGCACCCTTCGAAGGAGTGTTGGGCGGTTGCGAACCAAAATAAAGAAGATACTATACGGGCTCATACGATGACAGATGGGGGTGTGCGAGAGACGTACACTATCTCTGCGGCTATGCAATGAATCCAAGAGTGGCATGTCGATATGTGCAATGAGATTGACTGGATATTGATATTAGGTTTGATAAAGTTATGATTGTGAAGAGTCATGTGAAGCAACTACAGGAGGACATGGATGGACAAATATCTCCAGCAGTTGCTGGCCAGCTAGGCACATCAAAGGTTGATCAACTTGTGGTGTTCCAGGTTCAGAGGGGCATGACAACGAGGGGTTGATCTGTTGCTAGCAGTTCAAGAACCAATGAGGGGCCCCAATTTTGCAAAGGTGGAGGGGGTACGATCAAAATAAAGGTGATGGGGAGAAAATATGTTGATAGAAGCAAGAGCAGAAAGAGGCACGCCGGACTTGTACAAGAGGATGCTAATAGGCCTATACAAGAACATTACTTGTGTGTTGCGGATTTGTGTATAAACAACCCTAACTTGATGTCCTTGATAGAAACAAATTCTAATAATCGTCCAAGTGAGACAAAAATGTTTGTGAAAGACCAGAGTGAGACTGTTAGCCCTTAGATAACAATTATGTAGATGTGACTATAGTTGGTGTTAACAAAATTCATGGATGCCATGGATCTACTATTAGGATGTTAAACCAAAAGATGAGAGCCCAAGATGATCTAATACCAATTGTAGACAACCTTAGAAGGGGAGGGTAAATAGGGTGAAGGCAATAATACGCAAAAAAAAAGTAATACAAATCACTAAATAGAATCAACGAGTAACCAGAGATATAAGAGTTTAGGAGGCAAACCCCACGATGTATCCTGGTCCTTCGTGGAGGGCAATCTAGTCCCAGAAACTCTTGTCTGACTTTAATCCTCTATTTAATAATACCATACACTACAAGCTTTGATCCGAAGTGCTCGCCGACTTCTTACAACCACGAGCTTTGATCCGAAGGGCTCGCCGACTTCAACACTAAATGGAAATCATAATTTGACCAAGCTTTACAACTCGAACAAGCGTCTAATCGAACTTCAACTTGGCACTAGAAGGCTTGGGAGTTGTTCTTGGAAATATGAGGATTATATATATCAAAATGTACACAAATTTGAAAGTGAAAATTAGTGAGTTTTTAATGGCAAACTCAAGGGCTATTTATAAGATTTTTTGACCGAATACCGTATAACGTGCCCAGTCCCAAAATACATAGGACTAGGAATGCATATACATGTCAGCTACGTATCAAGTGGACTCCAGTCCAGCTCGAATACGTATAAGTTGTATAGTAACGACAATCTATATATACAAATCAATAATATCTCTAAGTCTCAATCTACAGTAATATAGAATATAAGAAAGGATAATATATATCATGGCGTGCAACCCATGATACACTTGTCCGAATAGACTCAAAAGTAGTATATGAGTCTATAAATACTAGGCTAACAAGCAGAATGCAAGTAATAGAGATAAGTATGTAATCGCAAAAATAGCAACACCATCATGTCCCGCAAACTAATTCCGCTCAGTCGACTACTTGGAGAGATCACCAGGTCCTCAGAGTACATAGCATGGTACAAACAACATGCCAATGTAACAATAAAAAAATGCAACTACTAGGAATGGTAACTATCATAACCGTCTAGTGATATGCACGTGAGAACATGTTCCAGGTATCGGGCTTCAGCTACTGAGGCTCACAAGCTCCTTAGCAGGATATCGCCCTAAGGCACCGTGTCGTGGGACCAAGGGTATACGAGTAAACAACCACCCAAGCTCTACTACATAGACGAAGGTATACTAGTAGAATACCGTCCAAGTCCCTAATATAAAAATGAGGATATTCGAGTAATATATATATATATATATATATATATATATATATATATATATATATATATATATATATATATATATATATATATATATAGCCTAATATCGCGATAATGTTCTCCCCATCCTATGTCTAGTACTAGTAAGTCAAGTCAAGTCCAGCAAGTATCAAGTACAAGTAATAATATGTCACACCCCAGAGCCAGAATACTGGAGAGCGGGGGCGGACATAGCCAGCTACGTATATTGAAGTGCAACCCACCTCGCTATACGGTTACGGCTGTCTAGATACATGAGGGTTTAACTACAAGCCAACAGTCTCTTATGGTCATGAATAAGCCTAGTGTCTCAATCACAAGCAAGTAAACAGATGTCACAAGATGTAAGATCACCAAATATACAATAGTAAGGCATCCCAAACATTACATATTCAGCTGATCTTGAAGGTAGTCGTTACAAAATGTAAAGACTAGCAAGAGTTTTGTCATACATGATCAACCCTAGGATCTGTCAATCATGTTACAGCCCGTAGGCAGACAGTAAGTAAAGGTACAATCGAGCTAAACAGGTGCTCATCGGCTAAACGCCTCAAAAAAATATTTTTACAATAAAGTGGGAGAGCCAAAAATAACCCACTCGTTGCCCTGGTTACGCCTGGTGGTCACCATCGGACTGGAAAGTCGGTAGATCCTCTGGAGCTGCTCCGAAATCTAGCCATACAAAACCAGCTGGGTCAGATCCCAGAAAGAGCAAGTGCCATAAAGGAAGCTTCACTTAGGAACTAAAACCAGCAATTAGCACAGAAGATAATAATAATATAGTAAAACTGGAGAGATATAACATTACGAGGATATACGGTAAGATAACCATGGAACCATTCAGATAACCAGGTTACAACCCTTAAACCTAACAAGGACCGAGATTGTAATCCTTCATCTGAACTGAACTTGATTTCTCCCATTTATCAACAAGATAATAGAAGAAAATCAGGACATGTAACAATCTTACACAGGATCAAGACAAGACTAGACTGATTATTCTCCATTCAACAATCACGGCCAAGCAATAAATACGGCTTGATACTTTAACTAACTAGGATTATCACAGGCCTAGTTACTTGCAAGATACAATGAGATTATTCTACAGCCACAAGCCCTGCAGACCATCCAGGTTACCTAGGTCAAATATTAGGGGTTGAATTCAAGTGGGTACGTCGTCTAAAAAACGCATGTACCCTTAAGTGACTTAGAGGGTGTAACACATGACAGTGTGCTGAAAATGTGCCCTACTCGACGGCAGGCTACAGATCCCAAGAGCGCCCAGGTAACGGGATTCCCTGTAGCTGGAAAATCTCTTCATGACTACTGTGTTATTCTAGTTATTAACCTTAGTCCCTTTCAGTGGGTACTCCTGGCCGTGGTACTGTCACGCCCCAGAACCAGAATACTGGAGAGCGGGGGCGGACATAGCTAGCTACGTATAATGAAATGGGAACCACTCCACTATACGGTCACGGCTGTCTAGATATGTGAGGGTTTATCTACAATCCATCAGTCTCTTATGGTCAATAACAAGCCTAGTGTCTCAACCACAAGCAAGTAAGTAGATGTTACAAGATATACGATCACCAAAATATACAATAGTAAGGCGTCCCAAACATTACATATTCTGCTGATCATGAAGCTAGTCGTACAAAATATGAGAACTAGCAAGAGTTTAGTCATACATGATCAATCCTAGGTTGCCAATCATGTTACAGCCCGTAGGCAGACAGTAAGTAAAAATGTACACGAGCTAACACTTGCTTGGCGGCTAAACGCCTCAAAAGAATAATTTACAATAGAGTGGGAGGCCAAAATAAATCCAGTCGTTGCCAGGATTCCCTCTAGTGGTCACCATGTGGCTGGAAGGTCGGTAGATCCTCTGGTGCTGCTCCGGTATCTGACCATACAAAACCAGCTGGGTCAGACCCCAAAAAGAGCAAGTACCACAAAGGAGGCTTCACATAGGAACTAAAACCAGCAATTCGCACAAGAATATAATTACATAAAAGATGGTAATAAATAGGCTTGATATTAAAAGAATAACAACAGTCATAATAGAGTACGAGGGAACCATTCAAGTAGCCAGGTCACAACCCTTAAACCAAACAAGGACCGGGGTTGTAACCCTTCGCCTGAATAGAAACCCGTCTCAATTAGTATTGACAAGGTAAAACGTATCAAGCATGACAGGTGATATACGATGAGATAACCATGGGACTATTCAGATAACCAGGTTACAACCCGTAAACCAAACAAGGACCGGGGTTGTAACCCTTCGTCTGAACAGAACTTGGTTTTTTCTACCATTTATCGGCAAGATAATATAAGAAATCAAGACATGTAACAATCTTTTACAGGATCAAGACAAGACTAGACTCCATCCAATCATTCACGGCCAAGCAATAAGTACGGCTTGATACTTTAACTAACTAGGGTTATCACAAGCCTTAGTTAATAGCAAGATGCAATGAGAATTCCAAGTCCGGTTACATGTTTGTTACTACCTGAGTAATCCCAGCAAGAAAAGAAAAAGATAGCTTGATATAGCAGACGCACTATAGTAAGATACATGTGTCCTAAGGTACCACACTCGACGGCGGGCTGGAAGTGCGCTCATCTCGACGGATAGCAACAAAAAAAAAAAAAAAAATATATATATATATATATATATATATATATATATATATATATATATATATAAGGCCGGGATCAAAGGGGCAACAGGTAACTGGAAAATTATCCATGAACTATTTGATATATATATATATATATATATATATATATATATATATATATATATATATATATATATATATATATATATATATAATATATATATATATATATAAGGCCGGGATCAAAGGGGCAACAGGTAACTGAAAAATTATCTATGAACTATTTGATCAATCTAGTCATTAACCTAGCCAGATTCAGTATGAATCCCTGACCGTGGTACTCAGGGATCATGCCCTAGACATGATGTAAGACACAACCGGACTAGTAGTTTATACAAGCACAATCATCCACGGTGTCCAGGCCAATGAATTGATTTGTCAAGAGTGCGCCACGATGGGCCACTATCATTATTATTATTACTTATCAAGAGTGCGCCACGACGGGCCACTATCATGCATGTCAGTTCTAGGTCACACCATGCCAGGTACAATTGCCATTTCAATCATGTCAATCAAATTAGGATTATCAAGTTCGGGATAAAAGGCATAAGGATATAAAATGGGCGTAAAAATATATATAATAGGGTAAGGTGAATGATATAGGAACTCAAGTTACACAGGGCGTTACAAGTACGGGTTAATAACGATCATTAAATAATAAAATTTAAGCCAGGGAAAGAGCCATACGGCTCGAGCATAGGCGGCCAAGAATGACCTCATGCGGCCGAGGAGGGAGCAGCCCATGCGGCTGGAGGAGACTCGGGTCTAAGGGAATGCATGCGACTTAGGGTAGTTCAGGGTCATGCAGCGGAGTATCATGCGGCCAGAGGAAAGTAAGCTTCATGCGGCTGGGGGAAAGGAGTCCATGCGGGTCGGGGTTAAGAGCCCATGCGGCTCGGAACAAGAGTAGCTCATGCGGCTGGCGGGGCAGCAAGGTCTTATGCGGCTGGACGAGCCATGCGCTTATGCGGCCAGGAGATGAAGGGGGTGCATGCGGCTGAGTCAGAGCATTCATGCGGTTGAGAAGTGGATTCTCATGCGGCTAGGAATGGACTGAGTTCCATGCGGCTGAATGATCACGAGCATATGCGGCTGGGGAAGGATGAGCGTGCATGCGGCTGAGCTAGGAAGAGGGTTAGGTGCGGTTAACGGGGAGGGGTGGACCCTATGCGGTTGAGGATGGACTCGGCCTCATGCGGCTGGGGATGCGGGTGCATATGCGGCTAGATAAGTTCGGCCCTCATGCGGCTCAAAGTACTTCTAGTCATGCGGCTGAATAGAACACTTGCCGTATAAAATATTCATGCGGTCAAGTCAAGCACAGTTTATCTTCTCCAAAATTCTGAGAAGAAGAACACCATGAGAGCCAAGTTCTCAAGCTCCATAACTCTATCATCCGGAGCCCGAATCTGAACTTCCATAGGTCAAAATAGGGCAGAATAAAATGCTCTACAACATGGAACCATCAAAACTCAAAAATAAGAAGATTAAGTAGATCAAAACCCAAGAAATCTGAAAATAGTATAAACTTAGATCTACAAGAATCTAGACATGGAAAGTGGAAATGCCAAGTACTAAAGTAAGTTAAAATGATGTAAGGAAGAGAAATGAAGCAATAAAATTGGAGTTCCTCCATGAAGCAAGTTGCACTTGCCTAGACCTCTCTCTCTCTCTCTCTCTCTCTCTCTGGTAGGTAAAGAAATAATGGAGGAAAGAAGAAGAGTAATGAAGAGAGAGAAGGAAGTGGGGTTAATAAATGGTAGTGGTGGTGGTAGGTAAGGGTTCACCCCTTGGTTCATGATGAACCAATAGCAATCCCCAAACCGAACCAAGCCAACCCAAACCAAGAAATAAACCAAGCCGAAAATAAAACTAAGCCAGGGATCATGCAAATTCAAGAATAAATACGTACACTTTTTCCAAAAATACGTAATACGAACAACAGGCATTACAACTCTTCCCACCTTAAAAGAATTCCGTCTTCAGAATTTAATTAAGAGGCTAGAGGGACAAGAACAAGCTATACTATCGCAAGCAATCTACGTTACCAATCAATCATACAAACATACATGCAAGCAAGGAATCGAAGTGCAAGGCATAAGGAAGATATTATACCTTACGAGCCAAACCGATTGGGATAACGTGATCGGATATCATCCTCACACTCCCACGTTTAACTCTCCCAAGGAGCGATGAACTAAAGCAAACACGAACTAAACTAATAGTCTTGCGCTTGAGGTCTCTCTCTTTGTTCAAACAGGGACACGGGCCTCTCCTCATACGAAAAGGTTGGTACCAATAACCGTTTTCGAATGATCTAGGACATAGCTCAGGCCCGGGATATACCATTATAACGACGGCAGAAAGCAAGACAATAGGACACAGATACCTCCTGCCGATTCTGGATCTGGGCCTGGGCCAGGGCGAACTGCTGAGGCCTCTGTTGCTGGAAGGCCTGGGCCTGAGACGGCAATGGATCCGAAAATGGAAGCTGCTGTGGTTGGTGAACTGTAGCTGGTTCTGGTGCTGGTGCTGGTCCCATAACCGAGGGACTAGTTACTGTCGACGATGATCTGTTTCTGAACGGACAAGATCCTATCATGTGGTCCAGTGAACCACAAACCAAGCGCAATCTCTGTGCTCTGCGACACTCAGTAACAACATGCCCGGACTTCCAGCAATGAGAACAATCGGCTGTGAAAGGCCGCTTCTGCTTCTGCTACAGGGGATAGGTCGGGGCAGAATACTGTAAGGAAGTAACCGAACCTGTCCTCGTAGCTCCAATGGTCAGGGCCCTACCTGCTGGGGCCGGTGCTGAGGATTGGTTCATCTGGTCGTGAGACCGCTTCCGATCTCCAGTCCGGTCCGCTATCCTTCGGCAAGTGTACTCATACCTTCTCGCTGCTCGTAAGACGGCATCAAAAGTTCTGTGCTCGAACTGCTCTGCTGCCAATATGATCTCCAAGTGGAGCCTCTGCTGAAATCGCTGTGCTCTGTCTAGCTCGGTTGCCACCAAGGTGGGAGCAAACCGACTCAACCTTGAAAACTCGGCCGCATATCCGTCGACCGTCCTGCTCATCTGCCTAAGATTACTAAACCTGGCCTGCAGGTCATATCTCGCCACTGCGTCGAAGTACTTGGTCTGGAACATATCACTGAACACCGTCCACATGACAGGCGTACCCAAACTCGCTGCTTGTATAGCCCACCAGCTGCGGACTAGATCTAGTAACTGCAGGCACACCACCGCCACCTTCTCTGCTTCAGGGGTCCTGGCTGCCTCCAAGATAACTTCAATATCCTGTAGCCAGGCATCTGCAGCAATAGCATCCTCGCTGCCGTCGAAGAAGGGAGGGTTCAGGCGCTTGAAATTGTTGACCGCACTATTCCTTCGAGGACCACTTCCGCTCACAACATCTTGTACTGCTAGCTGCAAGGCATCACCTCGACGGTCCTGAGACGCAAGCAACTCACGGATGAGCCCCATCAAGACCCCATCCTCTGATCCTGCTGGCTGAACTGGCTGGAATGGGGGCACTGGTTCTCCAGAAGGCATGGCTCGGGAGGCGGCTGCTGAGGACTGATCTTGATCTTCTTGCTGTTGCTGGGCTGCCGGCCGAACTTCTTCTGGCTGATCAACAGGAACGATGCCACTGAAGTAATGACATCAAGAATATTAAGGAAGGACCAGGATAGAACAATGATGCAAGCATGTTATCAAGTCAGGGATCCAAGAAGATAAGAAGATACGAGTGGAGATCAAAGGCGAGTACAGATTGAGACATCTATCCGGCAAACCCTCACATTTCTTGATTGACAAGACCTGCATGGGCCACCACTTAAATCATGTCACGCCCCAGAACCAGAACACTGGAGAGCGGGGGCGGACATAGCCAGCTACGTATAATGAAATGGGAACTACTCCACTATACGGTCACGGCTGTCTAGATATATGAGGGTTTATCTACAATCCATCAGTCTCTTATGGTCAATAACAAGCCTAGTGTCTCAACCACAAGCAAGTAAGTAGATGTTACAAGATGTACGATCACTAAAATATACAATAGTAAGGCGTCCCAAACATTACATATTCAGCTGATCATGAAGCTAGTCGTACAAAATGTGAGGACTAGCAAGAGTTTAGTCATACATGATCAACCCTAGGTTGCCAATCATGTTACAGCCCGTAGGCAGACAGTAAGTAAAAATGTACACGAGCTAACACTTGCTTGGCGGCTAAACGCCTCAAAAGAATAATTTACAATAGAATGGGAGAGCCAAAATAAACCCACTCGTTGCCAGGATTCCCTCTAGTGGTCACCATGTGGCTGGAAGGTCGGTAGATCCTCTGGTGCTGCTCCGATATCTGGCCATACAAAACCAGCTGGGTCAGACCCCAGAAAGAGCAAGTGCCATAAAGGAGGCTTCACTTAGGAACTAAAATCAGCAATTAGCACAAGAATATAATTACATAAAAGATGGTAATAAATGGGCTTGATATTAAAAGAATAACAACAGTCATAATAGAGTACGAGGGAACCATTCAAGTAGCCAGGTCACAACTCTTAAACCAAACAATGACCGGGGTTGTAACCCTTCGCCTGAATAGAAACCCGACTCAATTACTATTGATAAGGTAAAACGTATCAAGCATGACAGGTGATATACGATGAGATAACCATAGAACTATTCAGATAACCAGGTTACAACCCGTAAACCAAACAAGGACCGGGGTTGTAACCCTTCGTCTGAACATAACTTGGTTTCTCCCACAATTTATCGGCAAGATAATATAAGAAATCAAGACATGTAACAATCTTGTACAGGATCAAGACAAGACTAGACTTGTAACACCCATATTCTGAATACGTATTTTGTCAAGCTTGCATGTATTTCAGACCTGTATTTATTTTCTCGGATTTTGGCATGTACTTGTAATTGGCTTGACTTGCAGATTTTGGTTCTCGTAATTGGGTTTTACCTGGCTTGGTTTATTTTGTGGAGGAGAATTGGTTTGATTTGGTTTGGTTTGGTTTGGTTTAACATGCATTGGAACACCTTAGCCTATGTTCAACCCTCATTCCACCACAACCCACCCTCTTTATTATCCCCACCTAACACTCTCTCTCCTTATTACTTCCCTCCATTAATAATTTCTTCTTCTTTTTTCTTCATCTACACAACACTCCACCCATAGGCAAGTGCACCTTGCCACCACATGAGAACCACATTTTATTTGTTTATTAGCTAGATTAGGTCGTGGTGATCAACATTAGTGCTTAACATTTTGTGATTTGGAGTCTCCATTGTTCTAGATCTAGGTTTTAACTATTTTCAGATTTACATAGTTTTGATCTATTTTGGTTGGATTTTTGTGGATTTTGATGCTTCCATGTGGAAGAGAATTCAATTTTACTCAAGTTAGACCTTTGAAAATATAGATTTGGTTTTGATTTGACCAAGATATGAAAATTTGAACTTTGGTGTTCTTGAAGAGTTCCTCTCGGCCTGGAGTAGCAGACTGCAGCCTGCGCTCTTTAGCGCAGTGCTGGACTGCGCATCCTCCTCTCGGTCTGCGCTCTTTAGCGCAGCGCCGACTGCGCAGCTTGCCCCATGGTGAACTACGCTCAACCCCACCGCGCAGGGACTCTTGCGCAGTCTGCTCATGCGCAGTCCACTCATGCGCAATCTAACCCCTGTGCAGTCTGCTCATGCGCAATCTAACCCCTGCGCAGTTGGCTCCCCGTGGAATCTAACCCAGCACGCTTGGACCCTGCGCACTTCATCCCTGCGCAGCTGACACCCTGCGCAATCCAACCCCCTGACCCCTTGCGCAATCCATTGGCTCTTGGAGTTTTGGTTTTATTTTTTTAAGCTTGGCTCTTCTATAGCCCTGTATATTGATATTTTATTATATATTTTACGCCCATTTTATATCCTTACGTCTTTTGTCATGAACTTGATTTTACTTAATATGTTTTGGAATGACTATTGTACATGGCATGGTATGACAAGGAACTAGCATAACACGACAGTGACCCGTAGTGGTGCACTCCTGACATGATAGTGGCCCATCGTGGCGCACTCCTGACAAGTACCCTGACATGATTTATCTTGATGCTGTTGCGACGGCTAACTTGACTCGTATAATCAACTTGACACCGTGGGTGTTCCTGCTTGCTTGCTTGTACAATCTACTTGTCTTGTTTTGCATCATGTCTAGGACGTGACTTCCTGGTTTCCACGGTCAGGGATTCATACTGAATATGGATTAGGCTAATGACTAGATCAAACTATAGTTTATGGAAAATTTCCAGTCACAGGCAATCTCGTTATCTGGGCGCTCTTAATTGGACTTGTAGCTTGCCGACGAGTAGAGCACATTTCCAGCGCACTGTCATGTGTTGCACCATCTAAGTCATCTAAGGGTATATCGTCTCTGGGGCGATGTACCCAACCATACTCTCAACCCGCAGAAGGATAACTAGATGGTCTGCAGGGCTTGGGACTGGGAATTTCTCACTTGCATCTTATTAGTAATTAAGGATTGTGATAATCCTAGTTAGTTAAGTAGTAAGCCGTAGTAATTGCTTGGCCGCTTGTGAGTGGATGGAGTCCAGCCTTGTCTAAGTCTTGTCTAGTCCCTGTACCTGGCTACTCTTGTACATGCTTGTTTTACTTATCTCTAACAATAAATGGGTAGAGACAGAGTGCTGTTCAGGCGAATGGTTACAACCTCGGTCCTTGTCTGGTTTAAGGGTTGTAACCTGGCTCCCGGAATAGTCCCACGTCACTAGTTGTTTATTGTCCTGTTGCACTCTTTATTTACTTGTACCTTCTTCCATTTCTTTTCTTATGTTCTGATATGCTGGCTTTTGTTCTTATTTCGTGGCCTCCTTTGTGGCACTTGCTCTTTCTGGGGTTTGACCCAGCTGGTTTTGTGTGGCCAGATTTCGGAGCAGCTTCCGAGGATCTTCCGAACCTCCAACCCGATGGTGGCGACTAGAAGAAACCCGGGCTACGAGTGGGTTTTCTATTTTGTTTCGCTCACTCTATTGTAAAGTTATTCTTTTGAAGCGTTTAGCCGACGAGCACCTGTTAGCTCGATGCACTTTACTTACTGTCTGCCTACGGGCTGTAAACATGATTAACAAATCCTAGGGTTGATCATGTATGACTTAACTCTTGCTAGTCCCAGCATTTTGTACGACTAGCTGCATGATCAGCTGATACATAATATTTGGGATGCCTTTTATTGTATATTTGGAGGTCAAACATCTTGTGATCATATTACTTGCTTGAGATTGAGATAATAGGCTTGACCATAAGAGACCGTTGGCTTGTAGTAAACCCTCATATCTAGACAGCCGTGACCGTATAGTTGAGATGTATTCTATTTCAATATACGTAGCTGGCTATGTACGCCCCCGCTCTCCAGTATTCTGGTTCTGGGACGTGACATGGTTTAAGTGGTGGCCCATGCAGGTCTTGTTAATCAAAAAATGTGAGGGTTTACCGATAGATGTCTCAATCATTACTCTTCCTTGATCTCCATTCATATCATCTGCATCTCTGGAATCTTGACCTGATCACATGCCTGTATCATTGATCTGTCCTGGTCCTTCTTTATTGTTTTTTCTGTGTCGTCTTCTTCAGCGGCACTGTACCTGACCCCGCCGATCAGCAAGGTGGAGCACTTCATGTGGACCAGCAACCCGGAGATCAAGCCCAACACTCCGTAGTAGCCTCCAGAGTTGTGCCTCCCGGAGGAGAGCCCCCAGTTCAGTCCGTTCAGCCTGCCGAGCCGGATGATGGCACCTTGGTAGGTCTCATCAGGACCTTGATAGCTTTCCAGGATCGTCGAGGAGACGCCTTGCACCAGGTAGTGGCAGATGCTTTGACCAGAGGCGGTCATCCAGGGAACAGCGCAGCCAACAGCTTCAAGCGCTTGCACCCTCCTTTCTTCGACGGCATCGAGGATACGATTGCCGCGGACGCTTGGCTTCAGGATACCGAGGTGGTTCTGGAAGCAGCTAGGACACCTGAGAATGAGAAGGTGGCGGTGGTACGTCTACAGTTGTTGGACTTAGCTCGCAGTTGGTGGGCAGCGCAAGCCATAGGATTAGTGGCACCCATTGCTTGGGCAGTGTTTAGAAAGAGATTCCAGACGAAGTATTTCGATGCTGTGGCTCGGTACGACCTGCAGACCAGATTTACCAACTTGAAGCAAGGAGGCAGAACAATCGACAGTTATGCATCTGAGTTTTCTAGGCTCAGTAGGTTTGTCCCTACCTTGGTGGCGACCAAGTTTGATAGGGCCCAGCGGTTCCAGCAGGGACTGCATTTGGAGATCTTGTTAGCAGTCGAGCAGTTCGTGCACCAGACGTTCGATGCAGTATTGAGGGCAGCTAGGAGGCATGAGTACACCTCCCAGCGAATCGTGGATAGGACCGGAGGCAGGAAGCGGTCCCACAGTCAGATGCACCAATCATCAGCTCTAGCTCCAGCAGCTAGAAGTTTGACCATTGGAACTCCGAGGCGGGCGGCCTCAGTAACGTCGGTTCAGCATTTGACCCCGACGTACCCGCAGCAGCAGAAGCAGAAGCAGACTTTCGTCATGGGATGTTCACATTGCGGGAAGCCATGCCATGTAGTGGCAGATTGTCGTAGGGCACAAGGATTGTGCCTAGCCTGTGGAGCGGCAGATCACAAGATAGGAGCCTGCCCGAATAGGGGTAGTTCTTCCTCTTCCAACCTAACCAGTCCATCGGTTAGGGGACCAGCACCCATGCAGCAGCAGCAGCATCCAAGGCCATTGTTGCCTCAGGCCCAGGCATTCCAGCAGCAGTGTGCCCAGGCTCCAGTGCAGAGCAGGCAGAGAGGTTTCCAGCAGAGGGGACCCACAGCTAGAGGTCAGGCCATGATGATGGCTATAGAAGAAGAAGTTGCACCAGGTGAGGTAGTGGTAGGTACTATTCTCGTCCACTCCTTTCCAGCTTCAGTATTATTTGATTCTGGTGCATCGCATTCATTCATGTCTGCACGATTCGCGACACGGATAGGATTGGAGCCCGAGTCATTATCAGTGAGGCTTAATATACTTACTGGTAATGGTCTTGTGGGAGTAGATCGAGTATTTTCCTCGTGTCGGATCGTAGTTAGCGGTAGAGAGTTTCTCGCTAGATTTATAGAATTCCCTATGGCAGACTATGATGTAGTCTTAGGCATGGATTGGTTGAGGAACCAGTATGCTAGGATAGACTGCCATGTTGGCAGAGTTGTTTTCAGCATTCCAGGCGAGCTAGAGTTCTCATTTTCCAGAGGAGCAGTGGAGCCATCTTCTCCAGTATTGCGGATGGCAGTAGCAGCAGTGTAGTTGCCCAGGATAGTTGAAGAGTTTTCAGATGTCTTCCCAGAAGAGCTTCCAGGAATGCCGCCAGAGTGGGAGATCGAGTTCACTATAGACTTGATCCCCGAAACAGCACCAGTATCAGAGCGAGTCTACAGAATGGCGCCTTCAGAGTTGAAAATTTTGTACAAGATGATTGAAGAACTCAGGACCAAGGGATTCATTCGTGCAAGTGGATCGCCTTGGGGAGCCCCGATGCTTCTTGTGAAAAAGAAGGATGGTACGTCCAGGTTATGTGTAGATTATTGTACCTTGAACTCAGTGACAATCAAGAACAGATACCCTCTCCCGATGATAGATGACTTGTTTGATCAACTTAAAGGGGCTTCAGTATTCTCGGAGATAGACTTACGGTCAGGATACCACCAGATCAGAGTCAGAGAGCAGGACATCCCGAAGACAGCGTTTAGATCGAGGTATGGACATTGGGAGTTCCTTGTTATGCCCTTTGGAGCAACCAATGCGCCAGTAGTATTCATGGACCTCATGAATCGCATTTTTATGCCTTACCTAGATCAGTTCGTGATCGTGTTCCTAGATGATATCTTGGTCTACAGCAAGAGCGAAGCAAAGCATGAGCAGCATCTCAGAGTCGTCCTTCAGACGCTTAGGGAGCACCAGTTGTACGCCAAGTTCAGTAAATGCGAGTTCTGGCTCGATCGCATTTCGTACTTGGGTTACATCATTACTCGAGGAGGAGTGGAAGTGGATCCCCAGAAGATTGTGGCTATCAAGACTTGGCCAGCACCTAGTTCAGTAGCAGAGATTCGCAGCTTCCTTGGATTGGCCGGCTACTACCGGTGATTCGTTTCAAATTTTGCAAGGATTTCAGCGCCGATGAGCCAGTTGACTCGTAAGGATGTGCCGTTTATTTGGACAGCAGAGTGTCAGGAATCATTTGAGAAGTTGAAGCGAGGTTTGATAACGGCTCCCATTCTCACACTTCCAGATGGGACCGGAGGATTCACAGTTTATTGCGACGCTTCAGGCAGATGATTGGGATGTGTCTTGATGCAGCATGGGAAGGTAATATCTTATGCATTATGCCAACTTCGTGACCATGAGAAGAGTTATCCGACCCACGACTTGGAGCTAGCAGCAGTAGTGTTTGTACTTAAGTTGTGGAGGCACTACTTGTACGGAGATAGAGTGGAGATATTTACTGATCACAAGAGCCTGAAGTATGTTTTCACCCAGAAGGACCTTAATATGCGGCAGAGAAGATGGCTTGAGCTATTGGTGGACTACGATGTGGATTTACAGTATCACCCAGGAAGGCCAACGTAGTATTAGATGCGTTGAGCAGGAGAGCCGGAGTTTATTTCCTAACGGTGCAACCAGAGTTATTGGCAGATTTTCAGAAGATGGGAATTGAAGTGGTTCTTCCTACCAACGTGGCGTTGATGGCCAGCCAATAACAGTCCAGCATAGTTGAGAGGATCCGGATGGCGCAGTCTACAGATTCCAAGCTTCAGCGGCTCAGAACAGAGTGTGAGGCAGGAAGAAGGTCAGAGTTGTGCATTCATGAAGATGGTACACTTTGACACGGCTCTCGTCTTTGTATACCCAGTGGAGATCAGACAGGAAGTCATAGCAGAAGCTCACAGTTTGCAGTATTCTATTCATCCCGGTGGCACGAAGATGTACCGTAATATCCGTCAGCACTTCTAGTGGAATGGCATGAAGAGGGAGATAGCCCGGTTTGTCTCTCGGTGTTTGGTTTGCCATCAGGTTAAAGCTGAACATCAGAGGCCCGCTGGACTTCTTCAGCCCTTGCCGATTCCAGAATGAAAGTGGGAGCATGTGACCATGGATTTTGTGACTGGATTGCCTAGATCCCCAGCTGGTCGAGATGCTATTTGGGTTATAGTTGACCGGCTCACGAAGGTGGCTCATTTTCTTCCATTTAGAGTTGGGCAGTCAACGGCTCAGTTGGCAGAGATGTACTTAGGCAGATTATCAGGCTTCACGGTGTGCCCGTCAGTATCACCTCGGACCGAGATTCAAGTTTTACATCGCACTTTTCGCGTAGCTTGCAAGAGAGTTTGGGAACTCGTATCCAGTTCAGTTCAGCATATCATCCGCAGACAGATGGCCAGTCAGAGCGCACTATCCAGACTCTTGAAGACATGTTGAGATCTTGCACCCTCGACTTCGGTGGTTCATGGGAAGATCACCTGCATCTTGTGGCATTCTCGTACAACAATAGTTTCCAGGCCAGTATCCAGATGGCTCCGTTCGAGGCTCTGTATGGTAGGAAGTGCAGATCCCCGCTAGGATGGGATGATGTCGGAGAGAGGCAGATGCTTGGTCCAGAGATGATTGCCCAGACAGTTGAAGTGGTCAGAAGGATCAGAGATCGTCTTCGAGTTGCCCAAGATCGCCAGCGGCATTGGGCCGATGCTCATCGACGTCCCTTGGAGTTTGCTATCGGCGACCATGTATTCCTTAGGATCTCGCATAACCGCGACGTTATTCGCTTTGGCGTACGGGGAAAGCTTAGTCCTAGGTATATAGGGCCGTTCGATATCCTGGAGCGAGTAGGAGATGTATCCTATCGTTTTGCTTTTCCGTCGTCGCTAAGTGAGGTACATGATGTATTCCATGTGTCCCAATTATGACGGTACGTCCCGGACCCGAGCCACATCCTAAACCATTCGGAACTGGTTGTTGGTACCAACCTTTCGTATGAGGAGAGGCCCGTGTCTATATTGGACCGGAGAGAGAAGATACTCAAGAACAAGACTATTAGTTTAGTCCGTGTTGCTTGGGGTCATCACTCTCTAGGTGAGTTAACGTGGGAGCGTGAGGATGATATCCGATCGCGATATCCCTACCTGTTTGACTCGTAAGGCGTAATGTCTTTCTTATGCCTTATGTTTTCCATCCCTTGCTTGCATGTATGATTGTCTGATTGCTTGCCTGGTTATAGCTTGCCTGTGATTAATATAGCTTGTCCTTGTCTCTCTAGCCTCTTAATTAAATTCCGAGGACAGAATTCTTTTAAGGTGGGTAGAGTTGTAACACCCATATTCTGAATACGTATTTTATCAAGCTTGCATGTATTTCAAACCTGTATTTATTTTCTCGAATTTTGGCATGTACTTGTAATTGGCTTGACTTGCAGATTTTGGTTCTCGTAATTGGGTTTTACCTGGCTTGGTTTATTTTGTGGAGGAGAATTGGTTTGATTTGGTTTGGTTTGGTTTAACATGCATTGGAACACCTTAGCCTATGTTCAACCCTCATTCCACTACAACCCACCCTCTTTATTATCCCCACCTAACACTCTCTCTCCTCATTACTTCCCTCCATTAATAATTTCTTCTTCTTCTTCTTCCTTCCTCTACACAACACTCCACCCATAGGCAAGTGCACCTTGCCACCACATGAGAACCACATTTTATTTGTTCATTAGCTAGATTAGGCCGTGGTGATCAACATTAGTGCTTGACATTTTGTGATTTGGAGTCTCCATTGTTCTAGATCTAGGTTTTAACTATTTTTGGATTTATATGGTTTTGATCTATTTTGGTTGGATTTTTGTGGGTTTTGATGCTTCCATGTGGAAGAGAATTCAATTTTACTCAAGTTAGACCTTTGAAAATCTAGATTTGGTTTTGATTTGACCAAGATATGAAGATTTGAACTTTGGTGTTCTTGAAGAGTTCCTCTCGGCCTGGAGTAGCAGACTGCAGCATGCGCTCTTTAGCGCAGTGCTGGACTGCGCATCCTCCTCTCGGCCTGCGCTATTTAGCGCAGCGCCGACTGCGCAGCTTGCCCCATGGTGAACTGCGCTCAACCCCAGCGCGCAGGGACTCTTGCGCAGTCCACTCATGCGCAATCTAACCCCTGCGCAGTCTGCTCAGGCGCAATCTAACCCCTGCGCAGTTGGCTCCCCGCGCAATCTAACCCTGCGCGCTTGGACCCTGCGCACTTCATCCCTGCGCAGCTGACACCCTGCGCAATCCAACCCCCTGACCCCTTGCGCAATCCATTGGCTCTTGGAGTTTTGGTTTTATTTCTTTAAGCTTGGCTCTTCCATTGTCATGAACTTGATTTTACTTAATATGTTTTGGAGTGACTATTGTACATGGCATGGTATGACAAGGAACTAGCATAACACGACAGTGACCCGTAGTGGTACACTCCTGACATGACCAACCTGACATGATAGTGGCCCGTCGTGGCGCACTCCTGACAAGTACCCTGACATGATTTATCTTGATGTTGTTGCGACGGCTAACTTGACTCGTATAATCAACTTGACACCGTGGGTGTTCCTGCTTGCTTGCTTGTGCAATCCACTTGTCTTGTCTTGCATCATGTCTAGGACGTGACTCCCTGGTTCCCACGGTCAGGGATTCATACTGAATATGGATTAGGCTAATGACTAGATCAAACTATAGTTCATGGAGAATTTCCAGTCACAGGCAATCTCGTTATCTGGGCGCTCTTAATTGGACTTGTAGCTTGCCGACGAGTAGAGCACATTTCCAGCGCACTGTCATGTGTTGCACCCTCTAAGTCACCTAAGGGTATATCGTCTCCGGGGCGATGTACCCAACCATACTCTCAACCCGCGGAAGGATAACTGGATAGTCTGCAGGACTTGGGACTGGAAATTTCTCACTTGCATCTTGTTAGTAATTAAGGCTTGTGATAACCCTAGTTAGTTAAGTAGTAAGCCGTAGTAATTGCTTGGCCGCTTGTGAGTGGATGGAGTCCAGCCTTGTTTAAGTCTTGTCTAGTCCCTGTACCTGGCTACTCTTGTACATGCTTGTTTTACTTATCTCTAACAATAAATGGGTAGAGACAGAGTGCTGTTCAGGCGAATGGTTACAACCTCGGTCCTTGTCTGGTTTAAGGGTTGTAACCTGGCTCCCGGAATGGTCCCACGTCACTAGTCGTTTATTGTCCTGTTGCACTCTTTATTTACTTGTACCTTCTTCTATTTCTTTTCTTATGTTCTGATATGCTGGCTTTTGTTCTTATTTCGTGGCCTCCTTTGTGGCACTTGCTCTTTCTGGGGTTTGACCCAGATGGTTTTGTGTGGCCAGATTTCGGAGCAGCTCCCGAGGATCTTTCGAACCTCCAGCCCGATGGTGGCGACTAGAAGGAACCCGGGCTACGAGTGGGTTTTCTATTTTGTTTTGCTCACTCTATTGTAAAGTTATTCTTTTGAGGCGTTTAGCCGACGAGCACATGTTAGCTCGATGCTCTTTACTTACTGTCTGCCTACGGGTTGTAAACATGATTAACAAATCCTAGGGTTGATCATGTATGACTTAACTCTTGCTAGTCCCAGCATTTTGTATGACTAGCTTCATGATCAGCTGATATGTAATATTTGGGACGCCTTTTATTGTATATTTGGTGGTCAAATATCTTGTGATCATATTACTTGCTTGAGATTGAGACAATAGGCTTGGCCATAAGAGACCGTTGGCTTGTAGTAAACCCTCATATCTAGACAGCCGTGACCGTATAGTTGAGATGCATTCTATTTCAATATACGTAGCTGGCTATGTACGCCCCCGCTCTCCAGTATTCTGGTTCTGGGGCGTGACAAGACTCCATCCAATCATTCACGGCCAAGCAATAAGTACGGCTTGATACTTTAACTAACTAGGGTTATCACAAGCCTTAGTTACTAGCAAGATGCAATGAGAATTCCAAGTCCGGTTACCTGTTTGTTACTACCTGAGTAATCCCAGCAAGAAAAGAAAAAGATAGCTTGATATAGCAGACGCACTGTAGTAAGATACATGTGTCCTAAGGTACTACACTCGACGGCGGGCTGGAAGTGCGCTCATCTCGACGGATAGCAACAAATCCCATATATATATATATATATATATATATATATATATATATATATATATATATATATATATATATATATATATATATAAGGCCGGGATCAAAGGGGCAACAGGTAACTGGAAAATTCTCCATGAATTATTTGATCAATCTAGCCATTAACCTAGCCAGATTTAGTATGAATCTCTGACCGTGGTACTCAGGGATCATGCCCTAGACATGATGCAAGACACAACCAGACTAGTAGTTTATACAAGCACAATCATCCACGGTGTCCAGGCCAATGAATTGATTTGTCAAGAGTGCGCCACAACGGGCCACTATCATTATCATTATTACTTATCAAGAGTGCGCCACGACGGGCCACTATCATGCATGTCAGTTCTAGGTCACACCATGCCAGGTACAATTGCCATTTCAATCATGTCAATCAAATTAGGATTATCAAGTTCGGGATAAAAGGCATAAGGATATAAAATGGGCGTAAAAATATATATAATAGGGTAAGGTGAATGATATAGGAACTCAAGTTACACAGGGCGTTACAAGTACGGGTTAATAACGATCATTAAATAATAAAATTTAAGCCAGGGAAAGAGCCATACGGCTCGAGCATAGGCGGCCAAGAATGACCTCATGCGGCCGAGGAGGGAGCAGTCCATGCGGCTGGAGGAGACTCGGGTCTAAGGGAATGCATGCGGCTTAGGGGAGTTCAGGGTCATGCAGTGGAGTATCATGCGGCCAGAGGGAAGTAAGCTTCATGCGGCTGGGGGAAACGAGTCCATGCGGGTCGGGATTAAGAGCCCATGCGGCTCGGAACAAGAGTAGCTCATGCGGCTGGCGGGGCAGCAAGGTCTTATGCGGCTGGACGAGCCATGCGCTTATGCGGCCAGGAGATGAAGGGGGTGCATGCGGCTGAGTCAGAGCATTCATGCGGCTGAGAAGTGGATTCTCATGCGTCTAGGAATGGACTGAGTTCCATGCGGCTGAATGATCACGAGCATATGTGGCTGGGGAAGGATGAGCGTGCATGCGGCTAAGCTAGGAAGAGGTTCAGGTGCGGTTAACGGGGAGGGGTAGACCCTATGCGGTTGAGGATGGACTCGGCCTCATGCGGCTGGGGATGCGGGTGCATATGCGGCTAGATAAGTTCGGCCCTCATGCAGCTCAAAGTACTTCCAGTCATGCGGCTGAATAGAACACTTGCCGCATGAAATATTCATGCGGTCAAGTCAAGCACAGTTCATCTTCTCCAAAATTCTGAGAAGAAGAACACCATGAGAGCCAAGTTCTCAAGCTCCATAACTCCATCATCCGGAGCCCGAATTCGAACTTTCATAGGTCAAAATGGGGCAGAATGAAATGCTCTACAACATGGAACCATCAAAACTCAGAAATAAGAAGATTAAGTAGATCAAAATCCAAGAAATCCGAAAATAGTATAAACTTAGATCTACAAGAATCTAGCCATGGAAAGTGGAAATGTCAAGTACTAAAGTAAGTTAAAATGATGTAAAGAAGAGAAATGAAGCAATAAAATTGGAGTTCCTCCATGAAGCAAGTTGTACTTGCCTAGACCTCTCTCTCTCTCTCTCTGGTAGGTAAAGAAATAATGGAGGAAAGAAGAAGAGTAATGAAGAGAAAGAAGGAAGTGGGGTTAATAAATGGTAGTGGTGGTGGTAGGTAAGGGTTCACCCCTTGGTTCATGATGAACCAATAGCAATCCCCAAACCGAACCAAGCCAAACCAAACCAAGAAATAAACCAAGTCAGGAATAAAACTAAGCCAGGGATCATGCAAATACTAGAATAAATACGTACACGTATTCCAAAAATACGTAATACGAACAACCGGCATTACAGGTACTCAGGAGACCCATCCTAAACATGATGCAAGACCAGACTGGTTTAATTGTACAAGCACAATCACCCACGGTGTCCAGGTTATTCATACTTTTCATGTCATGTCATGTTAGCCGTCGCAACAGCATGTCAGGTTTTTTTGTCAGGAGTGCGCCACGGCGGGCCGCTATCATGCATTATCAGGTTGTGCCCATGTATCGTGTCAGGTTCATGTATCATGTCGTATTCATGTCACAATTATCCCACATTACACTAAGGATCAAGAGAAACAACACGGATAAGGTAACAAGATTTGTCATGGCAAAACAAATGGTACAAAAGATAAAAGGGGCAGCATGCACCAACAAACAGCATGCGCCAGAAAACAGCATGTGCCACAACAGCATGCGCCAGAAAACAATATGTGCGAGGAAACAGCATACGCCAGGACAGCATGCGCCAGAAAACAGCATACGCCAGCAAACAGCATGGCAACAGTGTTTTGCCAGCAAACAGCATGCGCCAGGAAACAGTATGGCAACAGTGTTTTGCCAGCAAACAGCATGCGCCAGAAAACAGCATGCGCCAGCGAACAGCATGGCAACAGTGTTTTGTCAGCAAACAGCATACGCCAGGAAACAGCATGCGCTAGGACAGCATGCGCCAGGACAATATGCGCCAGAAAACAGTATGCGCCAGCAAACAGCATGTCAACAGTGTTTTGCCAGCAAACAGCATACGCCAGGAAATAACATGCACCAGGACAGCATGTGCCAGAAAACAACATATGCCAGCAAACAACATGGCAACAGTGTTTTGCCAGCAAATAGCATATGCCAGGAAACAGCTTGCGCCAGAACAGCATACGCCAGAAAATAGCATGCACCAGCAAACAGCATGGCAACAGTGTTTTGCCAGCAAACAGCATGTACCAGAAAACAGCATGCGCCAGGACAGCATGCGCCAGAAAACAGCATGCGACAGCAAACAGCATGTTAATAGTATTTTGCCAGCAAACAGCATGCGCCAGGACAGCACTGCTCATCTTCTCCAACCAGCCTCTAATGGCCATGAAAACCCATGAACCAAAAGACCATAAATCATTCAAAATAAGTCGAAATCAGGACTTCCAATAGTCTAAATTGGGTAGATTCAAATTTTCTACAACATGGAACCATCAAAACTTGGAAACAAGAAGGTTTGATAGATCAAAACCATGAAAATCCAAAAATGGCTAAAACTTAGATCTTCAAGAAAATATACAAGAAAATGTAAAATGACAAGAACTAAGGTGGATTAGAAAGTTACATAGAAGAGTTTAGAACAATAAAAATGGTGGGTTCCTTCATGAAGCAAGTTGCACTTGCCTAGGCTAGGGTTCTCTTGGTTGGTGGTGGAGAGTAAATGAAGAAGGAAGGAAGTAAAGAGGAGAGAAAAAGGGAAGGGGTTATAAATAAGGAGGGTGGTGGTAGGTAGGAGGGTTCACCTTTGGTTCATGATGAACCAAGGCAGACCAAGCCAAGCCGAACCAACCCAAGAATAAACCAATCCATGAAATGCTAGAATAAATCAAGCAGGAAGACATGCAATACGGGTCAAATTACGTATACGTATACCAAGATACACAATACGAACCACAAGCATTACATAATATGCATTGTATCATAAAGCCCAACCACGAATATCTCATATATGTCTCTATATTTTGATCGTATCGGTGTCCTATGGTCAATCGTGTGAATGGAACACGAATAAATATAACACAATACCTAATGTCGATACTCGATGTCCATAGGATGACATCGACACCCGAATATAATTCGGACGCTAAGTACCAACCAATCATATGTCCTCTATATCAATGAACAAGAAATAAAAGTCCAACAATAAAGAAAAGACAATGAACTGGAACATTGACAAGGTACACTTGTATGTAGTCGACAAATGTGCGTACAAAGGTCCAACTACGATATCCTCGTTCACATCGTCAAGAATTACTTTAAATAACAATACTATCAATGAATGACATCTCGATGTCGTAACACACCATATATAAACCATCTCATATATAATCTTAATTCGGCATATTCTAACTAAACTAGTACATAACCATATATATATAGTCATATCTAATATATATATATAGTATCAAGTCACCATGACAAACTAAAATTTTTATAAAACAAAAATGTATTACTTTAATTATGAAATTCTATTCAAAATATTTTATAACATTATTTAACTATAGTATATACGTGAAATCATGTATCTAACTACTATACTTATATAGTAGCACAACTTAGCCAACATGTTAGTCTGATAGAACCACAAATAAATATAAATTTAATATATTTAAATCTGGTATAAATTAAAAAACATTGGGAAAAATATGATTTTATATCAAAGAGTTCATGATATGCTCCATGGAATAATACCATGAAGTTTAGAGTTCGAAAACAATACTAGATTCAATAGATTTCTAGGTTCAATAATTTGTACGAAAGAAACAGATGTACAAAAATATGAATAACTGAATGACATCACAAACGAGCATACTAGGATGATAGAATAAGATATTAGGATCTTTACCATGTATTTTTTTGAGGTCAAAAGGCTCCGCAAGTAGCTGGAGTCAATCGCGCACCGAAATAGGTTCAGTCTGGACCAACTTTCGTGCAACGAGCGCCATGGACAAACGGAGTGGATCCAGGTGAGGTGGCTCTTGGAGATGGGAGAGGACACGTAGGGGTATGCGTTACAATTGGTTTTGCATCAAAATGATCAATAAAAGTGGATGAAACCCATGTGCAAAAATGTCAAACTTGGGTTCATAATTTTTATTACGGCTAAAAATAACCTTCAAGTTTGGCCTTCAAATGACCAAATAAGTAGATAAGACTCATACGGTACTTGATAGGGTTGAAGAGATACTCTTAGGACATCGTGGAGGTGGTGGCACATTAAGAGGTGGTCGAAAAGTGGTTGGGAAGGTTGCGGCTGTTATGGGTTTGCAGGTTTGACCAAGGTGCAAGGGGGCTCGGTTTTGGTTGAAGAAGGGAAGGGTGGTGGCGGTTATGATGATTAATATATAAGGTTTGATAGATATTATGGTCAAGGTTTGGGTAGAGGAGGTTTTGGTAAGATTTGATGGAATTTGGTGGTCCAAATATAAAGATAGAATTGATTGCATCTCAAAAAGATTGAGTGGTTTCCTAATTAGGAAGGTGGTTTATGGAGAGTTTAAACTTGGGTTTCCGTCAATAATGCCTATACATTAATTGATAAAAAAAATCAATCTAATATGATCATATTAGGTTATGGTAACCTAGAAGCTCTACAAAAGTTTGTTGGACTAGTTTTGGATCGGTACAATTTATCAAATCGAAATAGACTCTAAAAGTCTATTAAATGGGACTTGTATACCATTTGAAAAAAAATAACACATAGAAACTCAATTGAGTGGGATATTATTGGCATGTGTGTAGTAGACTCAAAATAGGTCAAAATCATATATTTGGTCGAAAAGTTTGGATCGGATTTGGGTCTGTAATTTCAATTGGAAAATACAACAGCTTTATGGTAGAGAGCAAAAATAACAATTTTGACCAAAAATTATGCAAGAAATATGTTTGAGTGGGACATGATCTGCGTAAATAAAGGTGGAATCGTCTAGAACATGAATATGAAATTGGTTTTGAAGAATTGGCAATTGTTGTGCTTCAAAATTCAAAGATACGGTAAAGTGTTATATAGTCATAATTAAAATTAAAATATATTTTAATAATAAATAATCATATTAAATAAATAAAAAATAAATTCCAAAAATCAAAGGGCTTACATACGGCATGAACTTAGTTAGCCCTAACGTTCAGAAAGAACATTGGAGAGCAGTTCTTCCGGAGGAACAGAAAGATCTTAAAACTGAGTCAGAGGGACGAAATTTGGCCTGAGTTCTGTTGGTGACCGAATTTAGCCAGAGTTCGAATAACTTTGAACAAGGGTGATTTTGAGGTGCTCAAACTGAGTTCTGCCTAAATTTTGTGGGTTTTATGGTAGAATAATTTTTGTTGGAAACTAAGGTTGGGGTTAGGTTCATTTTTGGTGGACTAGGATTTGTTTTATGATGGGATTTGAGCTTCCTAGTTCCAATGCGACTCGATGTACAATGGGTTCTAAAAATAAAGATAAATACATAATAAATAAGAAAAATATGGCACCAAAATTTGTTACCTTGTCGACCAATATTTGTTACCTTCATGTAAATAGCTATCTTTGAACTTGATGTGCAATATTCATGTGAGTCATTGTGCCAATTTATACCGAGTCAAGGTTGATCGAATATCAAAATTGAGTTGGTCATTGACTTTTTAAGTTAATATATTGATTCTCAATTGCACATCTAACAACAGCCTTTGACACGTCTTCATTGTCCATCTTCAACGCGCTTCTGTCGTAAGTAGCAAAAAGTGCTCGATTGTGAGAGATGTTCATCAAAGTTCCTAATTCTATGAGCCAAGAATTGTCATGGAGGCGAGGTTCATGACTACCTCATCACCCATAATGATCACATCGCCTCCATTTCCTGAGACAGCCGTTATTGTGTTCTCACTCTACTTTCCCTTGTTGTCCTTCTTCTCTCTCTTCCAAACAAAATAGTTTTGCATAATGTGACACTTCTTACCACAATGGTAGACTCTGAGTCTTCGAACCGACCTTTGGACTTACATATGCTCTTATCTTTGTCACTGTTCGGACCCCTGCTTTTACTTGTTCCATGACTCTCTGAAACAAGCGCCTCTGGGTGGGATGTTAATGATGTGCGCATCTTCTCCACATCTCTTCTTTCACTACCGTGCCCTTGGCGAACTTTAGACTAACCATGCCTTATGGAGCAAAAGCGATCATGGACACTCGTACAGTCTCCCTTGAGTCTGGCGAAGTACACAACAACCATAGCCCTTGTAACACCCATATTCTGAATACGTATTTTGTCAAGCTTGCATGTATTTCAGACCTGTATTTATTTTCTCGAATTTTGGCATGTACTTGTAATTGGCTTGACTTGCAGATTTTGGTTCTCGTAATTGGGTTTTACCTGGCTTGGTTTATTTTGTGGCGGAGAATTGGTTTGATTTGGTTTGGTTTGATTTAACATGCATTGGAACACCTTAGCCTATGTTCAACCCTCATTCCACCACAACCCACCCTCTTTATTATCCCCACCTAACACTCTCTCTCCTCATTACTTCCCTCCATTAATTTCTTCTTCTTCTTCTTCCTTCCTCTACACAACACCAAACACCATAGGCAAGTGCACCTTGCCACCAAATAAGCACCACTTTTTATTTGTCCATTAGCTAGATTGGGCCATGGAGATCAATATTAGAACTTGACATTTTATGATTTGGAGTCTCCATTGTTCTAGATCTAAGTTTCTCCTATTTTCGGATTTACATGGTTTTGATCTATTTAAGTTGAGTTTTTTTTGGATTTTGATGTTCCTATGTTGGAGAGAATTCAATTTTACCCAAGATAGAACCTTGCAAAGTCGGATTTGCAGTTGTGATGACCAAGTTGTGATGTTCCAAGAATTTTGGCCATGGTGTTCTTTCTCTCGGCTTGAGGGAAAGGAGACCCCCCCTCCAGCCGCACTGTTTAGCGTCGTGCTGCCCCGCGCCACGCTCTTTAGCGCTGGTCGCTGACTCTGCACCCGTCTGCGCGCCCAGCCTGCTGCGCCCCTGCGCGCACCCGCCTGCGCGCTCGGCCTGCTGTACCCCTGCGCGCACCCTCCTGCTCGCACTCGCTTGCGCGCATGCTCCTGCGCGCTTGCCCCTTTGCGCGCCCTGGCGGCTGTGCCCCCCTGCGCACCCTAAAGGCCGCGCTCCCTGCGCCCATGACCCCCAGCGCGCTTGCCCCCTACGCCATCGGCCATGTGCCATTGGCCATGCGTCTTCCATCCATGCACAACCTGACCCCTGCGCCAACCAACTCTGCGCAAGCCGACTTTTGCGCAGCTCACTCCTGCGAAGTTGGCCCCTGGCGCACTTGACTCCTGCGCAACCCGACCCCAGGGACCCTTGCGCAATCTGTCCAGTCATGGAGATTTGGTTTTATTTTTTTCTTAAGCTTGGCTCTTCTTTAGCCCTGTATATTGATATTTTATTAGATATTTTACGCCTATTTTATATCCTTACGCCTTTTGTCATGAACTTGATTTTACTTGATATGTTTGGAATGACTATTGTACATGGCATAGTATGACAAGGAACTAGCATAACACGACAGTGACCCGTAGTGGTGCACTCCTGACATGACCAACCTGACATGATAGTGGCCCGTCGTGGCGCACTCCTGACAAGTACCCTGACATGATTTATCTTGATGATGTTGCGACGGCTAACTTGACTCGTATAATCAACTTGACACCGTGGGTGTTCCTGCTTGCTTGCTTGTGCAATCCACTTGCCTTATCTTGCATCATGTCTAGGACGTGACTCCCTGGTTCCCACGGTCAGGGATTCATACTGAATATGGATTAGGCTAATGACTAGATCAAACTATAGTTCATGGAGAATTTCCAGTCATAGGCAATCTCGTTATCTGGGCGCTCTTAATTGGACTTGTAGCTTGCCGACGAGTAGAGCACATTTCCAGCGCACTGTCATGTGTTGCACCCTCTAAGTCACCTAAGGGTATATCGTCTCCAGGGCGATGTACCCAACTATACTCTCAACCCGCGAAAGGATAACTGGATAGTCTGCAGGGCTTGAGACTGGGAAATTTTCATTGCATCTTGTTAGTAATTAGGCTTGTGACAACCCTAGTTAGTTAAAGTAGTAAGCCGTAGTAATTGCTTGGCCGCTTGTGAATGGATGATGTCTAAACCTGTCTAAGTCTTGTCTAGTCCATGTACCCTGGTATTCCTGAACGTGATTGTTTTACTTATCTTAACAATAAATGGATAGAGACAGGTTGCTATTCAGGCGAAGGATTACAATCCCGGTCCTTGTTTGGTTTACGGGTTGTAATCTGGCTCCCGGAATGGTTCCACGTCCCTAGTCGTTTATTGTCCTGTGGTTCTCTTTAATACTTGTACTTTCTTTCATTTTCATATGTTTGGATATGCTAGCTTTTGTTCTTATTTCGTGGCCTCCTTTGTGGCACTTGCTCTTTCTAGGGTTTGACCTAGCTGGTTTTGTGTGGCCAGATTTCGGAGCAGCTTCCGAGGATCTACCGAACCTCCAGCCCGATGGTGGCGACTAGAAGGAACCCGGGCTACGAGTGGATTTTCTATTTTGTTTCGCTCACTCTATTGTAAATTTATTCTTTTGAGGCGTTTAGCCGACGAGCACCTGTTAGCTCGATGCACTTTTACTTACTGTCTGCCTACGGGCTGTAAACATGATTAACAAATCCTAGGGTTGATCATGTATGACTTAACTCTTGCTAGTCCTCGCATTTTGTACGACTAGCTTCATGGTCAGCTGATATGTAATATTTGGGATGCCTTTTATTATATATATTTGGTGGTCAAACATCTTGTAACTATATTACTTGCTTGAGATTGAGACAATAGGCTTGACTTTAAGTGACCGTTGGCTTGTAGTAAACCCTCGCATCTAGACAGCCATGACCGTATAGCGAGATGGACTTCATTTCAATATACGTAGCTGGTTATGTTCGCCCCCGCTCTCCAGTATTCTGGTTCTGGGGCGTGACATGGTTTAAGTGGTGGCCCATGCAGGTCTTGTCAATCAAGAAATGTGAGGGTTTACCGATAGATGTCTCAATCATTATTCGTCCTTGATCTCCGTTCATATCCTCTGAATCTCTGGATTCTTGCCTTGATCATGTACTTGTATCGTTGATCTGTCCTGGTCCTTCCTTATTATTTTTCTGTGCCGTCTTCCTCAGCGGCACTGTACCTGACCCTGCCGATCAGCAAGGTGGAGCACCTCCCGTGGACCAGCAACCTGGAGATCAAGCCCAGCACTCCGGAGTAGCCTCCAGAGTTATACCTACTGGAGGAGAACCCCCAGTTCGGCCCGTCCAGCCTATGGAACTTGATGATGGTACCTTGGTAGGTCTCATCAGGACCTTGATAACTTCTCAAGATCGCAGAGGAGACGCCTTACACCAGATTGTGGCAGATGTTGTGACCAGAGGCGGTCATCCAGGGAACAGCGCGGCCAACAGCTTCAAGCGCTTGAACCCTCCCTTCTTCGACGGCAGTGAAGATGCGATTGTCGCGGACGCTTGGCTTCAGGATACCGAGGTGGTTCTGTAAGCAGCTAGGACACCTGAGAATGAGAAGGTGGCGGTGGTACGCCTGCAGTTGCTGAACTTGGCTCGCAGTTGGTGGGCAACACAGGCCATGGGATTAGTGGCACCCATTGCTTGGGCGGTATTTAGAGAGAGATTCCAGACGAAGTATTTCGATGCTGTGCCTCGGTACGACCTGCAGACCAGATTTACCAACTTGAAGCAAGGAGGCAGAACGGTCGATGGCTATGCGACTGAGTTTTCTAGACTCAGTAGGTTTGCCCCCACCTTGGTGGCAACCGAGTTTGATAGGGCCCAGCGGTTCCAGCAGGGGCTGCATTTGGAGATCTTATTGGCAGTCGAGCAGTTCGAGCACCAGGCGTTCGATACAATTTTGAGAGCGGCTAGGAGGCATGAGTACACCTCCCAGAGGATCGTGGATAGGACCGGAGGTAGGAAGCGGTCCCACAGTCAGATGCACCAATCATCAGCTCCAGCCCCGGCAGCTAGGAGTTTGACTATTGGAACTCCGAGGCGGGCGGCCTCAGTGACGTCGGTTCAGCATTCGACCCCGACGTACCCGCATCAGCAGAAGCAGAAGCAGACTTTCGCGATGGGGTGTTCTCATTACGGGAAGCCAGGCCATGTAATGGCGGATTGTCGTAGGACACAAGGATTGTGCCTAGCTTGTGGAGCGACAGATTACAAGATAGGAGCCTGCCCGAATAGGGGTAGTTCTTCCTCTTCCAACCTAACCAGTCCATCGGTTAGGGGACCAGCACCCATGCAGCAGTAGCAGTACCCGAGGCTATTGTTACCTCAGGCCTAGGCATTCCAGCAGCAGTGTGCCCAGGCTCCAGTGCAGAGCAGGCAGAGAGGTTTCCAGCAGAGGGGACCCGCAGCTAGAGGTCAGGCCATGATGATGGCTATGGAAGAAGAAGTTGCACCAGGTGAGGTAGTGGCCGGTACTATTCTCGTCAACTCCTTTTTAGCTTCAGTATTATTTGATTCTGGTGCATCGCATTCATTCATGTCTGTACGATTCGCGACACGGATAGAATTGGAGCCCGAGTCATTATCAGTGAGGCTCAATATACTTACTGGTAATGGTCTTGTGGGGGTAGATCGAGTGTTTTCCTCATGTCGGATCGTAGTTAGCGGTAGAGAGTTCCCCGCTAGATTCATAGAATTCCCTATGGCAGACTATGATGTAGTCCTAGGCATGGATTGGTTGAGGAACCAGTATGCTAGGATAGACTGCCATGTTGGCAGAGTTGTTTTTAGCATTCCAGGCGAGCCAGAGTTTTTATTTTCCAGAGGCACAGTGGAGCCATCTTCTCCAGTATTGTGGATGGCAGTAGCAGCAGTGCAGTTGCCCCGGATAGTTGAAGAATTTCCAGATGTCTTTCTAGAGGAACTTCCAGAGATGTCGCCAGAGCGGGAGATCGAGTTCACTATAGACTTGATCCCCGGGACAGCACCAGTATCAGAGAGAGTCTACAGAATGGCACCTTCAGAGTTGGAGATTTTGTACAAAATGATTGAAGAACTCAGGACCAAGGGATTCATTCATGCAAGTGGATCGCCTTGGGGAGCCCAGATGCTTCTTGTGAAAAAGAAGGATGGTACGTCCAGGTTATGTGTAGATTATCGTAACTTGAACTCAGTGACAATCAAGAACAGATACCCTCTCCCGAGGATAGATGACTTGTTTGATCAACTCAGAGGGGCTTCAGTGTTCTCGAAGATAGACTTGCGATCAGGATACCACCAGATCAGAGTCAGAGAGCAGGACATCCCGAAGACAGCATTTAGATCGAGATATGGACATTGGGAGTTCCTTGTTATGCCCTTTGGAGCAACCAATGTGCCAGCTGTATTCATGGACCTCATGAATCGTATTTTCATGCCTTACTTGGATCAGTTCGTGATCGTGTTCCTAGATGATATCCTGGTCTACAGCAGGAGCGAAGCAGAGCATGAGCAGCATCTCAGAATCGTCCTTCAGACGCTTAGGGAGCATCAGTTGTACGCCAAGTTCAATAAATACGAGTTTTGGCTTGATCGCATTTCGTACTTGGGTCACATCATTACTCGAGGAGGAGTGGAAGTGGATCCCCAAAAGATTGTGGCTATCGAGTCATGGCCAGTACCTAGTTCAGTGGCAGAGGTTCGTAGCTTCCTTGGATTGGTCGGCTACTTCCGGCGATTCATTTCAGATTTTACAAAGATTTCAGCGCCGATGACCCAGTTGACCCGCAACGATATACAGTTTGCTTGGACAGCAGAGTGTCAGGAATCATTTGAGAAGTTGAAGCGAGGTTTGATAACGGCTCCCATTCTCACACTTCCAGATGGGACCGGAGGATTCACAGTTTATTGCGATGCTTCAGGCAGAGGATTGGGATGTGTCTTGATGCAGCATGGGAAGATAATATCTTATGTATCACGTCAACTTCGTGATCATAAGAAGAATTACCCGACCCACGACTTGGAGCTGGCAGCAGTAGTGTTTGTACTTAAGTTGTGGAGGTACTACTTGTACGGAGATAGAGTGGAGATATTTACTGATCATAAGAGCCTGAAGTATGTTTTCACCCAGAAGGACCTTAACATGTGGCAGAGAAGATGGCTTGAGCTACTGGTGGATTATGATGTGAATTTGCAGTATCACCCAGGGACGGCCAACGTTGTAGCAGATGCGTTGAGCCGGAGAGCCAGAGTTTATTTCTTGACGGCGCAACCAGAGTTATTGGCAGATTTTCAGAAGATAGGAATTGAAGTGGTTATTCCTTCCAGCGTGGCATTGATGGCCAGTCTACAGGTTCAGTCCAGCATAGTTGAGAGGATCCGGATGGCGCAGTCTACAGATTCCAAGCTTCAGCGGCTCAGAACAGAGTGTGAGGCAGGAAGAAGGCCAGAGTTGTACATTCATGAAGATGGTACACTTCGACACGGCTCTCATCTTTGTGTACCCAGTGGAGATATCAGACAGAAAGTCATGGCAGAAGCTCACAGCTCGCAGTATTCTATTCATCCCGGAGGTATGAAGATGTACCGTGATATTCGTCAGCATTTCTGGTAGAATGGCATGAAGAGGGAGATAGCCCAGTTTGTCTTTCGGTATTTGGTTTGCCAGCAGGTTAAAGCTGAACATCAGAGGCCCGCTGGACTTCTTCAGTCCTTGCCGATTCTAGAATAGAAGTGGGAGCATATGACCATGGATTTTTTGACTGGATTGCCTAGATCCCCAGCTGGTAGAGATGCTATTTGGGTTATAGTTGACAGGCTCACGAAAGTGGCTCACTTTCTTTCATTCAGAATTGGGCAGTCAACGGCTCGGTTGGTAGAGATATACCTCAGGCAGATTGTCAGACTTCACGGTGTGCCAGTCAGCATTACCTCGGATCAAGATTTAAGATTTACGTCACACTTTTGGCGTAGCTTGCAAAAGATTTTGGAAACTCGTCTCCAGTTCAGTTCAGTATATCATCCGCAGACAGATGGCCAGTCAGAGCGCACGATCCAGACTCTTGAAGACATGTTGAGGTCTTGCACACTTAACTTCGGTGGTTCGTGGGAAGATCACCTGTATCTTGTGGAATTCTCGTACAACAATAGTTTCCAGGCCAGCATCCAGATGGCACCATTCGAGGCTCTGTACGGAAGGAAGTGCAGATCCCCGCTAGCATGGGATGATGTTGGAGAGAGGCAGATGCTCGGCCCAGAAATGATTGCCCAGACAGTTGAAGTGGTCAGAAGGATCAGAGATCGTCTTCGAGTTGCCCAAGATCGCCAGCGACATTGGGCCGATGCTCATCGGCGACCCATAGAGTATGCTATCGGCGACCATGTATCCCTTAGGATCTCGCCTAACCGCGACGTCATTCGCTTTGGCGTGCGGGAAAAGCTTAGTCCTAGTATATAGGACCGTTCGATATTCTGGAGCGAGTAGGAGATGTATCCTATCGCCTTGCTCTTCCGTCGTCACTAAGTGAGGTGCATGATGTATTTCATGTGTCCCAATTACGACGGTACATCCCGGACCCGAGCCATATCCTAGACCATTCGGAATTGGTTGTTGGTACCAACCTTTCGTATGAGGAGAGGCCCGTGTCTATATTGGACCGGAGAGAGAAGATACTCAAGAACAAGACTATTAGTTTAGTCCGTGTTGCTTGGGGTCATCACTCTCTAGGTGAGTCAACGTGGGAGCGTGAGGATGATATCCGATCGCGATATCCCTACCTGTTTGACTCGTAAGGTATAATGTCTTCCTTATGCCTTATGTTTTCCATCCCTTGCTTACATGTATGATTGTCTGATTGCTTGCCTGGTTATAGCTTGCCTGTGATTAATATAGATTGTCCTTGTCTCTCTAGCCTCTTGATTAAATTCCGAGGACGGAATTCTTTTAAGGTGGGTAGAGTTGTAACACCCATATTCTGAATACGTATTTTGTCAAGCTTGCATGTATTTCAGACCTGTATTTATTTTCTCAGATTTTGGCATGTACTTGTAATTGGCTTGACTTGCAGATTTTGGTTCTCGTAATTGGGTTTTACCTGCCTTGGTTTATTTTGTGGAGGAGAATTGGTTTGATTTGGTTTGGTTTGATTTAACATGCATTGGAACACCTTAGCCTATGTTCAACCCTCATTCCACCACAACCCATCCTCTTTATTATCCCCACCTAACACTCTCTCTCCTCATTACTTCCCTCTATTAATTTCTTCTTCTTCTTCCTTCCTCTACACAACACCAAACACCATAGGCAAGTGCGCCTTCCACCAAATAAGTACCATTTTTTATTTGTCCATTAGCTAGATTGGGCCATGGAGATCAACATTAGAACTTGACATTTTGTGATTTGGAGTCTCCATTGTTCTAGATCTAAGTTTCTTCTATTTTCGGATTTACATAGTTTTGATCTATTTAAGTTGAGTTTTTATGGATTTTGATGTTCCTATGTTGGAGAGAATTCAATTTCACCTAAGATAGAACCTTGCAAAGTCGAATTTGGAGTTGTGATGACCAAGTTGTGATGTTCCAAGAATTTCGGCCATGGTGTTCTTCCTCTCGGCTTGAGGAAGAAGGAGACCCCCCCCTCCAGCCGCGCTGTTTAGCATCGTGCTGCCCCGTGCCGCGCTCTTTAGCGCTGGTCGCTGACCGCGCACCCGCCTGCGCGCCCAGCCTGCTGTGCCCCTGCGCGCACCCGCCTGCGCGCTCGACCTGCTGCACCCCTGCGCGCACCCTCCTGCGCGCACCCGCTTGCGCGCATGCTCCTGCGCGCTTGCCCCCTTGCGCGCCCTGGTGGCTGTGCCCCCCTGCGCACCCTAAAGGTCGCGCTCCCTGCGCCCATGACCCCTAGCGCGCTTACCCCCTGCGCCATCGGCCATGCGCCATTGGCCATGCGCCTTCCATCCATGCGCAACCTGACCCCTGCGCCAACCAACTCTGCGCAAGCTGACTTTTGCGCAGCTCACTCCTGCGCAGTTGGCCCCTGGCGCACTTGACTCCTGCGCAACCCGACCCCAGGGACCCTTGCGCAATCTGTCCAGTCATGGAGATTTGGTTTTATTTTTTTTCTTATGCTTGGCTCTTCTTTAGCCCTGTATATTGATATTTTATTAGATATTTTACGCCTAATTTATATCCTTACGCCTTTTGTCATGAACTTGATTTTACTTGATATGTTTGGAATGACTATTGTACATGGCATGGTATGACAAGGAACTAGCATAACACGACAGTGACCCGTAGTGGTGCACTCCTGACATGACCAACCTGACATGATAGTGGTCCGTCGTGGCGCACTCCTGACAAGTACCCTGACATGATTTATCTTGATGATGTTGCGACGGCTAACTTGACTCGTATAATCAACTTGACACCGTGGGTGTTCCTGTTTTCTTGCTTGTGCAATCCACTTGTCTTGTCTTGCATCATGTCTAGGACGTGACTCCCTGGTTCCCACGGTCAGGGATTCAAACTGAATATGGATTAGGCTAATGACTAGATCAAACTATAGTTCATGGAGAATTTTCAGTCACAGGCAATCTCGTTATCTGGGCGCTCTTAATTGGACTTGTAGGTTGCCGACGAGTAGAGCACATTTCCAGCGCACTATAATGTGTTGCACCCTCTAAGTCACCTAAGGGTATATCGTCTCCAGGACGATGTACCCAACTATACTCTCAACCCGTAGAAGGATAACTGGATAGTCTGCAGGGCTTGAGACTGGAAAATTCTCATTGCATCTTGTTAGTAATTAGGCTTGTGACAACCCTAGTTAGTTAAAGTAGTAAGTCGTAGTAATTGCTTGGCCGCTTGTGAATGGATGATGTCTAGCCCTGTCTAAGTCTTGTCTAGTCCCGGTACCCTGGTATTCCTGAACGTGATTGTTTTACTTATCTTAACAATAAATGGATAGAGACAGGTTGCTATTCAGGCGAAGGATTACAGCCCCGGTTCTTGTTTGGTTTACGGGTTGTAATTTGGCTCCCGAAATGGTTCCACGTCCCTAGTCGTTTATTGTCCTGTGGTTCTCTTTAATACTTGTACTTTCTTTTATTTTCTTATATTTGGATATGCTGGCTTTTGTTCTTATTTCGTGGCCTCCTTTGTGGCACTTGCACTTTCTGGGGTTTGATCCAGCTGGTTTTGTGTGACCAGATTTTGGAGCAGCTCCCGAGGATCTACCGAACCTCCAGCCTGATGGTGGCGACTAGAAGGAACCCGGGCTACGAGTGGGTTTTCTACTTTGTTTCACTCACTCTATTGTAAATTTATTCTTTTGAGGCGTTTAGCCGATGTCACCCTCATTTCCCGTATTTCCCGTATTTCGTATTTATACTCGTATCTGGATTTTGGCATGTATTTTTATTTTTTCTCAACTTGTAGAATTTCGGTATTTCTCGTATTTTGGATTTTGTCATGGCTCGGTTTTAATTGGTTTGGTTTGGTTTGGTTTAATGAGTATTGGAACACCTTAGCCTTTGCTCCACCCTCAACACACCACATTCCACCCTCATTAAAAACCCTACCAACACTCTCTCTCTTTATTACTTCCTCCATTAATTCTTCTTCTTCTTCCTCCACCCAACTCTCCACACCCATAAGCAAGTGCAACTTGCTTCTACAAGAGAGCCCATTTTATTGTTCCATTAGCTTCTCCTCATATTTCTAAGACACATTAGAACTTGTCATTTTCCATTTTGAGACTTTAAATCTTGTAGATCTAGAAATTAGTTATTTTTGGATTTGGTGGTTTTGATCTATCAAACTTCTTTGTTTTCAAGTTTTGATAGTTCCATGTTGTAGGAAATTTTCTTCTACCCAATTTTGACCTTTGAAAAGTTGGATTTGGACTTGTTTTGACCAAGTTATGAACTTTTGAAGCCTTGGGTTTAACCATGGAGTTTTTGCTGGTTTGGAGAAGACAGAGAGCAGTGTGCAGAGCTTTTTAGCTTACGCCACTGAGCTGCGCGCGCTCTTTAGCGCAGCGTTCGCAGACTTGGGTACGCTTTCTGTTGGAAGCGTGTCTCCAGCGTACGCAGACTTGAGCGTGCCCTGGCCTGAGCGTACGCAGACTTGAGCGTGCCCTGGCCTGAGCGTACGCAGACTTGAGCGTGCCCTGGCCTGAGCGTACGCAGACTTGAGCGTGCCCTGGCCTGAGCTTACGCATGCCCCTTGCGTACGCTGTCTTGAGCGTACGCATGACCCTTGCGTACGCTGTCCTGAGCGTACGCTACCCCTTGCTCCCCCCTTGGGTGCCTTATGTCCCCATATTCCCCTTTTTTTGAATTTGCAGCCATTTTATATCCTTACGCCTTTGATGTAAACTTGACATGAACCCGATATGATCATGACAGTATTTATGAATGTTAATCGGAACAAGGCTTACTGATGGAATTGCATGATTAGTGACCCGCCGTGGTGCACTCTTGACAAGTAATTTGACATGATAATTCTTGATGGTGGTCCGTCGTGACGCACCCTTGCCTTGATTAGTAATCTTGATAAGTAACATGACATGATGGTGACCAGTCGTGGTGCACCCTTGACAAGTAATCTTGACAAGTAATTTTGACACGATGACCTTGATACGATGTTGCGACGGCTAACTTGACATAATAAGTGAATTCTTGACACCGTGGGTGATTATATTGAATGTGCTTGTGTAAGCAACCAGTCTTGTCTCGCATTATGTCTAGGATATGAATCCCTGGTTTCCCACGGTCAGGGATTCATACTGAATCTGGCTAGGTTAATGACTAGATGGATCAAATAGTTCATGAAGAATTCCCCAGTTACCTGTTGCCCCTTTGGTCCCGGCCTTATATATATACATGGAATTTGTTGCTATCCGTCGAGATGAGCGCACTTCCAGCCCGCCGTCGAGTGTGGTACCTTAGGACACATGTATCTTACTACAGTGTGTCTGCTATATCCTGCTATCTTTTCCTTTTCTTGTTGGGATCACTCAGGTAGTAACAAACAGGTAACCGGACTTGGAATTCTCATTGCATCTTGCTAGTAACTAGGCCTGTGATAACCCTAGTTAGTTAAAGTAGCAAGCCGTACTTATTGTTTGGCCGTGATTGATCGTATGAGAATAACCTGTCTAGTCTTGTCTTGATTCCTGCACAAGAATTGCTACCTGTCATGATTTTCTTATATTTTGCCGATAAATGGTGGGAGAATCCAAGTTCCGTTCAGACGAAGGATTACAACCCCGGTCCTTGTTTGGTTTACGGGTTGTAACCTGGTTATCTGAATAGTCCCATGGTCATCTCATCGTATATCACCTGTTATGTTTTTTTTTGTCTTTATTACCTTATTATTATTGTGCTAATTGCTGGTTTTGGTTCCTAAGTGAAGCCTCCTTTGTGGCACTTGCTCTTTCTGGGGTCTGACCCAGCTGGTTTTGTATGGCCAGATACCGGAGCAGCAGCAAAGGATCTACCTGCTTTCCAGCCAGATGGTGACCACTAGAGGGAATCCTGGCAACGAGTGGGTTTCTTTTGTTCTCCCACTGTAATTTTACATTATTCTTTTGAGGCATTTAGCCGACGAGCACATGTTAGCTCGATGCACTTTACTTTCTGTCTGCCTACGGGCTGTAAACATGATTGGCAACTCGAGGTTGATCATGTATGACTTAACTCTTGCTAGTCCTTACATTTTGTACGACTAGCTTCATGATCATCTGGATATGTAATGTTTGGGACGCCTTACAATTGTATATTTGGTGATCTGATATCTTGTTACTATCATTACTTGTTGAGATTGGGACATTAGGCTTGTTATTGACCCTAAGAGACTGATGGCTTGTAGATAAACCCTTATATTTCTAGACAGCCGTGGCCGTATAGTGAGATGGATTCCATTTCATTATACGTAGCTGGCTATGTCCGCCCCCGCTCTCCAGTATTTTGGTTCTGGGGCGTGACAGCCGACGAGCACCTGTTAGCTCGATGCACTTTTACTTACTGTCTGCCTACGGACTGTAAACATGATTAACAAATCCTAGGGTTGATCATGTATGACTTAACTCTTGCTAGTCCTCGCATTTTGTACGAGTAGCTTCATGATCAGCTGATATGTAATATTTGGGACGCCTTTTATTATATATATTTGGTGGTCAAACATCTTGTAACTATATTAATTGCTTGAGATTGAGACAATAGGCTTGACTTTAAGTGACCGTTGGCTTGTAGTAAACCCTCGCATCTGGACAGCCGTGACCGTATAGCGAGATGGACTTCATTTCAATATACGTAGCTGGCTATGTTCGCCCCCGCTCTCCAGTTTTCTGGTTCTGGGGCGTGACAGCCCTTGAACTTTGTCGTCGAACTTTACTTCCACAGAGGATATATAACTGGTCAACCACGCCCTAGAACTCACTCAAGTAACCATAATGAATGTACCAACCTTGTACCTAAGACTCATCATCTGTCAGATTAGGAACAACTTGTTTACCCCGATCTTCTTCGCGTATAATGATTGCAGCTTCTCCCAAAGTGTTCTTGCATGGTATATATATTTTCGACATGATTAGCACATTCTCGTCAATGAACTGTCCCATATACCCACACATGTATGCTCAAAATTCTAGCCCTTCTCGAGTTTCGCACTGGGCTTCTCGAAAACAAATACAGGAAGATACAACTTCTTAACAAACAATAAATCCTTCATCTTGCTCTATCAATAGTGGTAATTGGAACCATTTAGGTTTTCCATATACACCGGCTTCACATCCATCTCTTCTTCTTGGTTTGACTGTTAACTCTGACACCTCCTTTGAACGCAAAACTCTAATACCACTCTGTGGGTATCAACAGAACCAAAAGCTCTCATACCACTTTGTGGGTATCAACAGAACCTGAAGCTTTGATACCACTATGTTAGGAACAAAATGCGAAAAACGTTCTCCCATACCAAGAAGATACGAGAGAACTGAAGTAAAGCACATAAACTAAATAACCAAATCACACATGAGCCAAACAACACAAACACAACAATTTTGACGTGAAAAATCTTTCCGAAAAAAACTACGAGACGATCGGAGATCCAACTCTGGAAAGCCTCCATGGAATAAAAAGTATACCGACTTATTAAAGACTCCTCACTTGACCCAAACGAATCACCACAACTATTTGGAACAAAAAAAATCGATTATAGACTGCCAAAGACAAAGATGACGTGAATATTATCCGAAACAATCTCTCCTCTGAAGTATCCTTCAATTCCCATTCGCTCTCCAAAAGTTGCAAAGCTTTGATCACCTCTATCATAGATTAGATCTACCTAATTTTAGGGTTTAGGAAATTCCTATATGACCCATCACATTTGCAGGCAATGTAGACCATTGATTTGATCCAACAATGCATAAAACACCTCTAGAATTCGTATTACCCAACATGACGGAACTTGAACCGAATTCAGTTTTCCATTGCCAAAATATTCTGTTTGTAACTGTCCGAACTCGGTCTACAAAGTGCTAATAGGTTCTGTCAATGATTGATCGAATTCAGACCGAACTTGGTGGGACTGAGGTCTAACCGAACTCTGATAATTCCTCCTCCAGCTTTTTGAGCTTTTTCAACACACGAATGGTACTCACCGTACTCTCCGAACTTCTCCGACTCATGGATAACGTTCATAGCACTCCGAAATATTCTCCGTATTGATTGAAAATCAGATCCAACTCCAACAAAGAGTGTCCATCTTGGAGATAAAATTTATAGAAGATTCGTCAGGACAAGTAAACTCAAAAACCGGAAGAATACTCAAATCTTAGCCGAATAACTAAATACAACTGTTTGCTTCTCGCGGCATAAGTGTGCACATACCAGCCAACCATTTCAACCGCGACATGATATCTTCATCCCTACCGATATATATTCTTCAATAATTGGTGATGATCCCGTGGCGACTTTCGTAAGATCAATAAACTCAAAATTGTGTTGAAAATGAGAGGAATTTCCTTATGCAACGTGTTTCACAAAACTCTTTACTTGCCGTGGCCAAATCAAGCACTTTCGAATACGACAACTCTAGCATTATTGTTTGTTCACGTGTAGTTGTCATAGCACATGTCTCTGTCTTTAACTCGTACATAATTGTGGAAAATCAAGCACTTGCGCTTTCGACAACTACTCTACATTTTTTTCACGTTTACTTGTCATAGCAAATATGGGTCCTCCTTTATTTCTTTAATTTTGTTTATATACAGTGGCGGACCGGACCCCGAAAACTCATAGAGTCAAAGTCATGTGGGACACTTTGGTCATTACCAATAAACGTGTCTCACAAGTATTTTTAAGGCTATGAAATTAGTGAAAAACTTACAATAAAATTTCTTAGTTTTCAAGGGTATGAAAATGTTAGTGCCGAGGCACAATTTTCGATGAAAAATTCTGAAACTGAAACAATTGTACACACAACGTTTCAAATGCAGCACCTTAAAGAAGATGTGCAACAGAGATCCGGGAGGATTCTGAATTACGAGGATCTAAAAAGATTCTACGTAATACACAAAAAAAATCTAAAGAGACTTTGTGCAAGCAACTATAGGCAGTAGAGCTTCTAAAAAGAAGTTACTGAAAAAGGCAACAGTAGCGATGACAGGCGAGAATGAGATGCTAGGGTGAATGAACCACCGTTGCTCAAAGCTTTATTCGCCCCACACGAGCACGAACAGCTTCCAGGAACCAGCAAGTTCACGAAGAACTTCTGGAACGCTCGTAAGTCAATATTTGAGACTTGAACGGGCTTCCTGGACTTAACAGACTCCCTCAACTCTCTTCTTGGTGCATCTTTCAAAGGAGGTCAAGGGGCTCTATTTATAGAGTGAAGTTGAGACTTCACCTCTTCTCCTATCCGATGTGGGACTAAAATACCAATACTCAAAAATAGAGTTTGATATTTTAGATCATCCCACAATCAGCATAGAAGTGTGCCAGTCCACGCCTACCCCCCGAATACTCCCGTGCATGCACGAGACAATCCTGGAGTCCGCGTCCGAGTCCGAGTCCGCACAACAAAAATCAACTTGCATCCTTGTTGGAGTTAATCCTTTTTCCTTCTAGAAAAATACTCCCACATGGCACAAACTTGTGCCCCACTACACCTCATGTGCACACCTCAACACAAGCAATGCATTATATTGAGATACTCACCATTTGGTGTAGCCGATGTGGGACTATCTTTTCTAGTCCAAAGGCAAAAATACCAACAATCCCCCACATATCTCAATATATGGGTTGAGCGTTCCCCACAGTGACTGTCCATCATGCATTAGGAGAGATGTCGCTACGACTTGAATCTTTCCGCATAGGTTAAATAACAGCATGATACAAGAATGGACTAAGCCTTGAATTCTGTACCATAACTGCAATTCTTCCTACTCACATAATGACATCAACTGTGCTTCTGGCTGCACATTGAAGGCCTTGTGCCAGCCTGGTTTCAGTGTATAATTTTTGGGCGTCTACAAGTTTACTCTCAAGAGACGGCCTGATATCTCTGTCCATACACTATAGGTGAGTTCTTTATAAAGAGTCGTGGCATGAAGCATTGCGCTTCTTTACGGTGCTACGCCGCTATAACATAGCTTAAAGCCGAGGCTTTACCCCACCTGGGTACCTCATCGTAGTGTCATAATACTGTAGCATGAGGTCACATGCCTCTTTGTAGTGCCAAACTACCCAGCATGAAGCCTTGTACTTCCGTACGGTGTTACGCCGCTATGACATGGCTCGTAAAGCCGAGGCTTTACCCTACCTGGTACCTCTTCGTGGTGTCATGCCACTGTAACATGAGGACATCGTCCTCTTTGTAGTGCTGTCTACCTCTCTTTATTATGATTATCATACAGCATTAGGCTACCTGCCTATTTGCGGTGCTACTCCGCTGTGACTTGGCTTGCAAAGCCGAGGCATTACCCTTACCTGGGAACCTCATGGTGGAGTCACCCCACTGTAGCATGGAGTTACACTCCTTGTAGTGCTGTTCTACCGTGCTTCCTGTAAAGCACTCCAGGCATTCACTCTGCCTGAGAACTCATTAAGGCATTTAAGCCAACCTTCCCACAGGATCCGTTTTCCGCAGAAAACAACAGTAGACAACAGTGGTTGTAGGTCCGTAACCTCTCCATGTCACATAGGACAAGTACCCACCGTTCCTGATATTCTTCTGGTTAATAGTCCTCCCTTGAACCAAAAGGTAGATGCCTAGTAGATTTCTCTTTGAACTAATAGCATAAAACTTTATGGTAGGAATGTAATAACACAATATCAGAATGCCTTCAAGCCCATTTTACAAGCTGTGTCATCGACCAGCTGGCGCTTGAGGCCCTTGGTGAACGGATCCGTCAGGTTCTCCTGACTCCGAACATCAATCACTGCAATAACACCTCTCTTGATAAGATCGTGTACTGCTATGTGCTTCAACCGCACCGTTCTCTTCTTTCCGTTGAAGAGTTCATTTGATGCCACTGCTGCTGCCACCTGGTTGTCACAGTATATCGGTATTGTCGGTATCTGAGCCCCAACCACCGGAAGATCATACATGAGCTTCCGAAGCCACTCTGCTTCATCTGCAGCAGCATCCAATGCAAAGAATTCAGATTTCATGGTGGAGCGAGATAACATAGTCTGCTTCTTCGACTTCTACGATATAGCAGCTCCATCCATGGCGAATACGAATCCACCTGTGGAATACTCGTTCTCCATATCTGAACACCAGCTAGCATCACTGAAGCCTTCCACTACTGACGGATCTCCGCTGTAGAAAAGTGCATATGTCTGAGTTTTCTTGAGATATCTCATAACACGCTTCACAGCTTTCCAGTGCTCAACGCCTGGATTGCTAGTGAACCGACTCAGCATTCCCACTGCAAAAGCTATGTCAGGCCTTGTGGCAGTAGTAGCGTACATCAAGCTTCCGATGACGCTAGCGTACTCCAACTACCTGACACTTTTCCTCGAATTTGGCTCCAGCTTCTGATCACTCCGGTACGGTGTATCAATAAAAGGAAGATCTTGATACCCGTAGCGAGTGAGCATCTTCTCAATATAATGAGATTGTGACAGCGCTATTCCAGTGCCTGTCCGGATGATCTTGAGCCCAAGATTACGTCGGCATCCCCCAAGTCCTTCATACTGAACTTGGTCGAGAGGAATTTCTTTGTCTCTGTGACGCAGCTTAAATCCGTACCTAGGATTAGCATGTCATCCACGTAAAGACATACGATTACTCCTCTTCCGTCAGTAAACTTCGTATAGACACACTTGTCTGTTTCACTGACCCTGTAGCCATTTGACCTTATCACCTTGTCAAACTTCTCATGCCACATTTTGGGAGCTTGTTTCAAACCATACAGAGACTTCGTCAACTTGCAGACTTTGTCTTCCAGACCTCTGACGACAAAACCTTCTGGTTGTTGCATGTAGATCTCTTCGATCAGCTCGCCATTAAGGAATACCGTTTTCATATCCATCTGATGTATCACCAGCTTGTGTATTGCTGCAAGAGCAATTAACAATCTGATGGTTGTCATCCGAGCTACTGGAGCATAAGTGTCAAAGTAGTCGATCCCCTGCTTCTGAGCAAACCCCTTGGCCACTAGCCTGGCCTTGAACTTGTCAATGGTTCCATCTGCTTTCATCTTCTTCTTGAAGATCCATTTGCATCCGATGGGTCTTGCTCCTTCTGGCAGGTCAACCAATATCCATGTGTTGTTGGAGGTGATTGAGTCAATCTCGTTGTCTATCGCCTCCTTCCAGAATACATCATCTCTGGTCTTCATCGCCTCATCATAGGTAAGCGGATCTGCTTCCACATGATAGGTGACGAAGTCATCTCCGAAGTCTTTCGGCCTCCTCGTTCGCTTAGTTGACGGCTCAGCGAGTTCTGGTTCAGCTGGTGTCTCCTTGACGACAGCTTCATCTTGGACTACTGGTTCATTAAAGACTTCTGTCTGCTTTGTACCCTCATCATTCTCCGGAAGATCCACGAGAATAATATTCTTGTGTTTTGCAAACTTGTCTTCAAAGTATTCAGCATCGCGAGATTCGATGATATGGTTTGACTCGATATCAAGGAATCTTCGAGCATCACTCTTCTCGGCATACCCCAAGAAGATTGCCTTCGTAGTCCTTGTCCCCAGCTTCTGAATCTTCAGATTCGGGAGCTTCACATAAGCCAGACACCCCCACACTCGAATGACATTCAAGTTAGGTCTGACTTTGAACCAGAGTTCATGAGGAGTTATGTCGGAAGTTGCATATGGCACTCTGTTCAGAATGAACGTTGCCGTTAGTGCAGCTTCTCCCCAGTAACACTTTGGAAGACCTGCAGTCAACAGCATGGAGTTCATCATCTCTGTCAACGTTTTGTTCTTCCTTTCTGCTACTCCGTTGGATTGAGGAGAGTACGGAGCCGTTGTCTCATTGATGATTCCATGTTCTTTGCAGAATGATAAGAATTCATGAGACCGATACTCCCCGCCTCGATCACTCCTTAACCTCTTGAGTTGTTGTCCAGTTTGCCGCTCAGCCTTGGCCCTGAACTCCTCGAACTTCTCGAATGCTTCGTCTTTAGACTTGAGCAAGTAGACGAAAGCATACTTTGAGAAGTCATCGATGAAAGTAATGAAATACTTCATCCCGACCTTTGTAGAGAATTGTTTGAAGTCACAGATATCTGAGTGAACCAACTCCAGAAGATTTGTGCTTCGATGGACCCTGTGAAAGGGTTTTCTTGTGATCTTCGTCTGAGCACATACTTCGTATTTCTCTACCTTACCCCCACACTTGGAGATAAGTCCTAGACTAGACATTCTGTTAATCCTTTTACAATGAACATGTCCTAGCCTATTATGCCACAACTCAAGAAAATAATCAGAAAAAGTGATTGCATTTATCTTATCATGCTGGGTTACAAGAAGCTGAATCTTGTACATTCCTTCAGTTTGGAAAGCTTTTCCGAAGAATGTACCCTTCTTGGACATTACCAACTGGCCAGCATTGATGTCCATCCTCAAGCCTGCGTTGCAGAGCAGACTTCCAGAGATCAGGTTCTTAGCAATTACTGGAACATGCTTCACACCTTGAAGCGTCAGAGTGTTCCCCGATGTGAGTTTCAGCTCCACCGTCCCGATCCCCAGTACTTCAGTTTGTGCCTGGTTTGCCATTATGACCTTCTCTGAAGTTGGCTTATAAGAGATGAACCAGTCTTTGTATGAACAGACATGGCAGGTCGCACCAGTGTCTATCCACCAGTCCAAGTCAGCCCCCACAGTTGCAACCTGTGCTATCATGGCAACTAGATTAGTAATCATAGAAACCTTACTAGGCTCACCTTGTTCTTTGGGCTTGGACTTGCATTCGGATTTGTAGTGGCCCTTCTTGCCACAATTGAAGCAAGTCACATAGGACTTGGACTTCTGCTGCTTGAAAGCAGGACCATTCACTTTCAGATTTGTGAAGTCCTTCTTTTTGCGATGAGAAGCAGCCTGCTTCCCCTGGGACTCTCTGGTTTGGACCAGTTTTGCCTTCGCCAGTTGTTTGGACAGAGTATCCATCTTCGGTTGAGAGCGCATCTCGTCCTCGACATGGATCTCTTGCAAGAAATCTTCCAAGCTAATTTCCATCTTCTTTCGATGCATCCTTGCATAGAAGTTGCTCCACTCTGTAGGAAGTTTCGCGACGATCCCTCCAACGACAGTTTAAACTTGTCGACGAGGGGCATGTTCTCGTCTTCTAGTTTCTGACGCAACTTCAGAAACTCCTTCACTTGGGACAGCATCGTCTTCTCGTCTTCGAAGGTCCACTTGTGATATTTTTCTACCATGAATTATCTTGGACCGGTTCTCGTCATCTTCATAGAGCTTTCCCAAGGAGTCCCATATCTCTTTGGCAGATGTCTTCTTGGAGTAGGACTCTGCCAGAGAGTCTTCCATGGAATTGAGTATCAGTAGTTTGCATATACTGTTTTCTCTCTTCCACTTCGCTTGCTTGGTCGTAGCAGCGGCCACAGCCGCAGCAGATCCAGTGGTTGGAACGATCGGTTCTCCTTCTGACAGCACGTGATCAACATTCACGAGTTGAAGATTCAAAGTGACCTTTCGTCTCCATATCTGGAAGTGTTCGTCATCGAATTTCTCCAACTTGTTAAAGCCGGTATCGATGAGCGAAGCACGAGAATTATCCATCTTCTCAATAAAGCTTTGAGATTGTTAGTGTCGAGGCACAATTTTCGATGGAAAATTCTGAAACTGAAACAATTGTATACACAACGTTTCAAATGCAGCACCTTAAAGAAGATGTGCAACAGAGATCCTGGAGGATTCTGAATTACGAGGATCTAAAAAGATTCTACGTAATACACAAAAAATCTAAAGAGACTTTGTGCAAGCAACTATCGGCAGTAGAGCTTCTAAAAAGAAGTTACTGAAGTTACTGAAAAAGGCAATAGCAGCGATGACAGGCGAGAATGAGATGCTGGGGTGAATGAACCACCGTTGCTCAAAGCTTTATTCACCCCACACGAGCACGAACAGCTTCCAGGAACCAACAAGTTCACGAAGAACTTCTGGAACGCTCGTAAGTCAATATTTGAGACTTGAACGGGCTTCCTGGACTTAACAGACTCCCTCAACTCTCTTCTTGGTGCATCTTTCAAAAGAGGTCAAGGGGCTCTATTTATAGAGTGGAGTTGAGACTTCACCTCTTCTCCTATCCGATGTGGGACTAAAATATCAATACTCAAAAATAGAGTTTGATATTTTAGATCATCCCACAATCAGCATAAAAGTGTGTCAGTCCACGCCTACCCCCCGAATACTCCCGTGCATGCACGAGACAATCCTAGAGTCCGCGTCCGAGTCCGAGTCCGAGTCCGAGTCCGCACAACAAAAATCAACTTGCATCCTTGTTGGAGTTAATTCTTTTTCCTTCTAGGAAAATACTCCCACATGGCACAAACTTGTGCCCCACTACACCTCATGTGCACACCTCAACACAAGCAATGCATTATATTGAGATACTCACCATTTGGTGTAGCCGATGTGGGACTATCTTTTCTAGTCCAAAGGCAAAAACACCAACAGAAAAATCAGGGAGTATGGATTTAAACATGCACCACCATAGTTAAGCAAAATGGTTAGTTTGAACAAATATTTAGAAGTAACATAATATTTTACCTTTATACTCAATATTTCTAATTCTTTGGATATAATAACATATAATAAAAAAAATTAATTTGTTTAATTTCTAGCAGATCATTTGCTTCAGACAACTTTACTTTTTGTATTCTTGTCTATTTTTTGATGGATTTTTCTAACGTGTGCCGCCGGACATATGTTAGGATATATTTATTGTTATTTTGTGACCTCCCCTTTTATTATTTTCTATATTTTTTGGGAATAGTTTCACTACCACTACCTAATTTAATACTAAATATCATCGTTCCTTATATCAATGCCATATAAATATAGAAATTTTCAGTTAGTTCTACACTAATTGGTAGACAAATAAAAAAAAATTGAGAAACACGTGTCACACGTAAGAAAAACTTGTAAAAGATAGAAATAAACTCAATTAAATTGCTTTCAATTTAATATACCCAAATTAAAATAATTTATTTTTCAATAATATACAAATTTAATTAATCAAATACAAATGTGTGATTGGATCATGGAAGAAATAATACATCTTCGTAGTTCGATCCACTACAAATTTAATTAATTTTTTAGTCATAATCTTATATCTTTTCATCGTAACCACAAGAACCTCTTATTGGTAACCACAAGAGCCAATCACTTAGATATGGTAGTTGTTTACTTTGATTTATATGCACTGAATATAAAGAAGAAAAGCTGGAATTAATAGAGTCAATAAAAAGGTTGCCAGCTAGGAGAATATGCCATTGACTCCGATTGGCGTAAGAAAGTTATGTCCATATAAAAAATTATGGACATTGATCAAATACATAACCATGATTTTGATCTTGAATTCATATAAAAAAAGTATGTCCCAACAAATTAACTTAGCATGACATGTTAAATTCTACTGATCTGTGAGTTGGCATATATGATTATGGTTATGTGAGTAATGCTTTGTATGTATGTCATGTTAGTTTTGGCCAAATCTTTTTGGTTCGGTCTTTCCCTAAATTATGCTAATAGCACTCCAGCGATTGCATTGGGACGTTTTTGACATCTTATTTTTTTCGATACTCGTTTTTTGTATTCCATCTTTTAAATAATTTTTCTTTGAATTGCATTTTGTTAATGTTGAAGTACTTTATGACCACTTCAAAAAAATATCTGACAATATAAATATTTAACTTGTATTTTTTAAGTGCTATAAGATATGTTTTTGAAATCTCAATGTGCTTCAAAATTGACGAAAGATGTTTCAAATTTTTTTATATAGTCATGATACCGTAAAAATTTAAAGTACCAAAAACGTCTCTTTTGTGTCTATTGGACTTGCAAGTCATCGCAGGGACGCACTACAAAAATTTGTCAGATTAGCGACGTTACAAAACGTCGCTAAACTCGGTGAAAACGTCGCTAAGTGAATTTAGCGACGTTTTGGACGACGTTTTGGGAGCGACGGAAAAAATGTGTTGCTAAACGAAAAAACGTCGCCAAACGTCGCTAGGGCGACGTTAATTAGCGACGTTATTTGCGACATTTTAACGTTGATGCTAATTAGCGACGTATAAGGCGACGTTATCATGTGGTCGCCGTTTAGCGACACTGTTGCGACGTTTTGGCGACGACGAGCTGACATCAGATTTGGTGCCACGTGTTGCCACGTCAGCATTTAGCGACGCGTTTAGCGACATTTATTAATGTCGCTACTGTTTAGCGATGAATTGTAACGTCGCTAAAAATGTCGCTAAGTTAACAAAAATAAAAAAAAAAAGGTTCCAGAATGCAAATGGAGCTGGAGCCTGAGCCATAATACAGAATACAAAATACAAAATCCAGAATCCAATCCCTGGGTTCGTCGACCCCCTCGGTGTAACACTCAACACCGGCACACACAATACATTCCAGAATATACAAAAAATATAAAAAAATACTATCCGCAACGAACAATGTCAATATATAATATCCTCAACAAACCAAATCAATATCCGCAAATACGTACAAACTCAGTATCCTCAACGAAAAAACTGAATATCCCCAAATACGTACAAAGTCAAAATACAAAATACAGAATCCAATCCCTGGGTTCGCTGAAAATACAAAAACAAAGATTGACACACAGTACTAATTCATGTGTTTTAAGTGTGAGAACGGATGACTCAGAACACAATCCAAAATTCATTCTAGCATACTTTAGTGCGAATCATCTATGTTCTGTACATATGGTGTAGTATACGTTCTTATCGAATCTAGTATCTAGTATCTGAAGAATGTAACAGAATCAAGATGAACTCACATAATGTAATACTAAAATATCATCTACTACTATATAAGATATAGTGATAGGTTGTCGTATCATCATTGCCGAGGGATGAGGGTCGGAGGACAGTCAACTTCATCTACGGCTACATAGTTACATGAGCTAGTCGTCGTGAAACGTCGCTATGACGTCGCTAATAGCGACAAATTTAGCGATATTAGTATGAACGTCGCTAAATTCTAATTATATTTTCCCACCAATTCATTTTCCCCCATTTTACTCTCTCACTCTCTCTCCTCCCCCCCTCCGGCGCTCTCACTCTCTCCGGCGCTCTCATAGTACTAATTCATATCTATTTAAATGTGAGAACGGATGGCTCAGAATACAACACAAAATTTATTCTAGCATACATTAGTGTGGATCATTATGTTCTGTACATATGGTGTAGTATATGTTCTTATCGTATCTAGTATCTGAAGAATGTAACAGAATTAAGATGAACTCACATAATGTAATACTAAGACATCATCTACTACTATATAAGATATAGTGATAGGTTGTCATATCATCATTGTCGAGGGATGTGGGTCGTAGGACAGTCAACTTTATCTACGGCTACATAGTTTCTGCCTCGTCAGTCGAATGGCTGCAGGGACTATGTCCTGATCACCATGTCGTACTGTAGATTAATGCAAATGGAGCTGGAGCTGGAGCCAAAATACAGAATCCAAATGATAAAATATAGAATCCAATCCATGGGTTCGTCGAAAATACAAAAACAAAGATTGACACACAGTTCTAATTCATGTATTTTAAGTGTGAGAACGGATGACTCAGAACACAACCCAAAATTCATTCTAGCATACATTAGTGTGAATCATCTATGTTCTGTACATATGGTGTAGTATACGTTCTTATCGAATCTAGTATCTAGTATCTAAAGAATGTAACAGAATCAAGATGAACTCACATAATGTAATACTAAAATATCATCTACTACTATATAAGATATAGTGATAGGTTGTCGTATCATCATTGTCGAGGGATGAGGGTCGGAGGACAGTCAACTTTATCTACGGCTACATAGTTTTTGCCTCGCCAGTCGAATGGCTGCAGGGACTATGTAGCTACCGGTGATCAGGACATAGTCCCGTCTGGCAAGATTGATATTCACAAATAATATAATTGTAACATAAGCAAGCTAACTAAAGGAACCATCATGTAATTTGAGTACATTTTCGAAAGCAGATAAAGTAAAGAAAATTCAATTTTTGTCAAGTGTGAGAACGGATGGTTCAGAACACAACCCAAAATTCATTCTAGCATACATTAGTGTGAATCATCTATGTTCTGTACATATGATGTAGTATATGTTCTTATCGTATCTAGTATATGAAGAATGTAACAGAATCAAGATGAACTCACATAATGTAATACTAAGACATCACCTACTACTATATAAGATATAGTGATAGGTTGTCATATCATCATTGCCGAGGGATGAGGGTCGAAGGACAGTCAACGTTATCTACGGCTACATAGTTTCTGCCTTGCCAGTCGAATGGCTGCAGGGACTATGTCCTGATCACCATGTCGTACCATAGTTTCTGCCTCGCCAGTCGAATGGCTGCAGGGACTATATGTCCCGATCACCATGTTACCAATTAACCAACCAACAAAACTACTTGTTACGAATATCGGCACTATCGATGCGTTCGAATCGGAGTATCATATTTTTCGGTGTCGAAAAATAAATAATTATTACTAAATTATCAGATTTTTTGGCACTATCGGTGCCCCTGACCAAGCCCCCCCTACACCACCTCTAACCCGAACCCTAACCCTCCCCTCCCCCCTGCTCCCCTCCCCCAGCCGCCCCCACCCCCCGCTTCTCTCCTCCAGCCGCCCACACATACCCACCCCTAACCCGAACCCTACCCCTAGCTCCCCTCCCCCAGCCGCCCTCGTCCCCCCTGCCCCACCCCCCCAGCCACCCCCCACTCACCACCGAACCACCCGCATCCCCCCTGCCCCTCCCCCTGAGCCACGCGTACCCCCCAACCACCAATAACCAAAACAACCGGAGAGAGAGAGAGAGAGGGAGGGGAAGAGTACCACGTACCGGAGAGGGAGGAGAGTCGCCGGAGAGAGTGAGAGCGTCGGAGGGGGTGGAGGAGAGAGAGTAAGAGAGAAAAATTGGAGGAAATGAACCCTAACCCGAACCCTAACCCTAGCTCCCCTCCCCCAGCCGCCCTCGTCCCCCCTGTCCCACCCCCCAGCCACCCCCACTCACCCCCAACCACCCGCATCCCCCTCTGCACCTCCCCCCGAGCCACCCGCACCCTCCCAACCACCAACAACCAAAACAGCCGGAGAGAAAGAGAGAGAGTGAGAGAGAGAGAGAGAGGAGAGAGAGAGAGAGGGAGGGGGAGAGTCACGTACCGGAGAGGGAGGAGAGTCGCCGGAGAGAGTGAGGGCGCCGGAGAGAGTGAGAGCGCCGGAGGGGGGAGGAGAGAGAGTGAGAGTAAAATGGGGGAAATGAATCGGTGGGGGGGGGGGGGAGATATAATTAGAATTTTGCGACGCTATCACTACCGTCGCTAAGTTAGTCGCTATTAGCGACGTCAGAGCGACGGTTCGAGACGAGTAGATCATGTGATTAATATACGTCGTTGTTACGTCGCTTAGGTCGTCGCTAGTAGCGACTATTAGCGACGTTTAGACAAAACGTCGCTAATGTACACAATTTAGCGACGTTAATCGAACGTCGCTAAATATATATCGCCAATTGAGCAGATTTTAGTAGTGGCGGCTCTGGCCTAGGGCTGGCCGGGTGACGGTCTAGCCTCTCCTGGAAAAAAGAACACCAACATAGATATATCTACAATAGAACTGGTACGTATCATGTACCATTTTTAACAAAAAAATTATTGTGGTGTATTGGTTACAATGTTAGACTTCTATTTTAGAGGCCCTGTCTATTTTAGAGGCCCTGACTCCAAATTTTGGTGTTAAGAATTTTATTTTATATTTACACTTTTTTATATATATTATGTATGAGAGGTCCATTTTGAAAGTTGTCTCGGACCCCATTAGCACAGGGCCGGTCCTGAGTCATGTCTAGAGAATCTTTGATACCCTTACACTTGAAAAATTTATAGGGTCTAGAAAAGTGGTGGTTGCTATTGGATACTTGAAATGATCTATAAAACTTGTGGTTGCAGTAGTTTGGCAGTGAACCGTGTAGAAGTGTCCATGAATTATATAAACGAGTATGATATTGTCTGTGGGACATGATCGCACGATTACATGACAGCCAATCATTTGTTCTCCAACTATTATCGGACCTAATCTCCTTAAAATTCGGACCATGAGACTAATAAAAAATTATCACATATGCGGTCAACATAACACCGTGGTTCTATAAATTTGTATATTCGGCCCACTGTATGCACAAACAATAATGATGAGTACTGAAAGGTAAGAAAAGATGACTAAGAAACTGGAGTTTCTCTACACAAAATATTCTCTTCTACTTTACCTTTCTTCTTCTTCTTTTTTTTCTTGTGTGTAATTCTCGAGTGTCATTTTGAAGGTCAGAGCTACAACATGCGTAAACAAAGGAGTACACTGTTCCTAGGAAAATTTAAAACTATTTTTTTATTTAAAAATTACTTTTAAGAACTGTTCCAACAGTCCAAATAAAACAAACAAATAGACAATTTGTCCATACGTAATGTAATGTCTATCTCTATCCTGCATACAAATCCAAATCAAAATGCAAAATGCGTGTAACATAGCTTAGTTAGAGCATCATTAGTAGATGATGCTCAAAATTTCATCTTGAGGTCCAACATTTTTAAAAAAAAGTAAATGTAAAATGGATTGTGTTTATATGAGAATAGTAGAAAATGATAAAATGAGATTTGGCCCCAAAAACTGTGTTGTCAAAAATTAAATTAAGAAATAAATAATGTAAATCTAAAATTGGGGTCCAAATTGTGACTTACTATTCTACAAAATGATTTCCTACATTCTGAATCTAGAAATTCTCATGCCCAACCTATAGCTCATGTGGATGGGTTGGACCTGAAAATCTAAAAATTGAAATTCAGGATAGATCTTACTGTTCTACAAAATGAGCTCCTTTATTCTAAATCTAGATTCTAGAAAGTGGATTGGGCCTTATAATGATGCTCTTACAGCTACCAACAACAATATCTAATAGCCCCTCCTCTGATAATTACGTCGTGAGTCTTTCTTCCAATTATCATATACATAATTATATATATTTAGTGTGAATTTGATGTCATGGATTTCGGAATACATAAGTGTCGAACTCGTGAATTATTATCTACTTATTCACTTTCTTGAGGGCGGCTACACGTCTCTGTACTTGTTGACAAATCCGACCACTCAATTATTCATTATTTTTCACGTGTACATATATATATACAACTTGTCGGTCATTAAATTAATCATCTCTGGATTATGACTATATATATATAGAAGACTAAGGTTCTTCTACGTACTCATGACTGGACTCTGCAGGAGCAATCGGTTTGGAAGCCTTGTCTCGGCAAATATGCGGCATTCAAGATCAATCCTCATTTTCCTGTGTTGTGTCGTCCCTCTTCTCCTGCAACCATCACTTACTGCATCCCAAGAACTCGGTACGTGTTATATATATATGTCATTCATACAGTTTTGAGCTAATTATCATTTAAATACATGCACTAAAAATGTCACACTCACTCATTGCATAGTTTTGAGCTAATTATCATTGAAATACCTCGAGTTTCAATTTTTTTTTATGATCCCCGCTATGTAGACATTTCTTAGCATAAACGTTTACACTCAATTAATGACTTCCTACACTTGTGCTAATCGCATTGTCAACTTTTATGTTAATAGCTTCACGATATCATGATAAAAAGAAAGTTAAAAAAAAAAAAAAACGGAAGAAAAATAACATTGCCCACCAATCAATGGTCTTGAATTCTTGGCCGCAGACGACGAGAACGACTTCGACTACGACCCGTGCAGCCAGCTCGGCCCTAACAACTGGGGAAATCTGAACGCACAATGGAGAGCTTGTGGAACCGGGAAGCAGCAATCACCGGTCAATGTGGATCAGTCGTGCGCGCCACCGGACCCGAACTTGAACGCACTGTCGACAGCATACAAAAGAGCCGACGCGATTATGAAGAACAGGGGTCACGACATTATGGTACGTTTGAAAATACCGAAAATCTGAGCTTATCTAAAGCTTGGTCTAATAAAAATTCCGAATAAAAAATTGCTTTTCTATGGTTACATTTGAATCATTTTTCCAAAGATGCAGTATATTTGGTGATACTTACATTGAGTATCTAAGAGTGCAGGTGGAGTGGCCAAGTGGAGGGGGAACGTTGCATATTGGCAGTAAGCCTTACGAGCTCAAGCAGTGTCACTGGCACTCCCCAGCAGAGCATACTTTCAATGGAATTAGGTACTGCATGACCCCTACTTCAGTAAAACGAGTTAATTAGTTGTACTCCCCTATGGTTTGTGTACATTTTGGTAACTGTTTTCGTTGTTTTAAAAACAAAGAACATCCTCCTGGGTGCTTAATTTTTCACTCACTTTCTTCTATGCACCAGGAGGATACAACTAATTAACTCTATAAACCAGGAGGGTAAACAACGGAGACAGTTACCAAAATGCGTACAAACCATAAGAGGGTACAACTAATTAACTCTCAGTAAAACTCCATTAGTATTTCTTAGGGGATGTTTGGAAAATTTTGCTTAGCCCAGAATTCCATATTTTCGGAAATCAAAATTTCCGTAATTTATTCCCTTGAAAATTATTTTACCATGTGTGGTGAATATATAAATATTTCCGAACAAAATGAAAAAGAATAAAAAAAACCTGAAAATAGGGATAAAAAATGAGGAAAAAAAACAAAAGAAAAAATTCTTAGAAAAAATGAAAACACTGGAGGGTGAGAAAAAAAAACTGAAAAGTTTCTTTAAAAATGTAAGACGTAATAAAAAAATATTTTTTTGTTTATCCAGACAAAAACTACCCACTTATTCCAATCTTTAAGACTTTCCGAAAAAAATGTTTACCCCGAGTATTTTGTAATTTCAAAATATAAATATAATTTTTTATAACCTAAATCAATTAACATAGGAATATGATTTCTATCTTTATAAAATTTGCTTGCTGGAGAATAATTTTTTTTTTTTTCCTTGTATCAAGGGTACCCTTAGGGTTTCCATGAACTTGAATATCTACGAATGTCTAATGTAATGACAGGTATCCGCTAGAACTGCACATGGTTCACCAAAGCAACTTCGATAATGAAACAGCAGTCATTGGAATCATGTATGGAGTCGGCCAACCGGACACATTTATTACCGACAAGGTTTTCTTCGTGAATTTAGTACTTATTATCTATAATTTAAACATCTCAACGAACTTCCCCTCCAATTCTTGTTTTCCTTAATTCTCTGATGTTCTTGTCCTAGATGATGTCAAAGCTGAGTGAATTCAACAGTACGGGTCAAAACAAGTCAAACTTGGGGATCACTCGACCACCACGGATACCGGACAGTAGTCCATATTATCGATATTTAGGCTCTCTAACAACCCCACCTTGCACTGAAGGAGTTATATGGACTCTTATGAAGCAGGTATATTATTTATAGCCACTGTTATTGGCACCACAAAATTCTTTCAAGATATTTTTTAAACATGGAATTTAATCTGTTAACTTTTCAAGCAAAAGATAAAAGTTCAATTATTTGAAGGAAAAAAATTTCTTTTATAAGTTGAAGTTAATTAAATATGAATAATAGAAGAAGTTCTATTTTTTTTTTCAATGAATTGTTTGCTGTTATCTCTTCTTTGTTTGTCTACAACTTATGACTCTAAACAAAAGAATTTCTATAGACCGGAAGAGAAGAAATAGTAATATTTGTTGAACGTGATCAAAATTATTATTATTTTGATACAAGACGACACAAAAAAAAGGTAAAAAATTCTTTATCTTGTGTCGAATAGAAGATTAGGAAGACTGTCCTAGTAAGCAACACACACTTTTTCTTAGAAACAACACACCTCATTACCATTCTCTTTTCTTCATCTTTCAAACCCAAAGCTCAATCAAACATTCTTATATCTTCATAAATAATAAGATCAATTGAAACTCGGTTTTTTTAGATTCTGGGTTTTCCAAATCTAGATTTACTTTTTATGTTTGCACTCTTTGATTTCATGTGTAAGACATGTTTTCTACAAATGCACATATTCGAAATTTTGAACTCCATCAATGAATGTTCGACCCTTCAGAAGAGAGTTAAATTTGGGACGATAAGAAATTTTCAAAAATTTGACAATCAATAACCAGTGTTGCCCCCAAGAAAAAAAGAAACTAAGAATAGTTTGGAAGAGTGAAAACATTTTCAACGTCTTCCAGATGAAGTATGGTGCCAATAATAGTTACCTTTATCTATCCTTACATATAACTGTATAGTTATCTCGGACATTAACTTAACCTCTTGGAATTGGATCTTCTGATTTCAGACGAGGACTGTCTCACGAGAGCAACTAGACTTGCTTAGAGATGCAGTACATGGGGTAAGTTCTTCATGGATATTGATAGCTAGATAAGTATTTATTTTAATTACTTCACGATCCTTGTGATAATTATAGGATAGTGCTATATTGTCCGTGGGTTTGGACCACAGTCCTGCCAGCGCCCCTCCATTGGAGGGGGCCGCACATGCGTGCTCACCCCTGCGTGGGCAAAAAGCATTTTCGTTAATTATATCCATTTTTTTTACATTTATTTATTCATTTGATTAGTAATCCTAATTGGTTATCAATTATAATTAGCGTTTTGTTTGATTTACTGAAGAATGACAATGCGAGGCCAATCCAACCGCTAAATGGACGAATAGTCTCTTTGTACCAACGACCACGGAAGGAATTCTCATCAGAATTGTCAACGCAGATTAATTTCTCTGGCGGCATCGATCCATCTTCATAGTTGACCTCATAATGTATGATGTCTACATGTAATAAATATGTTCTTGCCATTTGGTGCGAGAGTACTTCCTCATCAGCAATAAAAGCATGTAATAAGTTCCAAATGATCCAGACAAATAATTAATAGTGAGATTCATAGTCATATAATGAACTTAAATATGAAATAAAGGCGAAATTCCATTCAAGGAAACAATTTATGACTCTTGTCAATGACCTATGAGTTCCAAGAATAGTATGTGCAGTGTTGGTCTATGTCGATACGATGCAGATGATATCGATACAGTTTGGCATGTCCTAATTCGATACCGACGTTGGTGATCTCTTTTTCAGTCATTTTAATTTGCAAAGAAAAATGAAAAAAAACCATTCAACATCGCTGAAAAGGTATAGTAAAATTGTAAAAGCGTATAAATAAAAAATTATTAATCGCAGGTAAATCAACCAACAACGATGACTACTAAATCTAAAAACTACTTAGAAACAACAAAAAAATACTTAGAATTATGCCTAAATGTACAAAATATTTTTTCTAAAGTTTTAAAGTTATATTAATAATTATTTATTTTCTGGTAACAAAAATTTGATTCTCGAATCTGTATGCTCCAATCATGGCTAGATAATGTTGGCACCTATAGATGAAAACTTGTACCCGACATGCTATGGTGTAACCCCTCTATTCCCAACTAAATGAGAGAATTTTAACAGTATTCTATTATTTTTCTAATTATTTTTGAAATACTTTTTCCAATTTATTAAATAATTTTAATTAACTTTAGTTCTTTATTCTAATCGAGTTTGTCTTAATGGACTTTATTTGATAGATAATATAATTGTTTATTTAGATTTGTAAAACCCATTTCTCAATAATAATAATAAAATTAACTCTCTCACCCGACCCTTTACTTTCCCCACGTCCCCAACTCCTCTCCTCAAAACCCTCCCCACCACTCTCCCATTCCTCCCTACCAGCACAACCCTCTCCCTCCTTATTTCTCTCCCCCACTCTCACTTAATTCCCCAACCACACCACTCTCATCTCCTCTCTCTCTTTTTCAACTCCCTTCCCCCAAACTTCAAACCCACCACCGCCTCCCGCATCCTTCCGGACCGCCCGACCACCCCGCGTCGTCCCCGGCCGACTGCACCCGCGGCGCTCCCCGATGCTGCACCCACGGCTTCCCCGTCGCTGTCCCGAGGCCCCCAGCCGGAAACGCCCCTTCACACGGACCCCGCCCGCGCCGACCAGCGCTGTCCCGACCAGCGCTCGGCCAATCAAAGCACCCGCGCGCCCGACCGGCGTCCGCGCGTGCGCCCTCCCACGCGCGTCCAGCTCGCGTGGACCGCTCCCTCGCGGGCCCCCATGCCCGCTACCCCTCTCACGCCTCCCCGGAAATCCTTCTTTTTCGCTGTTCCGACGTCCCGCCGGCGCTGTCCAGCGTCTCGGCCGGACCGTCGGTCCAGATCCGTGCTCCTCCCCGAGCCCTACGGTCGCTGCCTCCAGTCGGCCTCGTGCGGACCGTTGAGCACTGTCCGCGCTTCCTGCGGTCCGCCAGCTTTCCGTACCGTTGTTCGGCTCGCTTTCCGCTGTTCGGTGGCTTCGATCTGTTGTCCGCAGCATCTCGTGGGTCCAGATCCGCTGTTCCCGTGGCCGATCTTTGCTATTCGCGTATTTTGGAGTTTTTCCGAGTCCGCGGAATTCATATTTCTCCTATTTACATTTGAGAGCTTTAGCCGAGCATTTGAGGTATAACTTCGTGTTCCCGTGTCCCTCCCGTAGATAGTCTGTGATGACGCGGGTCCCGACCCCGACGCGGGGATCGGTTTCACTAGTTGCGCTAGGGGCTACTTCTTTCGAGTTCGGCTCGAAATTGGTTCTGTGGTTTAGTTCTCATTAGCTTGCTTGGCTAATGTTTATACCCTGTGGGTTAGTGATTATTTTCGGATTGGTTTTGTGGTTGTTTTCTAACTTAATTAGTATGCTCTATTTTTGGCCGTGGATTATTATTTTGGGTTGGATATTCATTTTTGGGTTGGTAATTAGTGATCCCTGGTTTGGGATATTTATTTGTGTTGCGGGTTGGCATCCTCCCAGGATTGGGTTGTCCTAGTTACAGAGGAGGTGCTGCCGAAATTTTCGGAAAGATTTTCAAAATAAAAGTATTTAATTAAATTTAGTAAATTGGTAAATAAAAATCTATTTTCAAATCCGGTCTTTGCAAATGATTTACAAAATTGGTTTTGTCGGCTTTAAATGCGGATTTTGTGAGTTTCGTATCCCCGTTAGGCGACGACCGTATCGGTCGAATGAGCCTCGACGAAACGCAAACGATACAGGGTCACCTGTACGTTGAGGCGTTAGCCAGCAACCTGAGATTGCACGACCAAGTCTGAGACTCGTTAGATTTATTTTAATTATAATTTATTTTAGAACTGGTACTACTTTTAGTATTTATACTGCAGGACCTCGACTTACTGTTTGGACCGTTCGCGGCACTCAGAGCTCGCCTTAGGATTATTTAATTTATGTAAATAATTTTGTAAAGGGCATAAGCCCACTTTTTTTCTTTATTTCTCTGTGACTCTGTATTGTATAGCGTAGCTTTTTCTTATTTTTCTGGAATGTTATTTTTGCCGTTAAACGCGTAGAATATAAAATGGATATATATATATATTTTATAAAGAAAATTAATAAAGTTTTCTCATAATAAATAATCTAGTAATTTAGCAATTTACTTATTTTCTCATTTAAAAGAAAAAGCATAGTTATATATATATATATATATATATATATATATATATATATATATATATATATATATATATAATACAAAGTTTTGCCAAATTAACTGGTAATTGCTATTTTTCCCAATTAATCAGTAAGCGACTTATTTAATTAAAATGATAAACGAACATAGATTGCGACGCTAGACATTTTTCGATAGATTAATTAATAACTTAAAATCTGACTAAGGTCTGCTTCTAGAGATTGTAACTAGCACACCTAGAATGGTTTCATTACGGTTCTAAGTCAAGGTTCTCAACTGTAGGATCTCGGAGACGTACTTAACTTCCTTCTCGGTACCGACATTCCCGATCCAGTCAATTAACAGAGGCAAGTTACGGTTATGTTTTCTTGCATTTTATTTAGTAATTGTCAAGTTGCATGTTTAAACCACATTGCTACACGGAACCCTCTCCTAGGATTCAAATATTGATTGATATTGATTGTAGGGATTGGGGGAATAGTGTAACGTTTATGACCAATACCTCCCATATTGCATGATTGTGCGAGCTTACCCCTCTTACACACGGGGATAAGCCGTATCGCGTTGCTAGGACGCTATTGTACAACCCTAGCCGGTCATAGACGATTACACATTCAAATCACATTGTTTTTAATTATTAAATTGCTGAAAAATATTGTTTCAACTGTTTAGCCTGCACTTTTCCATTATTATTTGAAATGTGAGATACATATTCGTACTTGCTCCCTCCTGACTGGAGACCCACATTTTAGGTGACATTGAGGATGCTGAGCTATTGTACAATAGCTATGACCCGGTATTATATCCTGTGGTGTTGCCAGAGTCTCCCTTGGAGGACGCAGGACCTGAGGCCGACGAGCCGACCGTCTAGTTAGTTGTTTCCAGTTTTTCTAGTTTTATTATTTTGGAGTTTGTTAATTTGAATTCAGTTCCTTATTTTAGTTCTTTCATTTCTAGTTGTACTTTCTAATTGTTGAATAAAAAGTTTTTGAAATTCTGTATATTTAAGTTGTGACAAATGTATAGATGTTGTTGTGAATACTTGCATATAGAACAACTTACTGCCGCCGTCTCACAAAGGTGCAGGCTGGGCATGATCCGGTTCGACCCAAAAATTTGGGATCGGGTCGTGACATGTTTTTAGTGGTGGCCCATGCAGGTCGGAAACAACAACTTAGGAAAATATATCTAGAAATAATTAGAATACTAGAACATTGATTTGTCACAACATAGGTCCAAATTATATTATAAATAAATATTTTTGTTTGTTATAGACTTGTAGGCTACCTTGCTTATGTTTTGCATCCTAAACCTTATCCAGCATAGGTCGATTGAATGGTGGTCTATTTTACTATCTATTTTAGTTTCTAAATTTTATATATCTCTTATTGTCCCTTGGCTTTCAAAGGTTATTTTCTTCCATATCCTTATCATATCCTAGCATTCCTTAGCATCCATACTCCTTTGTTATTTTAGGATTAGAATTTTTCCCAATCTCCTTCTTCAACAAACCTATTTCAAAATTTTCAATTAGTTGATAAAATCATACTTCCCTATCTTTATTTAGAATCTAGATCTATTTTACTATTTAGAGTTCAAATTCTCTTTTAGCAAACTTGGTAAACTTTTATCTATCCAGAGTATTTTTACGACTAGTGTATCCAACCATTTATCTTGACATTATTTTCAATTGACTTTCTTGGGACCAATCCCGAACCAAATTCTTCTGGAACCATAAAGCCCCAAGGTTAATTATTACCAAAAGAATTGGTTCAACTTAGCTTGTTCACGAATCTTCCAAGGGAATTATTTTCCAAAAATAATTCCAATATTGATTGATATTTCCTAAGTTATTCTAAGACCAAGAATATTTTTATTTGTTGACTTCCTCCACTCAACTTTAAACCTTACTCTCTCTAAGAATTTCTTGATCAGTTTAAGGCCTAGAAAGCTTCCAAAACTCAATACTTGAGTATCATAAAGCAGGAACGGTCAGAGAATTGATTCTATTCTATTATTGAATTTTCTTTTTGTTATTGAAAAACTTTTGAATGGTTGAGCTATCCCTTTTAAATACCCATGGACAAAGTTAAGAAAATATTTAGTGAGCTAATATGACTTCGCACATATGCATTACAGTTATCTATCTGAATTATGGAAACTGCAAGTTTACTGCAGCTAGTTGCGCACTGGCGGGACATAGACTCTAAGTTGAAGTGATTCAGGTGTTGATAGATTTTTGGAGATTATTGAGACTACGTCCTAAATGCATCAAATTTGTCTCCTTTGTTGTTCAGCCAGAAATGGATAAATTTGATAGACCACTCGGTAACCTATCATTATTCAAGTTATGGAGACAAAATTTACTGCAGTCAGGTACACTCTGGCGAGGCATGAATTTGAGGCAAAGTGACTTCGGATATATTTGGTTTCCGAATATTATTAAGACATTATTCATATCATGATTGTCTTTTTAGCACCATCAAGTTATTCCGACTTTTGTCCGATTCGAAGATTTGTATTTCTAGCGGACGTCTCCATTTCAGAAATCTCTTATCACAGCCAGAAAGAATATATTTCCTATGAAGTTCTACTTGATTTTCTTAGAAACTTATTAGGACCATATCAATCTCTTTTGACTCAAACTCTTTCAAGGTTCAATTTTAGGGTGTTGTATATATTTTGTGGATAGCTTTATATATTAATAGTTGATACATCTTGTGGATGACTTTACGTATGTAGTTGATAGCTATATGCGGAAGAAGCATAGATTGCTACCTATCCCATTTCTAGTAAAGGCATTTTTAGGATCAATATTAGTTAGCTAAAGGGTAGAAAATGTAGAAGAATACCTTGAGTAAGCTAGCCTTGAGGGAGTGGTATATCTAGCTTGCGACTTATTTGGAATAGAATCGTTAGCAGTATTTCGCTAGTGTCTAAATCTCATCAAAAATGATGGTATTTGATGATTTTGAATTTTATGCTTAAAGGAAGAGTTATTGAAGATTAAGGAAGACGTAGGTAGAGTTAGCGAGAAAAATCTAAGATTTGGTAAGATTCTCCCATGGAGGAAGTGAATTTGGATAATATATAAACATGTGAATATAATGATCAAGTAAAGGAACACTTGACGAGGATCAACTTTTATGATTAGATGACTACTATACCTAGAAGGGACGGATATAGCCATGGAAGGAATAACACGAGCAATAGAATGATAGGTTCTAGAAAAGGAATAAGCAGAGAGGAATTGAGATAAGACCATTGGCATACAACTTTGGAGAGGAGCAATTGAATTTGCAATTTCTACCGAACATTGGAGGCTTATATTGGTTATGGTAAGAACGATTAGGATTTTATGGTATTTTGCTAGTGCATTTGGATGAGAATGATTGATAGGTGCATAGTTAAAGATTAAAAATTGATTAATGATTGTAATTCTGTCAATTGATTTCAAGAATTGAAAATTCTTTATTTTAAGTCTTGGATCAACTTAAAAGAATTTTCTAAGGATTTACTATGGCAAGGGAAGATTGTAATTTTGATGTAGTCAGTTTTGGAAGACTGGCTGACAATTGGAAGTTGATGTCTGTAAAATGCTTTGATCGAGAGGCATAATTGAAATTGAAATACATTTGGCATACGGGTTACATACAACGACGGAAGAAAATTTGATTTAGGTGATTTATGATTCCAAATAGAGTAATTCTAATACCTTTGCGGCTGCCTTAGTTTTCTGTAGATACTTAGAGTTCAACTAGTTTAGAAAGTTAGGAATTGGATTTTTGCATGGGGTATTAATAAGATTGTTATTTTGTAAGTTATTTTTTCCGCATATCCTATCTTTGATCCTTGAACTAGTGATACGATATTCTTTCTATTTCCTTTGATCATCACTCGGCCCTCAGTGGAAATACCTTACTCGATTACATTCATATCATAGAACTTGTTATTTTTCTCTGAGTCACAAACCCTTATACCCCATTCCAATTTGATTTAGAATTTTTTAGTCCCTCATCTCAGAAGATTCTATTACTTTCTGTCTTCTCAATAAACTGTTGATATTCGTTTCCTTCTTGCATTTTCTGTTTCATGAGATCTCATTCGATTTTCTCCTATTTTATGATCATATTTTAAACATACCTAGATTTTACTCGTGCCTAAAAATGATTTCTGATCACAATAATATTCCAACCGTATCTCAGATCATATCTAGATAATTCTGACCGTGCCTATATTTTATCATTGAACCTAGTGATCATGCCTCGAATCCATTTGTGCTTGATGAGTTAAATCTAAAACGATCTATAGCATGGATTTATGCAGTACATGAATTTTGGGATAAAAATAAGATAAATATGAACACTTGTAATTTAAATTTGAATCAAGGATGGAACAATTAATGATGTGAATACCAAGCAAATTGACATTGTAGATTAGAGGTTGTTAAATGATAAGCATGGAGATGCACTATAGGAAGATGTATGATGAATCAAAAGATATATAAAGGACAATCAAAATAAGAAATTTTGGACTTAAGGTGTAACTAATTAAGGATGACAATCGTAGGAATTGAAGGATGCAAAAGATTTTATATCAGAAACCAGAGATAGAATGATTGTAAATAATATAAGGTTGGGAGATGAAGTAAGATATATTTTTAACAGAGAAAAGTTGGTCAAAATGATAAAGTGAAATCAAGATGAAGGATTCGAGCTTTAACAGGATAAATAATTTTTTTTGAGATTTCGGGATCAAATATGTAAAATGAGGATTAAGAATCAAGATACATACATGTTGGTGAAAATGGATGTCTAAATAAATTACAGAGCGATCACATATGAGTAAGGAATGATAAATTTTTACTAATCATGACAAATTGGAGCATTAAAATGTGGTATTGGATTTTAAATATGATATTGGGTTACCGAGGCTTGATACTGAAGTATTAAGATAAGACGAAGTGTATCAAATCATAGAGTTAAATTTTGTATATATTAGCAAGCTGAAGGAAGTATAGTATATATTACAGGAAATATTATGTGTTTAGTATGAAATGTGGAAAGACAAATTTTTTAAGGTGATGACGGTAATTGACAATTCAGGGATGAAAACAGAAACCCATAATTATGGATAGTGACTGTGTTTCTAAGGAGGGAAGAATGTAAATTGAGAATAGTAGATAAGATTGATGAAGATATTGCACTAGATGGATTTGCTCTGGGACAGTTAGCCTAAATAGGCATAAGGCTGTTGAGAAATAATACCCAGACTAGTTTGAGGCATGATTGTTTGATTGTATCCCTACCTTTATCTTTAAAATTTCGAGGACAAAATTTTCTAAGGAGGGAAGGTTGTAAAACCCATTTCTCAATAATAATAATAAAATTAACTCTCTCACCCGACCCTTTACTTTCCCCACGTCCTCAACTCCTCTCCTCAAAACCCTCCCTACCACTCTCCCATTCCTCCCTACCAGCACAACCCTCTCCCTCCTTATTTCTCTCCTCCACTCTCACTTAATTCCCCAACCACATCACTCTCATCTCCTCTCTCTCTCTTTCAACTCCCTTCCCCAAAACTTCAAACCCACCACCGCCTCCCGCATCCTTTCGGACCGCCCGACCACCCCACGTCGTCCCCGGCCGACTGCACCCGCGGCGTTCCCCGTCGCTGCACCTACGGCTTTTCCGTCGCTGTTCCGAGGCCCCCGGCCGAAAATGCCCCTTCGCACGGACCCCGCCCTTGCCGACCAGCGCTATCCCGACCAGCGCTCGGCCAATCAAAGCCCCCGTGCGCCCGACCGGCGCTCGCGCGTGCGCCCTCCCATGCGCGTCCAGCTCGCGTGGACCGCTCCCTCGCGGGCCCCCATGCCCGCTACCCCTCTCGTGCCTCCCCGAAAACCCCTCTTTTCTGCTGTTCCGACGTCCCGTCGGCGCTGTCCAGCGTCCCGGCCAGACCGTCTGTCCAGATCCGTGCTCCTCCCCGAGCCCTACGGTCGCTGCCACCAGTCGGCCTCGTGCGGACCGCTGACCAATGTCCGTGCTTCCCGCGGTCTGCCAGCTTCCCGTACCGTTGTCCGACTCGCTTCC